>CM053595.1:176106902-176123150 GCA_028646575.1 Pseudocheirus occidentalis
GAAAAAGTTGGCAGCCAAGGGTCACCAACATAACTCCTTATTCTGTAATTCCTGTGATGAGTGTAAAATTGTTGGCCTACTTCCCAAAGGGCATCTAACCTGCTTCTGCACCTTTTGTAGATGAAACCAGATTTTCTCCATCATATGTCCTGTCCATCTCTGATTCTTCAACTTCTTGGCTTCTTTCAAGGCTAAATCCCAAATTTACCTCCTGGAGAATGCCTTTCTTCGTCCTTGTAATTAGTAGAGTTTCTCCATCCTCAAATTGTATTGTATTATTTTTCTCATTAAAATAGCCTATCTCTGTCCTGCCCCATGTAAAATTTATGCTCCATCGAAGTAAGACTGTCCTTAGTATTTAACACAGTGCTTTACATGTAGTAGGAACTTAATCTATGTTTGTTGGGCCAACTTAAAATAATTGAAAGATTTTAGATTTCTGCACTAGAACTTCACATTTCCACAGGCTTTCAGGAGAACAGACTCAATCCAGGTATTGAGAACATGAGACACTTTCCCGAAATGAAGAATTTCAGCAGACAATAATGCATCCTGCAAATTATTTTTTGGAGCATTAGAATAAAAAAGAAAATAAAAGGAGGTGGGGGAATAAAAGTTGTTTAACATCCCATTAAATATATGTAGCTAATTAAAAAAAATACAAGAAGGATATCTATTTCCTATATTGCTATGAATTGGTAAAAAGAATAAAAATAAATATGGTATACTTACTCTTTTCAATGGTAAAACTGTCACAATGCCTGCTCAAAACAATATTGGCTTATTTAGGAAAGGATGATGGTGGATAGATTAGCTATCTACAGAAAGAATTATATGCTAGATCAATATTTCTAATCTTTACTAATCTTTGAGGCTTCACTTAATTCCTCCTTGATTTTTAGATAAAGTTTTCCTATACTACCGCTCTGCTAATTGGGCTTGAAACCCTCCCTGTCTTTGCAAAGGGTCATTTTAACTTCTCTTGTGTTTCCCCACTTTGATCATCCATATACTATAATGCTCCATTTCATTTCCTATCTGGTTTCGGAAAGGTTATGCTTACTGCTGCTTCAAGTGTCTTTCCAGGTCAGGGGCTTAGAAAATGTGGCCCAGTGGGAACTGTGTCCTTTCATGCTATTTAGCTATCTATCCACTGCCCCATACTTTCCTTCATTAACTCACTTGATATAATTACCTACTTAATGAACGTGTAGAAAAAGTGTAAGGATAAGAATTGTGGTTCAGAGCTTCTCAGGCTCTCTAATTTCATGATAACTAAAACTTTATTTGCTATACTCACATTTTTCCTTTTCTCCTGGACTAGATGGGGATTTACCCTGCAGGTATTTTCCCTTAAAACCTGCCTCATATCTAGGCTATTTCTATTTACCTGACAAACAAAATCCATTTTGAATCACATTTACCAGGCTAACACAATAAGCGTTTTTATTCTTCTACAGAAAGGTCTGTGTGGCTGAATGCAAAATCTCCATCTCCAGTCTCCTCTCTCCAGCACTTGCTTGCTCTCTCTGTCTCTCTCTCTGTCTCTGTCTCTGTCTCTCTCTGTCTCTCTCTGTCTCTCTCTCTCTCTCTCTCTCTCTCTCTCTCTCTGTCTCTCTGTCTCTCTCTCTCTCTCTCTGTCTCTCTCTCTCTCAGCTCTGTTTTCATATTTCCAACTTTTTTCTGGACATCACTTCCCAGATATTCACAATGAAAGCTTGATAGAATCACAGGATTTAGAGTTGGATAAAACCTTAGAGATTATCAAGCTTAATTCTCTCATTTTATCGGTGAAGATATTGAAACTCAGAAAGGGAGAACAAGTTGCTTTTTTTGGTTGTGTAGTCATTTTCAGTCATGTCTGGACTTGGACCCACTTTAGTTTTCTTGGCAGAGATCCTGGAGTGGCTTGCCATTTTCTTCTCTGCTTCATTTAACAGATGATGAAACTGAGGCAAACAGGGTTAAGTGACTCGTCCAGGGTCACACAGCTAGTAAGTATCTGAGGCTGGCTTTCAATTCAGGTCTTCCTAACTCAAAGCCCAGTACTCTATCCACTGTCCCACTTCGTTATTTACACCAAATAAAATCTTTGTCCACTGAATCCAAATTCAATGCTATTTCTACCATAGCACTTGGATTAACTTAGTCAAAGTTTATTATCTTTTAAAAAATGTATTTTTTTCTTCTTTTATTTGTACTCTACTGGCACCACTATCTAGTTTACCTAGGCTAAAATCCTTGGAAACAATTTCTGCCTATTCAGAGTTCTCTGTCACATCCGAGCAGCTGAGAAGTCCTGCTCATTCTTCCTCCCTGAAAGCTCAAACATTTTTCTCTTCCTTTCTACTCCCACTTATGCCACATAAGTAAGTGTAGGATCTCATTATTGGTTTCTCATCTGGACTGTTTTGATAAGGTACTCACTAGTCTCACTACTGCCAATCTTTCCCTCCTCTAGTTCACTCTGCATGTTGTTGCTAAATTAATCTTCCTGATACCATAGCCTATTCCCTACTAAATAAAGTCTAAACTCCTTAGTCTGGAAGTTTCATATAAACAATCAAAGAATTCAAAGCTGGTTGCAGATTTAGAAATTTTCTCACAATAATGATGGAGATTTGGCATCCACCTTGGGTAAGTGAATTGTCCAAAGTTGCAAACTAATTTGTCTAAGAAATGAGACTAAAAACCATATTTCTTTTGTCTAAAAAATATCCCAAATTCCACCATTATCAACCTGCTATTCCTGCCTTATCACACACTCTTCCCTTATATAAAATTTGTTCCAGTCAAATTGTATCCATTCATTCTTAGCTTCTTGATTCTCTCACACCATCCGGTCACTCCTATAATACACTCTATTTTCCCCCTTTCTCTTCATCTACACTGTTGTAATCATTCCATCCTTTAAAATCAAGTTTAGCTGATATCTTCTCCTGATCCCACCATTCAGAATGAATCTCTGTTCTCAGATTTCACTTAACACTTCATATCTCCCCTACATACTTATTGCATTTTGATATGCATTATAGCACATTTATGTTAATAAAATTTTAGTTTAATAGTTTTATTCTCATGCAATATTTTCTATTTTCTTTAAAGTTAAAGACAACCTTAATTACCCTTGGTTTCAGAGCAGATCTCTAACTAGCAAGAATGTCAAACCAACTTTGTTGTTGTTTTACACCCTCTTGGAATGCACTTTCTCCTCATCTCTGGTTCCTAGGACCATTCTGAAAGATCAGCTTACATATCACTTCCTATATGAATCCTCTCAACTTTTACTACCTTCTCAGCAAAGTTACTTGAATTTTATTTTTTTTATGTTTTTTTATATATTTATCTGTAAACATATTATCTCTCCCATGGAATATAAGTTCATTAAATGAAGGAACTATTTCATCCCTTTCTTGTATCCCTACTGTTTAGCACAATGCCTAGCATATCAGCAGGCAATTCATAAATGCCTGATGATGGATTAAATTCAAGCTCAAAAGGAAGCACTAAATGTAGCCTCCTACATTTTTGTTTAAGATATTCATTTGCACAGGGAGAAAATCTAAGGACACAAGACTGCCAGGGTAAAGGTTAAAGGATGCTAAAGGACAGTATTGGGAGACCAATGGGTGGGTGGGAGGATAGGATGAAGAAGCAGAGGACTGGGACAGAGAAAAACTGAACTGGAAAGAACCAGAAACATATTTTCTCTGAGACTGTTTTTCTAAAAGTATGATTTGAAAAGTTGTAGCAAACATGCTAATATATTAGAGACAGAATAAGTATAACAGTAATTTATAAGCTGATATTTTCTTTTCTTGTGTTTTCACCAATTTCCTGATAATGAGATCTGACACCCAAAAGTCCAGTCTCTTCTCTACATATGGCTTTCCAAATAGTTTGAGATGCCTATTATCTACCCACCTTCCACCAAAAAAATTAAATTAAATTAAAATCTCTTAGCCAAACATCACTCATTGATTAACCCAATCTTTGTATAGCATAGTTTCAAATTTTCTTACCATCCTGTCTTCTTTTTATTGGTCAATTTTCTTCCCAAAATGTAGCGTGCAGAAGTGAAGTTGATATCCCAGATTGGGTCTGATTGGAATATACCACAATCATTTCCTTTCTTGGGGCAGCTAGGTAAGATAATGGACAGAGTGCCTAACCTGAAGACAGGAAAACTTGGGTTCAAACCTATCTTCAGATACTTACTAGCTGTGGGCAAATTATCTAACTTCTGACTTCCTCAGGGCCCTCATCTGTAAAATCAGGATAAAAATAAGGCCTCCCTCCCAGAGATGTTGGGAGGATTAAACAAGATAATGTTTGCAAAGTACTTAAAGCACAAATACAAATTCTAGCTATTATTGTTGTTCTAGATAGTAAATTCCTATGGATGAAGACAAGATCAAATTAGCCATTTTCAGCTGCCATGACATACTATTGGCTAATATTAAGGTGGCACTTCTTTAAAGTCTCAAAAATCTCTTTTTAAAAGCATGAACTGTTGCTTAACTATGCCTTCCCCATTTTGTTCTTCTGCAATTGATCTCTACAAATTGAAGTGTAGGAATTTATGCTTACAAAAATAAATTTCACCTTAGTATATTGGCATGTCTATTATTTGATAGGGACAGTCATTTCAGATCAAAAATCCCACAGGCATCTGAAACTCAACAGGTCTAAAACCAAATTAATTATCTTTCTCACTGAACTCTCTTCCTCCAGACTTTCCCATTACTGTCCAGGGCACCACCATTCTTCCAATCACTCAGGCTTGAAACCTAGGAGCTATCCTTGACTCTTCATTCTCTTTCACTCCCTTCCCACAATACCCAATCTTTGGCCATGTCCCATTAATTTTAACTTTGTAGTATCTCTCATATATGCCCCCCTTTTCTCACCTGACACTGCCACTACCATCCTGATGAAGGCTTTCATCAACTTGTGTCTGGTCTAATGTAATAACCTTTTGATAGGTTTCCTTGCCTCTCTCTACTACAGTCTAAGCTTTCAAATTAATCCCCCTAAAGCAGTGGTTCTCAACCTTCCTAATGCCACAACCCTTTAATACAGTTCCTCATGTTGTGCTGACCCCCAACCATAAAATTATTTTTGTTACTACTTCATAACTGTAATTTTGCCGCTATGAATCATAATGAAAATATCTGATTTGCAGGATGTATTTTCATTATTAAAAATTGAACATAACCCACAGGTTGAAAACTGCTGCCCTAAAGCATAGAGCTACCTATGTCAGCTCCCTTCCTCTATTCAATAATCTCCATTGGATCACTGTTACCTCCAGGATTAAATGTAAAATCTTTTGTATGGCCTTCAAAGTAATTCGCAGTCTTCATCCTTACTGTCCTTCCAGTCTTCTTATACCTTATCCCTCTTCTCATTCCAGTGAATGGCCTCATTACTATGCCTCAAACAAGACAATCCATCTCCTGATTCTGGGCATTGTCACTGACTGCCCCCAATGCCTGGAATTCTTTTCTACCTCATTGCTGCCTCTTGATTTCCCAGGCTTCCTTCAAGTGCCAAAAAAAGAAGCCTTTTCTGATCCCTGTTAATGTTAGTCCTCTCCATTTGTTGATTAACTCCAATTTATCCTGTATTTAGTTTATTTGTAAGTAGACATTTTCATGTTGTTATACCAGGAGCTTTTCAAGAGTAGGGACTGTCCTTTGCCATTCTCTATATCTCTATCACTTAGCAGAGTATCTGGCATATAGTTGGTGCTTAATAAATGCTTATTGACTGTTTCATTATTCAATACAGATTCTATTATAGAATAGGTTAGTTACCCTTCATAATTTCATGTTAATTGGGAACAACAGAAGGAACAATGGCTATAGAACCAGAAGACTTGGATTCAGATTCCTACCCTCATGCTTCCTACCTATGAGACCTTGGACCAGTTACTTAGTCACTCATCCTCAATGTCTCTATCTGCATAAAAGAGGTTATACTGGATGACCTCTCAGGCCCCTTTAGCTTTCGTAATTCTGTCATTTCTGTAATTCTCTATCCTTGATGAATGATATCTTCATATGTTATTAATAAAATTAGAACAGACTAGGATCAAAGATAGAAAATTCTTTGACATTAAAGAATCAAGGTTAAAACTGTGACATTTCTGAATTTATCATTTTTTAAAGAATGAAATTCCACATATTATACTTTACTAATGGCATTTTTCCTTGAAATCTTTATAATCCTAAGGTAATTCAGTATGCATCTACCTGAGTCATATATGAATATGGTCTTTCCTCCTGATCTTTTTTTTAACAACTAATTTTATTTTGTTTTTGCTTTTTGGAAGGGGGAAGGCATGGCAATTGGGGTTAAGTGACCTGCCTAAGGCCACATGGTGAGTTTTTGTGTTAAGTGTCTGAGGCTGGATTTGAACTCAGGTCCTTCTGACTCCAGGGCCAGTGCTCTCTGTTTACCGTGCTACCTAGCCACCCCAATCTTTCTTTTTTATGAGTACTTTGTCAATTCTATTTCTGTTTATGTGATTAATATGAGAGAAAAATTGAACATAAGTTTGTCACATTTGTTGTTAGTAGATTTTAAATTAGGGTATATATATATATATTATATACTGTTAGACATTAACCACTTTTATATGATAGTGCTTTATTTCCTTTTGGGGAAAAATGTATAAGTATGTATATATGTAGGAACACACATGTTACATACATATGTGTGTATACATAAGTGTGTGTATGTACGTGTGTGTGTAATTGAAAGGATATGTGTCCTTTTAGTTTGCTAATGGAGTACATATCATTTAATTTCATTAGGAAGCTAACACGGATGTATAATAATGTCTTGTACCATTCACCCAAAAGGACCTTGAAGGTTTTTGCATCTATAATAGATAAAAGAAATGAAATATATATTCTAGTTATACTTTTTAAAAGTCATTTGATAAGGTTCTGTGTCAAAGAGATGATAATTGACTAAGGTGTCGCAGCACAAGGGATTAATCATTTGGTTCGAGAGAAAAATGGAATGCATTTTTAAGTGTTCAAAAAAAATCTTAACAGCTATAAAATAAGTTGTATACTTTTTTGGAAATTGTTATTGCACTAAAATGAAAAGGCATCAATAAAAGAGTTTTATGTGATAATGTGTGGGAATATTTGGATGGCTTTGAGTCTATATCTTCATATGAACTTGCATAGAAATATGCAGCCTTTAAGGTCTAAAATAAGTCAAGTTGGATCAAATTCACAGAGTTATAGAATTGTAAAGGACCTTAGAAATTCTCTCTCTAAACCTTTACTAGAAAATAAATCTCTTCCACAGGATAACAAAGGATGATACAGCTTTTCCATGGCAACTTCCAATAAAGAGTAACCCTTTTCATTCTATGTGATCCTTTCTAGTTTGGGATAATTAATCTTTTCGGGAAGATCTTTTTCACATCAAGCATAAATTTGTTTCTTTGTTACTCCACTTATTGGTTCTAATTCTTCTCTCTTGTGTCAAACAAAACAAGTATGATATCCCCTTCAAATGATATATCTTCAAATGCATGAAGAGGGCTGATATGTTCCTCCTCAGTCTTTTCCAGGATAAATATCTACATTCTTCAATCAATTCTTATACTGACTAATCTTGAGTCATATTCCCCACTGTCTTCTACATGCTAACTTTTCAATGTTTTTACTAAAATGTGGCATCCAGAATTAAATGAACTTTTCCAGATGTTGCCTAAAGTATTGTATTCAATTCCTTTAAACTTAACTCTTATTTAAATCAGGTCATGGGTCTACAACAATGGAATAAATAACATCTCCAACATCATTCCATATATCATTTCTCTTTGGTTTTCAAAGGAATAGGCATTCTGGGGAAATGTGAATCCTTTTCACACATAGCCATCTAACTATTCTGGCATGGTTTATAGAGGCAATGGCTAATTGCTCTGATTAAAATTATGGTGAGAAATGCTTCAGTAACTTTTTTTAGAGTCAGTATGGCATTGGATGGACTTGTCTCAAACTGGATGGACAGTCTCAAAACTGAATTCTAGTCCTAAATGCAATACATAGTAGTTTTATAACAAGGAAAATCCATTTCCCTTTTTCTCTTTTATAAAATGAAAATAATATTGTGCTACCTACACCAGAAGTGGCCCCAAGGCAACTTCACAGAATAAATCCCCTTAATAAAAGGATTTGTTCTGCAAAACTTGGACTCAGTCAAAAGGCTGCACCCAAGGAACTTATGTGGCTTTGAGGAGTGCAGGTTCCCCACCCTGAATCTAGGCTCTAGCTTCTTTTTGGGCATATTAATAAATATATCAATATTTAATATTATAACAAATGCATGTTAGTTAATTTGTAAATTAAGTACGGAGGTGTTTTGATAATGATATAAATTATATAAAGCACTTTATGAAGAGAGAAAGGAACAAGCATTCATTAAGCACCTACTATGGACTGTACTAAGCACCATAAAATTGTTACTTCAATTGATCAAAACAACTCCGTGAGGTAGGTACTTTTATTATCCCCATTTACAATCAAGCAGATTGTTTGAATCAAGCAGAGGTTTGTCTTTTTTTTTACTTGTCCAAAGTCAGACAGCTAGCAAATATGTGATGCCAGATTTGAACTCGGCTCTTCTGACCCTAGCCCAGGACTCTATCACCTTTGCCTCCTACTTGCCTAAATAGTATGGCTATATTATGTCAGCTATTATTATTTTCTTCAGTGAAAGAATCGCTTTTTAATTTTTGTTGTGGTAGTGGTAGTTGATTTACTACTCTGAGAAAGCTTTGAATCAGAAAAGTGAAAAGAAAGTTCCTTAGACACCTTAAAACACCACAAAAAAAGAGACAGAAGGATAGGTGCTAAACAGAGGAAATATTATAGCTTCCTCCCAGGTTGCTCACTTGCTGGTAGCCTAAGAGAGCGACACAGTAACTCTCCTGAGAGATTAGTATTGATTTAGAATTAGAAGGGATAGCAACAAACATCAGTCCAATCTCACATTTTATAGATGAGGAAATTGATGCATAGAAGTGAAAGGACTTGTCTAAGGTCACAAAAGGAGAAAGAGGCTGAGGACGGATTCAGATACTGATCTTTCTGGCTGCACTTGACCCACTCTTAGCTCTGGGTTCTATCCTCCAAGGTCCCAACACCATGATGCCTCTCTCAGGTCCATACTTTGCCCTTTTTGAACCCCTACCAAATCTATCACATTTCTCTCCTCTGTGCTATATTCTCACCAAATTGTCATGTGTTTTTGCAACTTAAAAAAAAAATCCGGTTACAGCTCTCAAACTGTGAGTTATTGTTATCATTCTTTATAGATGAATCTATTATGCTCATGAGTTAGCATGTAAGCCCAACTCTCAAGATCAGAGCAGCTGCCCCTTTATATCACAGAGAGGCTACAGCTCACATTGATAATAAAATAAAGAGATAGGGATTAAAGAAGCCGAAGCCATAAAAACAACTAATGAGTTTCATTCTTCAAAAGTCCTTAGACCATGTATCCTTCAAAGTTTGCTTTTAATCAATAGCCCCATCAAGGAAGACAAAATGGAAGCAAATGTGCTTAACACATGGAAAGGGGTTTATTTATTACTGGCAGGGTTTCTGTGCACATGTGACAGTAACACCTTCCATGGCGATTTTTGTAGACAAAGTGGGAAGATAAGAGTTAAAAGCTATACAAATGCATTGTGGTTTTCATATAACAGAAAGAACATTGAACTTGGGAATCAGAAGACACAGGCTGAGGTCTCAGGTCTAATATTCATTAAGCATGTGATGCTGGGCAAGTCTGCTATCATCTCTGGGCCTCACCTTCCTCATCTGTTAAGAAAATCATCATGGTCCCTTCCTTGGCTACCTCATGGTTTTGTTATGAGAATAAAGGAATTATGTCTATTAAGTGCTTTGTAAATGTAAATGTGACTCAATGTAATTTTCAGGCTATTATTACAATAGAAAGAACACTAGAATCAGAACCAGAAACCCTAAACTCAAGTCCTGGTTCTATCACTGTGTGACCTTAAGTAATTCACTTAAGCTAAGACTCAGTTTCCTTATTTGAAAAATTCCATTCCTTTAAGAAAATATTTGTTGAATGTGAGCTATAAGCAGGGTGGTATGGAACTTGTACTCATTTCATGGGGTGGAACGGCTCAATGAGATAATATTTTCAAATTCCTATTCAATAAGCATTTATTAAGCTCCTATTATATGCGAAGTCACCTTATTTTTAAGGAGTTTGAAATAAAAGAGGGGCAGCAAGGTGATTCTGTAGATAGAGTGCTAGACCTGGAGTCAGGAAGACTCTGCATGAGTTCAAATCTAGCCTCAGAGACTTGCTAGCTGTGCGATCATGGGCAAATCACTTAACTCTGTTTGCCTCAGTTTCCTCATCTGTAAAATGAGCTGGGGAACGAAACTGCGAACCACTTCACTATATTCACCACAAAAAAACCACGAAGAATCAGACACAACTGAAAAACCACTGAATAACAACAACACCCAAAATAAAAGAGATTAAAATGGTTGAGGCCTTCAACGGAATTTACCTTCTACTAAAGGGTCCTCTTAAACTGTTAAATAAATACAATATAATTAGAGGAAGGTGACAGCATTAACAACTACTTATGTAACTGATTAATAAAGAAAGCCTTGAGTCTCAGAGGAAACTAAAGATTCTAAGAAGCATGAGTAAGGATGGAATGCACTGAAGCCCAAAAGGGATATCCTATACAAAGGTATGGAGGCATGAGTTAGGGAGACCGCTCAATTTGGCTGGAATGGAGAACCAATGAAGGCAAGTAAAATGAAATTAATCTACAAAGCCAGGCTGGAGTTATATTTAAATGGGTTTTAAATGTCAAGCTAAGGAGTTTGTATTATAAAATAACCCAAAGGTAATAAGGACCACCAAAGATTCTAGAGCAGGTAACATATTCAGTAAGACCTGTGGTTTAGTAAGATTATTTTGGAAGTTCTGGAGAGGACATATTAGAGATAGGGAAATGCTCAGTGCAAGGATTCCAACCAGAATACTAATGCAATAGACTAGATGGGAGGTGATGGGAGGCTGAATTAAGATAATGGCCACATAAATAGAATTGAAAGCTGTGTATTCAAGAAATGTTGTAGGGATAAAATAAAATGAAGTACAAAAAGGATATATGTGTGTGTGTGTGTATGCAAGTGATAAAATAAAAAGTCATTATATGAGTGTATAGTGCTAAATACATAGTGCTAATATATAAATATAAAGTACATGTAAACATACATACACACATACATATATACATAAAGCCACCTAGTTTTTTGGGATGGATTTTAGTACCAGTTAAGATCTTATGGTGTCAGAAATAAACTATTTCTATTTGCCAATAGGCAAGAAAAGGATAAGAGAAGGTAACATTGAGTTGTGCTAAGGGATAAAGAAAATGAGAGTCCCATTTAATCTGCCCTGTCAGAGCTGCCCTGGAATACCATGTTCAGTACTGGGTACCACATTTTAGTAAGAACATTTACAAGAGGAGAGTAAGCAGGAGAGCAAAAAGGGGAAAATCATCCCAAGTAAAGAATGCTTGAAAAATGTAAAGACATTTTAACTGTATTAAAGAAGAACTGTGGGGAATGTGGAAAAACAATTGAAAGTCTATCATGCACAAGAATGGTATTGTCTGCCTTGAACTAGGATAGAACTAGGAACAATGTGTGGAAAATGAAGATGGGCAAATTTGGATGCAGGTGAGGAAAAACTTTCTAAAAATTATCACTGGGTGGAATGGGCTGATTAGGGAAGTCATTTTTTCTCATTCTTCAAAGATCTGTAAGAGACATATAGATTGCCACTTGTCAGGCATGTAGAATAAATTTCTGCTAGGAACAGATTGAACTAGATTCTTCTGTGGTTCTTAACTGGGAGAATTTATGACTCTGTGTGCAGATAGGGGCAAAAGGAGGCTGTATTTGTTTCTTAGCAGAGTCTGCTCCTCTGATTGGAAGACTGATTGTTGTTGTTAAGTAGTTTCCAGTCATGTCCAACTCTTCAGGATCCCATTTGGGGTTTTCTTGGTAAAGATACTGGAGAGGAGTGTCATTTACTTCTCTGTCATTTACTTCATTTACATTACATTAATTTTGCAGATGAGGAAACTGAGGCAAATAGGGTTAAATGACTTGCCCAGGATCACACAACCAGGATAAGTCTTCCTGACTTGAGGCCTAGTATACCATTCACTGTGCCACTTAGCTAGCTGTCTCAAGGAGGACTGAAGGAAGAAGCAAAACAAAAAAAACAAAAAATCTTTTCTCAAAATTTCCGTATAATGAGGGCTTGAAAGTCAAACTCTTCATTTCCTGCCAGCTGTACTCCTTGGATTCGACTCTACCATCACCTCGCCCCATCACTGTGGGGTGGGGAAGAGGCACCAACTCCCACTTTTCATCTTCTTTCTGTGTGGTGTTTCTCCAATGAGACTGTAAGCTCCTTGAGAATGGGGACTTTCTTTTCTTACTTCTATCTCAAGTGTTTAGCACACTGCTTGGCAGATATTATATACTTAAGAAATGTTTATTGCATTGTATTATATTATTCAATTCCACAGTGTTTTATCAAAACTGGTATAGTAAGAAAGATTCTAGCCCAGGACAAAGAAGAGATAAGGTCAAGTAAAGGTCTGATCTGTATTACAACAAAGAGCAGTGAATGAAGAGTTACAGCACCTCACTTAGAATCCTCATTCTGCCAGTACTGCCTATGTTTCCTAGGATAAGTCACAGCCTCCATGGGCCTTAGTTTTATGTCTATAAAATGAAAGTATTTAACTGAATTACCTAAGAGGTACCTTGTGTTCTACTCCTAGAACTATGATCTTGTGATCTTTATATTTCTGCCTAATCCTTTGCCTGGTTCATAAATCAAAGAAGCACAGCAATAGAACTGGAATGGACCTCAAAAACTCGTCTTATTTGGCCCAAGCTTCTAGGCAGGGAAGGAATTATTATTATCATTTAACAAATAAGATTAACTGAGTTGTAAAAAAAAAGTTTAACCAATTTTATTCTCTAAGATTATACAGCTGCATATGATATAATAGAAGAATCAGGAACCAAGTCTTTTGCTTCCTAGTTTAATGCTTTCACTCATTCATTCAAATTTGTGATAATATGAATAATATGATAGCATGAATAAACAGTTCAAAGTGTGCATAGTGATTTTTATACATTATTTCATTTGAACCTCACAATAACCCGAGGAGGCTGCTACAGCAAGGATTTGCTTTGCTTAACTGTGCGTGTTTGCTATAAGGACTTAATTTTTCTTTTTTTTTTCCTAAATGGGAAAGTCTGAGAGGGCAACAATAGAAAGAAGAGGGAAAGAAGGAAGGAAAGAAGTAAGGAAGGAAGGATGGAAGGAAGGAAGGAAGGGAAAGAAAAGAAAGAAATCTTTTAAAAATTATTCAGCAAAGAGAAAAAGAGGCAGGCCAGACAAGCAGGACAGCTTTGAAAGTTATAGGTTGAATATATTATATAATCTAGAAGAAAAACAAAATATACATAAATAGACGTCTGTAGTTTCAGGTACAATCCTCATTTTCTGTTCTACTACATATAGGAAAATGTCCATTGTACATAGTTTGTCAAGTTTAGAATAAAAATGAACTTTAAAAAAGTCACAGTTGTGTAAGGTATGTAGTATAAGCATTATTGTTGCCTTTTCACAGATAAGGAAACTGAGACTAGGAGAGGTTGTAACTTACTCCTGTCATTCAGCCTTCAGCATCTGAGACAGAATTTAAACACAGACTTTCCTTGGTTCAATTTGAGGGTTCTATTTACTCTACCCCACCCCCATGCTATTTCTGTACTGAAAGCCTACTACATACAAGGCACTGTGATCAATATTCTATTATATTCAGAGCCTTCTTAGAAATAGTGAGCTATGAGGATCCAGGTTAGAGTCAAGTACTAGGGAATGAAGGACTTCTGGGAATCGAGTGTCTACTCTAAGAACAAATTATTTCTTTCCCTTTATTTTGCCTTTAAAATCTACAAAGTCCCCTCCTTACAATAACTCTGGGAGGTAGTTAGTCCAAGTGTTATCCTCTCCATTTCATAAAGGAGGAAAAGGCAACTCTGAAAGTTTAAGTGGCTTTTCCCAAAGTATACAAATAATAAATGCCTTGACCAAGACTTGAACCCAATCTTCTCATTCTGAGATTTTTTTCTGCTACTCATTGCTCCTAGAAACACACAATCTACCCATTCGTCAAGGTCTAATTCAAATATTTCCTTTCTGAAGTCTTCTCTGATGCCCTCATCCCCTTACTCTGATCTCCTTACTACCTTAGATTCCTCTGATATACTTTTGCTGTTATTGTTCATGTTTGATTTATCTGAGTAGGCTTAATTTCTCATATTTTATTATAAGTTTCATGAAGGCAAGTACTTTCTCTTATTTGTCTCCGCAACTTTACCAGCATCTAGCACTCTGAACGTGGCAGGCAATTAAGAAATATTTGCTGAATGAACTAAACACTGAATAAAAATGGGTGAATGTTACTCCAGAAACCAGAGAGAAGAAATTTTGTTATAAAAACAATTTCACCGTTGCCAGCATACACACATTTTTATACTTAACTTCCATTTCTTGCATATATATGACATCTAACTCTCCAGAAAAAAATAAAGCCAACATAACTTTGTGTCTGAGGGGTGTCGAGATAACTAAAGATATATAATCTAATAATGGGGGCTTGATAGCAGAGTGGCTATCCACTAAAAGCTATTGAATGAAGGCAGGCATAAATGGCACCTTTGGAAATCCTTCTTTTTTCTCAAGGCTCATTTCAAGTGCTAACTCCTCCATGAAATCTTCCCTCATCTCTTAGGCTGCAAGTGATCTCTACCTCCGGTAATCAGCCTAGAGCATTTTATCTGTATCTCATATTCCAGGTATACTCTAGCATCTCTTCTGTCTCTATAGCCCTTGGAAATCTATGAATAACCAAATTTTACCATATATATGTACATGTAAAAATCTATCCCTTCATATATTTCTCCTCATCCCCAGCTCAGATAGAGAGAAAACTAGTGAGGACAAGGAATTCAGCACATTACAAAAAGCACTAGATTTACAATCTGGAAAGATGTCTGTTGGAATCCCACCTCCAATGTTATGAACTGTGTGACAAATGAAAAGTTATTTATCTCTCTAAACCCGCTGTTTTAACTGTAAATGTGCTTCTTAACAAAACCTGTAGTATGTATATCACAGGAGTTTTGTAAGATTCAAAAGTCATACAAGGCTTGAAAAGTACTTTGCATACTTTATTGTGCAATGGAAATAATTGATTACTGTGCTGTCTTTGTATCCCCAAGACCTAGCACAGGTCTTTGAACATAGAAGATGTTTAATAAATGCTCATTGAATTGCATTTAACCAGAAAAGGTGTTACCTTGGATACAACCCTCATGAAGACTGCAAAAATATTTTTTTAAATAAAATTACCTGGCCAGGACAACTGAAAACCATAAAGAGCCTTTACCAGCCTATACCACAAATGGCTCAGTGTCAAGATCACACTAATCTTAGAGTGGTCTGAAAATCTTTTATTTCCATGAATTGCTGACAATATCACATTCATGAAATTGAAGAAAAAGGTGTATATCACTCTATATCTCTTAAAGGAAGAATAACTAAATCTAATTTATTTTCTCACATTCCAGGGAAGGTGTGAGTCACAAAGGCAAATATCTTTAAGGAGAGATGGAAGTTTTGTTTAAGCTGGTTCTCATGTGAGTCAGAAGAGCAATGCTGTCTATTTCCAGAATTGAGTAGGGAACAATAGAGGAGATGATTAAGGGGCAAAATGAACAGTCTAAAAAACTCTGTGCCTTGATCAGGAAGCATAGTACAGAGGGCAAAAATGATGGGTTGAAAGTCAGAGGATCTGGGTTCAAATCCTGGCTCTTTCTCGTAATTTTTGTGCGATCATAGGGAAGTCACTTTATCTGGTCTCATTTTCCTCATCTGTAAAACAGGAGATTGGATCAGATAACCTACCTGTGAGGTTTTTTTCTACTCTGAAGCTATGAATGATTTCATTATTTTCTCAAGGTGAATTCCTAAACCAATATGATTTGTAAGTGAGCATATAATGTGTACAGAAGATAAATACATATTTATTCATTCACTCATCCATTCACTCAGCAAACATTG
>CM053595.1:176139976-176174580 GCA_028646575.1 Pseudocheirus occidentalis
GGGCAGCTTCCATCAAAGTTTTTACCTTCCTTTGGAGAGCAGGAGAGGGAGAGAGAGAGGACAAGTTGAATTACCCAACTAGTTGGGTCCCCATGTGAAAAAGAGCCTAAAAGAACCAAGGTCTCCCATTGCATCCTAGGTCATCTCCAATTGTCCTGATGACTATCTGGTCACTGGACCCAGATGGCTGTGGAGGAGAAAGTGAGGCTGGTGACCTTGCATAGTCTCCCTCACTCAAATCAAAGCCAAATACAAGTCATGTCATGAGTTCACTCATGCCATGGTCCTCTTTTAAAACAAAGACAAACAATATACACACACATACATATGTAAATGTATATATACATATATATTTACATATGTATACATATATAAATATATATACCACATTTTGATTTGTACCATAGTGACTTGCAGACTTATAACTGTAACTATACATACATATGTGTGTCTGTATGTATATATATATGCACACATATGTAATGAAATATACACTGTATATATAATGAAGTATCAAAGATATTATCACTATTTTTTACCATTTCTCATAAGAAGTAATGCTATGAATGTCTCCTCCAGATTCATATGAAGTTTAAACTGGTGTGGGAGATAGTGTGCTGGACCTGAAGTGATGAAGTTGTTGTTCAATGGTTTCAGTCATGTCCAACTCTTAGTCACCCCATTTGTTTTCTTTTGTTTTGTTTTGTTTTTGGCAGAAATTTTGGAGTGATCTGCCTTTTTATTTTCTAGCTCATTTACAGATGAGGAAACTGAGGCAAACATGGTTAAGTGACTTGACCAGGGTCACACAGTTAATAAGTATCTGAGGTCAGAGTCAAACTCAGGAATATGACTATAAGCCTGGTGTTCTATTCACTTTACCATCTAGCTGCTCCTAAAGTGAGGAAGACCTCATTTCAAATCAAACCTTAAATATTTACTATTAGAATCTGAGCAAGTCACTTAAACTGTCAAACTCACTTTCCTCAACAGTAAAGTAAGGATCATAACAGCACCTGCCTTGCAGGGTTATTGTGAAAATCAAATAAGATAGCATTTCTAAAGAGCTCAGCATAGTATCTGGTATGTAGTAGATGCCATATAAATGCTTATTTTTTTCCCTCCATCTCTCTCCCTCCCTCCTTTCTCTCCCTCCCTCCATCTCTCTGGGTTTCACCAGTAGACCAGGCAAGTACGAGAACCTAAATTAAAGGAGCATTCAATTTATCCATCCTCTCCCAACCTCTTTTAACCTTTAGGAATCACTCATGCAGTCAATTAAACATCCACAGGCTAAATCCAGTACAGAACTATGTTATGAATGTGCTCTGTCTGAATGGATCAATCAATCAACAAACATTTATTAAATGCCTACTATGTACCAGGTACTCTGCCAGGAATTAAGGAATACAAAGAAAAAATGGAAACATCCTGTATCCTCAAGAGTTTATATTTAATCTTCTATTGGGAGTGACAACATACATGCATAGAAGAATATACAAAATAAATAAAAGATGGTTAAATACCAGGTAGCTGGGGGATCTGGGGGGGGGGGAAGACAAACAGCTGGGTACAATCAGAAAGACATCATGCAGAAGGTGATGTTTGAGTCAAGTCTTGAAGGAAGTGAAAGCTCCTCTCTTCTCAAGCAGGAAAAGCTAAACCAGGAAATGTATCCTGGGACAATTTCAAACTCACCAAGATGAAGGCACATTGCCATTATACATTTCCTTTCTGTCTCCCCTTGCCCACTCCATCTATACTCTATGACATTCTATGCCAAAAACACATGGCTTTGAGCAATCAGCTTCTGATTCTCTTCCATTTTCCAAACAACCAGAGTACCCTGGCTACCTGCTAGTCAAGGGAAAAGTGCCAATCCTCACAGGTTATATTTCTCTCCAACTCAACACCTTACTCAACACCTTACCCATACATGCCAAGCTTAAGCACATAATCTCCAGAACCCTATTAAAGGTACATCTTCTCTCCCTTCTGCCTCTAATCCAAGCACAACTCATTTGTCTTCTTCTACTTGTATTTCTCCAAACAAAAAGTCACCTTTCACCAAAAATACCAAACATAGCAATAGTCTTTCCATTAGATTGTAAACTTCTTGAGGGTAGGGACTGTCTTTTTGTTTAATCTCCATTGCTTAACTCAGTACCTGGAATATAGTAGGAACTTAATCAATGTTTATTGATTGATACTGATTGTTCTAAGACAGGGGTGGGGAACCTGTGGCTTCAAGGCCACATGTGGTCCTCTAGGTCCTCAAGTAAGGCCCTTTGACTGATTCCAAACTTCACAGAGCAAATCTTTTGGGGATTTGGATTTAGTTTGGATTTAGCCAAAAGGCAACACTTGAAGACCTAGAGGGCCACAGATGGCCTGGAGGCCAAAGATTCCTCATTCCTGGTAGGGAATTCCAATGTGGTATAAGCCCTAACAATACAAATATAGTATTCGACATGCTAGATTAAGTTAAGGAAGCATTCTTTCACAATTCAGGAAAACCCCCTTGGTTTGAAGTTATGAGACTTATAGACTTAGAGGTAGAATGGAAGAGGCTTCCTTACGGGGAGGGAATATTTTTTATTTGGTCTTTGTAGATTCAGTGCCTAACACTGAGGAGGTATTTCAGAAACACTTGTTAAGCTGGTTTGAATTAAATGATGTTACCATGTAAAAAATATTAGGAATGTGAAATATATTAAAGCCTTAGAACATGTTTTAGAGGAACACTAAAACAAGTAATTAATTTATAGTGTATCAGTCCAGCTTGAAGATTATATAAACAGTTTGGTAGTATCTATGCATTCATCTATGACTTTAACCATATTTCTCTGTGTTTATCTGTGGATATAAGCAGAGATATCATTATATAGATGTCTAGATACATATTTTCTAATTCATATATATATATATATTTGTGTATCTATGGCTTGTGTGTATAGATTGATAGATATGCTTCTGTAACTGTGTATGTCTATAGAGTCATTGATTTGTATATAGAAACAGAAAGATATGCATAGATACAGCAATATCCTATGTAGAGAAACAAAAAGAAATTATAGATTTATCATACTCGAAGTTGCTAACACGAAGGAGGCAATTATTAGAGGTAATATTAATTTCTCAAGAAATTCTTCCACTAATACTTTTTCTGTGAATTTCCCATTTTGTTTTATTAAATAGCTCCATATAACTCCATATGAGTTATAAATGCTAGCAATACAGTTTTTTCCTAAAATGTAAGAGTCTATAAAATTTACTTTTCTTTCTATTTTTTTTTTGGAGGGCAATTGGTGTTAAGTGACTTGCCCAAAGTCACATGAGTAATAAGTGTGTCAAGTGTCTGATCGGATTTGAACTCAGGTCCTCCTGACTCCAGGGCCAGTGCTCTATTCACTGTGCCACCTAGCCACCCCAAAATTTATTTTTTTTTAACCAAAGCAAAACTGAGTAAATAATCTCAGGCATTTTATACCATGTATTTTGTTTTTAGAGCATCTTAAAAACATTCCGATTTTACATGTGACTACACAAGGCAAAACACGTCATGCTGAGTTACGGGGATAAGAATAAATTCAGAATTGATTCTCTTGGGTTTCTTCCCTGTTATTAAATTGCTAGTACTATAGTTACAAATAAACTTAAAAAAACTCATAAGTTGTTTTTATTCAAACTTTTGTTTGTTTATTTTTACAGATGAATGTTAAAGCACTTAGAATGTATTTAAATGCCAAGTTAAAACTAATTTCCTCCCAGAACATATGTTTCTTCTTACCAAAAATATCTTTTATTATCTTCATAATTTAAATTTTAATTATGACCAGCATCTATGAAGACATGGCTTCAAGGAGAAGAGAGGAAAGTATCGAGACCCTTTAACACCTAGTAACATATGTCTAAGACTCTGCTGTTCAGGCATTTGTGCAGCTGGTAATAAAATGCAACCCTGGTAACTCAAATAGAGCAGCATACCTTTCCAAGAATTTAAAGACGGGGAGGCATAGAGTTTAACATCTGCAATGGAGAGAAAATAGGAGACCATTACTGGAAGAAGAATAAAATGTTACTTCAGTGGATGAATAATATAATGCAGCATGATATGGTGTAAAGAACCACTGGACTGGGCCTTAGGTCTCTTATCCCGGCTCTGCTACTGATATACTTTAAAGATCTGGAACAAGCGGCAAGCTCTTCCTGGCCCTTTGTTTCCTCATCTGTCAAGTAAAATACATGGCCTTTTTAGTTTCTATTCTTTTCATTTGGAGAAGAATTTATCAAGAGCCTTCTATCTTCAAGGCAGCATGCTGAATAGTAGAGATACAATGACAAAAAGAGAAATCCCTGACATCTTCTAGGAGGTTACAATATATATACAAATAAATACACAAAAACTAAAAGAGAGACAAATAAAAAGCCGAAAAAGACAGAGACACACAGACATGAGAGACAGAAAACAATCTACAGGCATTCATTAGGTGCCTGCTATCTATCAGATATCACCTTAGGCCCCATAGATATGGGGGGAAAAATACTCCTGAAGAACTTACTGCTTTCTATCATAGGAGACACCATGTACAGATAAAAATACATGGGATAAATGTATTTAAATACATACATAGCTTAGGGAGTTATGGAGATCAACAGAGGCTTCAAGTTAAAATGCAAGGTAATAACTGAAATACTGTAAGGGATGCTCCAAGGTGGATGTGAGAAAGGAATGCATTCTAGTGATTCTCTTCACTTTATCATGCTGAATTATTCATACATTTAAGTTAAATATACTCAGCTAAACACCAAAGTAACATCAGTTATGCAATACCAGAGGTGAAGTTAGTGAGAAACATGTTGCTTTCTCTTCACAAGGACTTTGTAACCTTTCTGAAGGTGGCAATTGCTACCACACCAGCCCAGTTTTCATGTTTTTAAAAGTTTTGAAAGTTCTTACTGGCCTCTGCAATCTACTTGTTCACTGTGCCATGTTGGCACTGAGGAAAAGCTAAGCACTCAGAAGAGGAAGTTTCCCTGCAAGATGAGAATTTCATCCTTGATTTGGGGCTTCTTCCCAATCCATTTGAGAAACTAACTGAGAAATTAAGAAATTAACTAAAAAAACTAAGAAATTAACTGAGTCATCTGAATCTGGCTCAGTTATTGCCTTAAGCAAAAGAGAGTTTAGCTAAGTGGTTAGAGTATTCAACTTGTCATCAGAAAAACCTGGGTTTGGATCCTACTTCAAAGATTTATCATAGGAATCAAAGAATCACAGAGATGTAGAGCATAAGCTAGTTGGTCCAAAACTTTCAATTCTGTAGTTAAGAAAATTAAGGGCACAGAGCTTGTCACATATGAAGTAAGTGTAAGAGGAAGAATTTACAAGCTGGGTCACTTCCTATTTACCCTGGGTCACTTCTCTTAACCTGAATCTCAGTTTACTTGCTTGGCAAATGGGTCTATTAACATATAACAAAGGGTTACTGTAAGGATGGACATAAAAGTGTTTTGTGAATCTTAGAGATCTCTATAAATGCCAGCTTTCAAATAATGTGGCTTAAGATTTCCAAAAATACCTCAGTTTTACCCAAAGCTGGGTAATGGTACTAAGTGGGGAGAGAAAAGGTACTCCTCATTCGGCCCTAGCTGGAAGTCTCTCTGCATCATCTACTAGTTGTCTATGTATTTAATCCCACTATAACCATAAGTAACGATCATAGGCCTGATATTACCATATACTAGAAAAGATACTTCTAATAGAAATTATGCTTGAAAAATCCAATATTGCAGTGGGGATTTTTTTAAAAGCACATGAAGAAGTAATCTGAAGTCTCCAGCCAAGAAAACAGTCATAAAAGAAGCACTCCAGGGAAAGCCTTTGCTACATATTCCCTGGTTAACTGCTCAATTCAATGCTGTTTGGGTCTTGGTTACTTTCCAGACCACTCCATTCAGTATATACTCTTTATAGAAACCAAGGCCAGCCTTTGAACACCCACTGAGAGCTGCCGAGTGTAAAACCCATAGAAGCCAGAGGTAGGGTGTCTTCAATCTAGGTACTCTACTCTTACTCAAACTTGTTCATTTCTTTAAAATAACAAAGCCCAGGGCGAACCCTGAGAGTGGGTGAAGTGGAAGAAGACAAGTATATTTTCCTTTTAAAAGGGACTTTAAAAACCTACCTAACCCAAACTATATCCCCTACTAGCTTGTCATAGTGTCTTTTGATCTTGTCTGTAAAATGGCCTTTGAAAATACAAATAGGTATCTGGGAGGGCTGACACACTGTGGTATTGGTACAGGTTGGAGTATCCAATTAGCAGAGAATAGAATGAGGGTTCTTCATGTATGGAAGAGATATATTTTAATAATGGATAAGAGAAGATGGTCAGGGAAAGAGTAAAAGATGGTCAGAAGTAGGTAGTACAGTATCAAAAAGGGGGAAAAGAATGTTCTTAAGATAATCTTGCATGTCTAATCAATTAAAAGCATAGATTAAATGCCTCCTACTTGATGAGATCCGTGCCAGGTGATGCCATACAAAAATGAGAACACTGCCTCCCAAATTGTAGAAGCTGACCTTCTCCTTCCTGAATCTGTATGAAAGTTTCACTAATTCTATTTTTTTCATTATTGATGAATAGTAGCACTGTCCTTTTCATACATGGACATCATATATACTGAAAAGAGAAGACGGATATTCTGTGTGAAACAGCAGAGAAGAAACACAAAGAATTCTCAGGGACCTTGAAGAAGAAAAAAAACCTATTATTTAAGAGAAAAGGAAGACACATAAAGTTCTGGGAGAACTCAAGAATGAAAATTTGTCCCTCAGAATCAAAAGTACTAACTGATTTTAAAAACAACTGCAGTACATTTTCCCTGGAGCAGTTAATTTGCATATAACTTTCTTACAACTTGGAAACTTATTGATGGAAAACTTATTCCAGGAAATATTTTGACAATGAGAGTACTGTATAACAATTTGTTTCACAATTAGCAGAGAAGTGTATTTTTAATTTCTCGACTCCAGTTAGACATGGCTCACTACATACAAGTAGCCCTTCATCTGAGTCATTAAAAACCAGACAAGAAGTCATTCGAGACCACACAGAGAAACAGAAGAGAGTAGGCTGCTTACTAAAGACAACATGCAGAAATTTTAACAGAACTGAGCTGATAGGAATTGAGACCAGCTGACTAGAGCCAGAGTTCTCAACCTGTGGGTTATGTTCAATTTGTAACAATGAAAATACATACTGCATATCATATATTTACATTATGATTCATAACAGCAGCAAAATTACAGTTATGGAGTAGCAACAAAAATAATTTTATGGTTGGGGGTCACCACAACATGAGGAACTGTATTAAAGGGTTGTGGCATTAGGAAGGTTGAGAACCCCTGGACTAGAGGAAGACTGGCTCTATAGTTGATGAAGCAAGCTGATCTGATTGGATAAAAGTTTTGATGCTGGGAGCTAATTGGAGAAACTATCCTCCTCAGCTCCATGAAGTACTGACTGGGTAAAGGCTGTCTTGCTCCCTAGTGCCATCTATACTTTGAGAGAGAGGAAAACCTCTCAGAAGCTTGTCTACTTTGCCCCTTCAGATCCTATACAGTTTAAGAAGGGAAAATATCTCAAGTACAGAAAGCAGAACGAACTAGCTTAGCAGATACTAGCATCATGGAGCATCAGGCTGTTTCAAAGTATAGCCAAGGAAGGAGACCAGGAAAGTCGTGCAGACCTCAAACTTAAGCTACTGTATCATCTCAAAGACCTTAACTGTTCAGTGGTCTGATATAGCAGAGAAGCGGCTCCATCAAAAAAGAAAGCAGAAAGGTTTGAAAGAAGAGTGGTTCTGCCCAGACATTCCGGCCTGCAGTGCAGAATTGTTATTTCTACAAAGTACATAGGTTTCCTTCTTCATGTGCCTCACTGCTAGGTTTCATTGTTAACACCAAGGTTAATCCCAGAATCCTGAGAATGAGTTGTAACAGCATGGTTACAACTGGTTCCTCTCTGAGAAATCCTCCCAAACCTGCCAACATGAGGACAGATGAAGGGGACTGAGTCATTCCAGAGATAGAAAAGAATGGTCAGATACTATAATTATACAATACTCTGTACTACCTTAATGCCTATCAATACAATGCTAATAATAATTATTAGTATTTACATTTTGCTAGTTCTCACAAATGTAGAGAACTTTATAGACGGGAAAAATAAATCTCATCCGTTCTCAGATATGACCAAAATTGATATTCCAGAAAGCTTGAATATCTTTTCAGCCACCAATATCTTTTAATTGCTTTAGTCTGAACCATCAGGATACTGGAGCAAATCTTTGATACTAAGTCCTCCAAATTCTCACACAATAAACAGCATGTCTCTTGACATATTTGCCTTTTAGATGGTATTTTTCTGTATAACATTCAAATATCTATATTTCTAGAAGAGATTTGAACAAACCTGGGAGACTATAAAGAGCATTTAATCCAGCCTCTTCATTTTACAATTGAGGGAATGCCCTATGGATTCAAGTTGCCTACTCCCTCTTGCAAAGCTATAAAAGTGCGTCTATTACCTCTTCATGTGTTGAATTTCCTCTCCTTTGAATACCCTCGCTTTCATAGAGCATTCTCTCATTATTCTAGCTAAAATTCATCTCTTCCTCCTCTTTTTCCCCATCACATTTCTCTGTATAACACACTCATTTGTACACAATACTAAAACCTACTTATTAGTATATAAGCTTCTAGTGAATAGAGACAGTAGAATTTTCTTAATATTTTGCATTTATCCTTCCAAAGTGTCTCAAATACTATAGGTTCTTGAAAAGTGTTAAATGATCAAAAAACAAATCAAATAATTTGCCACAGCTAGCTCGGGACACATTTGAAACTAGGACATAGATTCCCTTACTTTTAGTTTAATACTCTTTTAAATTCTGCTTCATCCTTCCCTCCTCCTCTATTTTACTGTCTGACCCAACTTCCTTACATATATTCTCCTCTAATCATCATTAAATTCATCATTAAAACTACTATTCAGGCTTAGAGTTTTTAAACATTCTGTGTTAATCAAAATCAAAACTACCTTCTATTGCATGAAGTCAAATAAAAAGTCAAACATAACATATGCTGATTATATCTTTAAAGATCAACAAATTTGAACATATTAGTAATCATATATCCATGCCTTTTTAAAGTAAATACCTTCTGTAACTCTAAAGAAGCACTATCATTTAAAGTAATTTAGATAACAAAAAGAAATAAATCTAATTTATAAGCATGAAATCACTTTCACCTACCTGATACAATTTAAAATTAAAAAATCATTGCACTAGATTACAACAAAAAAAATCTAGAGAATGTCTCTTAATATAGAAAGTAGACACATTCACACAAGCATACCACAGCTGGAGAAAAGTTAGAAAAAAAAATTACAAGTTCCAAAAGTTTTACGTCAGGTAGAGGCAGAAACTAATTTAATAGCAAAATATTTCTTCAAGACCTGAGCAATCATCAGGAACATGGGGGCCTCTGAATTTCAGTACTATTCCCATAATGCTCTGGACACTGTGGCATGCCAGGATGAGAACAACATTTAATGTCTCACAGGGAAATCTTTGTAACTGTTTTGTTAGTAAAATATTATGCAACCTCAAAATGAATAACACTTGAGCTGTGAAGTACTGAAACTGTTGTAATGCTAGGGGCGTTAAGAGGCAAAGAGGACCATGTTTACAATAAATTTTGGAAAAGAAGCAGGCTGCTGCTAGAGGGGGCAAGAGTTGTGCTGAGCCAAAAGCCCTTTTGAAAGGATAATTAACTTCACGAATTGAGATGGTAGAGAGATGGGGGCGAGGGGGAGGCAGTCAGGGAAGGAAGGGAGGGCAGGAGGGAATAAGTAATGATACTTTACTAAATACTTGTAAAAATCAAAGTAGAGAGTTCTGCTTATACAGGGTGTCTCCTGGGCATTCACAAGAAGACTAAGAGGCAGTTGGTACCTTGAAAAGAACTCTGCTCTAGGACTTAGGATATTTCATTTCTAGATCTGGCATTGTGCCAGTTAATACCATTCTATTCCTTTCCTTTTCGTTACCTGAAACCTGAGGGATTTAAGCTAACATGATCCCCCAAATCCCTTGTAGTGTCACATTTGTATTGATTCTAATTTCATACTGCCCATAGGTGGTAAAAGCTAAACATCTATAGAAAAATGAAACGCTAAGAACAGTTTAGAATAGCATGGTTTCCCTCTAAGAAGAATCAAAGGATAAGAACTCAAAGGAATCTTAAAAATCACCTAATTCAACAATGTCATTAAACAGATAAAGAAACTGAGGCAGAGAGAGTGGTTTTCACAAGGTCACCTAGGTAGAAAATTGTAGAGGAAGGATTTGAATTTAGATTGTCTGATTCTAAAACAGGAATAAAAAGATAAGGAGCAATAAAAATCAGAGGAGGATGAAGACTATCATCACAGCATTTCTACTACCAAGGATTTTAATATTCCATGCTGCATATGAAACATGGAGAGGCCTTAATAGCTGTCAATTGCCTGCATTAACTCATGAGTCAAGAATCTCTGTTGTTTTAGATGGAAAGGACTTTGCTCATATTTACTGCAAATTATTTCTAGAGTAAAACTCCATTTAGTTTTCAGGCCCCCATAGTGGGAAAGGAGCCAGTTTATAGAAGAACTATAGACATCAAACTTTGACTACTTTTCCAATGGAATTCATATTTGTTATTCTGCATTTCCAGGGCCATTTCTTAGTAGGAAATTTTAAATTTATAAGAGAAGGAAGGGAGACCTGGAGGCAGATAAGGTCTAGAGAATGAGTGATTCCCCAGGACAGAGGGGAACATACTCTGAGGTGAGGATGGCAACCTAGACAATTACAAACAGAAAAAAAGGGAACATTATCACAATATTATTGGAATATTCTAATATTTTGCTCAGGTTTTATTGGGTTCAACCTAAATTTGAAAAACACTTATCTAAAACAAATCCAAGAATATATATATGTCTAATATTATGCGTTGTCAACACACACACACACAACATCATATACACACACATCCTCAGAAGAGACAGCATACTTAAATAGATGAAGTTGTAATCAAAAGACCCCCCTGGGATATTAATGTCCCTTCTTCTTTGTCACAGATTCCTTCTTAGTAAATTGGGTATATTCCCAACAATGTGCAAACAAGTGGGTTTTAAAAGAAGTATAAAAATTAATGCATAGGCTTCAAATTGATACACATTACTATCTATGATTGGGTTTTGGCTGTTTACCCTTTCCCTGTAGTACATGCAAGCCATCTGCCTAATTGATATCCTTGTTAAGAAAGTTACCAAGAATGAAAAGCTTGAGTCATACTAACCCCACATCATCAACAGAGAAGAATATACTGTCCAACACCTAAGTATCTTGGTTTTAAAAAATGCTGAATTTTGCAGGCTAATTAAAATTGACTGGAAATTTAATGGTGTCCCAAATCAGTCTTTGAAACATTTTATATATATATTTAAAACTATATAATTATCTTATATTCAGTTCTATGCCATGGTCAGAGTCTGTCTTGCTGACCTAAACAACAACTCTCCCTTGTATGATGCTCTCAATGGTTGGCATTAAAGTAATCTGTGAGGCTGTCCAATTCAATTTATTGTTGGACAAGTCTTTACAAATATATCTGAAGAAAACTACTGGTCGCTGGAAATAGGAGAAATGTAGCTACTTTCAAGATTTGATTAAGCCTTCCTCTCCCCACACCCTCACCCATCCTTTCTTTATGAAAGAAATAGGCTTTGAAAAGTAAAAGCTTCCACTGCATTTTTTCCTGCTAAAAACTTCCTGTAGGAGGGAATAAAAAAAAGTCAAGTTTTGAGGTGATGAGGAAAATTAACCATATGGATTTTTGAGATCTGAAGAATTTTTTCAAGCACCAGAAAAGCATATGAAAAACATTCACTAGTAGCTAATGTGCTTATTATAACAAAATTAATTTGAAGTGAGAGTTAAAGTCTATTCTTCTGCACAGTGTATATTAACTATTAGTTTGGGGGTGGGGAATGGCAATAATGTTGTTGCCATAGTGTTGAAGATATTCAATAATGCTTTTTTGCATTAGCTTTTGGTTAAAGCCACAAAGCTCATGGAAATCAGCCTGATAGTATTACTTTAAAGATTGCATCATGAAAAAATGTATTTCATTAGAAAGGTTGACCAATTAAAAATTGACCATGGCATCAGAATTGACCGTTACCGTGGCCTTTTGTTGTTCTGACTATAGGAATGGATTTAGTGGTAGGGTAGCAGCAAAATGGGGCAATACATTTGCAAACAAGTAGTTCTTCTGAGCCCACTTCACATGCTTCCATCCCAGAAAAATGTGTGCAGTGGTATGTCTTTGAAGAAGAAAGTGGTAGGACAGCAAATAAGGCTGATTCACTGAGATTTACTCAGGTTTCTACTTCAAATGATACCCTCAACCTAATGCAGTGCAGAAGCCAGACTGAAATGGTTGTTATGATTGGAATTAATCATGCGTGCCACTAAGATTCAATGTTCATATCAGATGGGGGTGGAGAGATGGGTTTGTCCAATGGAGGTTCCATTTAATTTTTGTGCTCATGAGTTTCTGAATCCACTCCAGAGGCTAGTGACACCTGAAAGTGGGTATGCAGAACTGACACATGATGAGTATGGTGGGAGCCGATTTACGGCAGTGGGTAAAGGTCACACTGTGTCTGACACAAAGCTTACCCGGAGGAGCCCAGTCTCTCGCTCTATGGGTTGGCAACACCATGTGAAAGCAGCACTCTGCTCCTAGGAGGGCGTTTCTTGTGTTAAACATCAATTCTGCACCACTCTGCCAACTAAGGATTGATGTTAATGGGCTCTGAAGGGATGCCCCAGCCCGTCCTCCTCAGCCAGAAGCATGATGGCTGTAATGAGGGGAAAAATGGCTGATGAGACTTGGTCATACTTGTCAACTTTCTCCTGGATAGTCACAGATTGGACAAAAGCAAAGTACAAATGAGTGAAGAGGTAGAGTTTTTCCAACATCTCTTCTAGGAGTTATCTGGATACAATAACAAGAGTTATTTCAATACATAGCTGGACAATTCTACTAGTCCCTAGAATAGACACAAGAGACATGTGCTGGGTACAGAGAACCCATATACAGTGGGACTTGTCAAGCATGATATCTGTAATATCTGTTCCCATTAGGACAATATCACATAAATGTTTGGAACCTAACTCTGCTAAAGCTTTAAAATGAATATTCTGTAGTTGCTCAGCACAAAACAGTGAAGGATTTCTTTGGCAAGTTAGTTCACCGTGATGAGGCAGCAAGGTCTTTAATTTTGCCTCCAGAGATAATGGCAGTTACTCTTAGATTCTATTCTCTACATCAAAATGATTTCTGCCTCTCTCTCTCTCTCTCTCTCTCTCTCTCTCTCTCTCTCTCTCTCTCTCTCTCTCCTGAGAAAAAACTACAGAGTAGGAAAATCAATCCTTACATATAAGAGAGTTGGCATACAAGATTGGGAATAATAGTGAGCTTCCTCACAACCAACATTAGTCTTTGCTTCCATAATTACTCTTGTCCTTGGGCTCAGGTGGGAAACAAAAGGACAGTCACTATTCTGGAGGATGGTAAAATTAACAGTAACCAGCAAAGAAACAGATACATAGGCTCCTGTGATGTGAAAAGTTCTACAGTTTCTGAGGCACCTGGAATTCAGACTTGAGTTAATAAACATTTCATATAAAAAATCTTTTCCTTTTAAAATTAAAATATTCACACACCACAGAAAACAGATTAGCATTCATCTCTTTGAAATAATACTTATGACATGTGCTGACAAATCCCCATCATTTTGTCTTAAGACCGATGCACCATATTCACCTCTGAGAATTTAATTCTCTTATTCCTGCCACCCTCCCAGAAATGCTAGTCTTGGTTACAGATAGCATGTCAAACCCATCTTACACTGATCAACCTTTTCCTATTATGTGAGAAGATAAATAGAGCACTGAGCATACTTTTTTAAAAACTTTTTTAATGCTTTCATATAAATCCTGTCATTCTGCACCTGAATACTCAGAGCAAAGTATCAGCCTAGTTTGCAGATGATGAAAAAGGGGAAGAGGAAACCTGAATTACTTAATGACACAAATACGTATGTCTGGACTCTTGCTACTTTGTGGGTCGGGTTTGTTCCTGAACTATAGACTCGATTCCCTGAAAGAGATGGCCAAGAATTTTTTTCTTAAATTCCTTTGCTCTTTGCTCCTCCAACTAGACTGGAATCTCCTTAAGGGGAAGGTCTATGGCTGGTATCTTTTTGTGTCTCAGTAGAGTTCGATCTCTTAGTGTGCTCACATCTCATTGTGCTCACTAGATCAGAATGTACTGAGTCGATTGTTAAGCCCTAGGTATTATTGAAATAAAAGAATGAAATGAGTATTTACGTGACTTGGAAAACAACCACAGGATGCATTTTACTATATAAGGCTTTCCTTTTAAACCGAATCAGGATACCAAGCATAAAGTTCTTTCTCGTCAAACTTTCTTTCATTTAGAAAATTTTAAGCCTGGGAAAATGAATATTATTTCAAAAGCCTTGGTTTTATAGAAAATTCTCTAAAATAAGGTTAAAACTGCTCAAAAATATATAAAAATCTGCAAATTAAATGTGACCACTGCAGGAAGAACATGACATTTATGGAATTTTAGGAAATAATGATGGGACCAAGAGGAGGTTTAATGTGCAAATGGGTACTTAAGTGAACAGTTTCTGCAAGATTTAAATAGATGGCAGTTAGGAGAGAATGAAAAGCCAGTACTTTGGCACGGCTGTCTATATGCTCTCCTTATATCATTTGCATGGCTCCACATGTTTTTTTGATAAATTTAAGTAGAGAAGTTTATTCATTAATACCTAATGAATCACTCTAGTATCAAAGGAACTCTAAGTCTGCTTACTCTACTTTAGGCAAGGAAGATTACATGATTTTTTCAATTTAGAATTTACAGAGCTATTTATGTTACAAATACATCTATATGTGTACACACACTCAGGTGTGTAATGTATAAGGACAAGAGTTATACACTCAACTACATATACATAGAGGTACGGTTAATAAAGAGACAACCTTGGGGTCCAGAAGATTTTTTCTTAGTTCTGCTTCTGATACATATCAGTTTTGCAGTCTTGGACAAGTTACTTAACATCTCTTTAGAGAGACCCAAAGGACCTCTCTAAAATTCTAAGTGATACTCCAGTCTCTGATATCTATTGGTAAAAAAAGGCCAAATCATGAGTTCCCTATGCTGATCAATCACAAGTCCATACCAAAAGCAAACAACCCCTTACACATAGATATAAATGTATTTATTTAAAAATCTACATTTACTTTGTGTTTCAAAATATAAAACATTTTATTTATAGATGGCATTCATATGGTCCTTTGCGATTTATAATTTATTTTTTGTAACATTCCCAATTTCAACCTAGAAGAACAAAAGCTACATTCCAGGTCAAACTTCATCAGGAATCTGTTATGCAATGCCTAATGAACTTATTAATTTGGAAACATTCAATTATTTATTTTAAACTACACTTTGAGTAAGTGTAATTTCACTTACTTAGGTGAAAACTCAGAATGCTTTCAGGGACTAGTCCCCAGACTGACAGAGCTGGAAATGAGCATAGCATTCATTTGGGCTGCCCCACTCTTTAAGGACATATGTGCTTCATCTGTTCCCAGTTCTTTTGCATTCTATTCTCTGTAATCCGCATCCATCATGCCTTCCTCCTTTCTCTTCTTCCCTCCCCATCCCATCAGTCATTTTGTTGTTGTTGTTGTTTCATTTTGGACTGGACCTATAAGATTTTTTGATATAGAAAATTACCAGAAAAGAAAATTCATCTTTCGATACAGGCTGTTATCTTCTTTGAAACTTGAAATATTAGAAGGTTACCTGAGAGGAACTGAGAGGTTAGGTGGCTTGTCCAAAATCAAACAACCACTATGTGTCAAAGGCAGGACTTGAACCCAGGTTTTCTTGATTTCCAAAGCTAGTTTTCTATCCACCATGCCAAGATGTTTCTGGTGGGTTTCTTTATGCAAATAAAAAAGTCAACAGTTTCCACTGATTAAAAACGGAAATTTTGGAATCGTAGATTGGTCACTTGACTTAGATCCAGGTTGAATTTCATCTCAGAAAACTAAAATCATTGCAACCTTAGGCAAGGTTACAACCTCTCTGAGCTTCACTTACTTCACCTATAAACTGGGATAATAATTAAAATTACTTCACAGTGGTATTTAAGAGGATCAAATGAGTTAATATGTGAAGTGTTTTTGCAAACCTAAAAGTGATATATGTACATATTACAGCTCTATCTCTCTCTATAATAATACACAATATATGTATACATAGACATACACAAACATACCATAGATGCATACACACACACACACACACACACACACACACACACACATAAATTATACTTCAGGTTTTAGTTCTTTTTCCCCAAGGGGAGAAGGCCAGAATCATGTTGCACAAAGAGCCCTATTTTGCCAAGTCCTAAGTTCTATTTTGGCACTAAGTTGGGTACTTCTTCAAGTTGAATTAATGCTTTCAACTAGTAGGTTGGCTCTCAGTACAAAGAACCAGTAATTTAAGGTACCCTGGTGGCAGAATACATTAATGCAGTTTCCAAAATTAGCTAACTCACTCCAGCTACATTACTTACACACCAAGGGAACTAGATTTATATGTCCCAGATTTTATACTGGTCTAAAACTCTTACAAAGCAAACCTAAATGCTTATATAAGTATGGCTTACAGACTAATAAGAAAATTTGCTCTGGTCAAGGTGTGAGGTATATTTATATATTTTAAAAATTTCTGTCAGTATGTATTCATGACTTTTAAATAGATATGTATAATTCATGTGAGATATACATACATTTTTCTTCACATATTTAATGTTCAATGCTATATAATGAACTAACTTGCCACTGTTTTAGAAAAGCCCATTCTAATCAGGTTTTGCATTTCTCCTAAGAATGGAAATTTATGCTTTGGGGAATGGAGGTACAGTATACAACTCAGGAACTAATCTGTCAAAACTCACAAATTTATCTAGAAAACTTTTCAGATGATGCAGAGATCAAGAGGTACATTTCTTAGTGTCAATGGACGCATTCCATTTGAAAAGAATACATCTAGACTGGCTTTTTTTCATATCTTTTCAAGTCTTCACCATTTCCACTTAAAATACAACAGGTCTCAGGATTTTCTATTGCTTTTTTTTTTAATCAAAAAGTTTCTGTGTGAACAAATGGCATCAATCCTCCAGCTAACCAGAGAATACATTAACCTGAAACTTGTCCGCAGAGTCACGAGGCGAACTGGAAGTAGGCACTTGGAGAACAATTACATCCATCTCCATAATTATAGGTAAAGAGCATGACACATCCAGTCTTCAAAGCACCCAGGTTTATCAGCAAATGAGATCATTCATTCAAATACTTATAAAGTGCCTAATATGTACAATGTACATTACCCTAGGTACCCATATAAAAAGCAGGCTCCACCACAAGGAACTCACAAGAGAAGTGAAGTGATGAGACCTGTATACAAATAAATATCATACAAATTAGAATGTATTACTCTTTGAGAGGTCAGCAAAATGAGGTCCCATGAGGAAGAGAGAATATCTTATGAAAAAATTTCCAGTATATGTTTCATCGCACTTCTTCATGCCATTTCCTGAGATTCTGAATTTAGGAGAACTTTCTTATTTAAAACATAAGAAAATCTCAGCATTGATGAGCCATTAGAGGTTACTTTGTCCAAGTCATTTCTGAATAGGAATGAATTCTACAAAATATCTAACAAGTGATCATCAAGCCTCGACTTGATAATCTCCATTGGGATAGAGAATCCCCTTATCTCACATTCCATGTTGAGGTGACTAAGTTTTTCTTTATCATAGTGACATGAAATCTGCCCCTATTCACCTTCCATTTTTGTTCCTTGTTCTTCCCCCAGAACCAAGGAAAAGAAGATTGATTCTTCTCTCATGTAACAAACCTTCTAGCCCTAGAAGGTAGCTATTTGATCTTCTTTAAATGTTTTCTTTTCTAGACTAAATAAACTTTAGTTCTTTCGATCAATTCTCCATGATTTAAACTAAAGTGATATCTTCTTTGAAGAATGAATATTTTTACTGACACATCTTGAGAGAGCCTTCATCTTACCCATAATGTTTTAGGTGCACAAGAAAATGGGTTAAGATGGATACTGGTCTTTGCAGAATTTCCTTGCTGAGGCAGTTTGGTACTGTAAAAACAGAGCCAGCTATGGAGTCAAAGGACCTGGATTCACATCCTTTCTCTGATGTTTATTTATGTAAGTGACTTTATGCAAGTCCCTTAATTTCCCTACGTCTTAGTATCTTCATTTGCAAGAAATGGAGTTAAACTACTAGATAGTTTCTGATGTCTTTTTAGAGGTAAATCTATGATCCTATAAACATGAGAAGTGGCTAAGAATTGTCTAGTGGAAGTCTGGCGGAAAGGGTGAAGAGGTAGTGCAAGATAGGTAGAGAAAAGCTGGATTTGGAGATTGGAGGCTGGATGAAAATTCAGACGTGGTTACTGACCATAAATGACCTCAAATAAATCATTTCCCCTTAGTTGTCTTAGTTTTCTCATTGAAAGATGAAAATAAAGGAGTAGATGATTTCTAAGGCCTTTTCCAGCTCTGAATTGGATGATCCTGTAAGTCAGAGACCTCATATGACCTTTGAAGCCCTGAAGAGCAGACCTGGGTTTGGCAATAGTCAGAGTGTTAGGAATATTTTCCCACTTTCCTTGGCACGGATTCTTTTGAGGTTTCACAAATGCATTGTGAAACCAAGAGTTGTCAGTTGCTAGGAGAGTTCCTTCCTCAGCTTGGATCCTGGATGCTGTCTCATTAGAGAAGTCTGTAGGGGGGGTCAGTTCACTGGGACAGTTTACAACAGCATTCAAGGAGATATGGTGAAACTGGTGGACTCATGACGATTTTCTGACAGCGATCTCACTTAAACATATTGTCAGTCTTAAAGTGGACCAGTACACATGCATGTAAGGGTCAATGCAGATACTAATACTAGACATACTCAAGCATATGTCTAACAGTGATAGGTTTGAAGCATCATATTTATATACCACAGATAGCACTCTTGTTTTTTAACATCCAGTCACTGACTATACATAGTTATTGTGATGAATGTGTTAATTCAATTCAATAAACAATTAGAACCTATTATTTGCAATATATTTTACTAGACATGATAAATAAAGAGACAAAAATAGAAACCTGAGGATGGAATAAAGATTCCTTGAAAACAGTGACTGTTTCCTCTTTGTCTTTGCAGCCCCATTTCAAAGCATCCTAGTTTCTGATGCAGAGTAAGCATTTAATACACATGTGTTGATTGCTAATTGAAGAAGTTTGTATGATTCTTTTAATACTTTTTCTTCCTTTTCCCAACCTCTTAATGTGGATGTTCCCAAGGTTCTTTCCTTGGCTCTCTTCTTTCTCTCACAGTCTCATAAACTTAGAGCTGGGTCTAAAACCTGTCATTTTATATATGAGGAAACTGAGGACCAGTGAGGTTAAGCAACTTGTCTAAGGGCATGCAGATAGCAGTAGTCAAAGGTGTTCCATTCTCTTCCAAGATTTCAACTTGGGAGCAGTTGACTCCCAAGTCTAAACTTTTCAATAACTCTAATCTCTTCTCCAAGATACAAACACATTTCAAACTTTGTTTAGCACATTTCTAACTGGATGTGCTACCAGTGCCTCAAACTCAGTATGTCCAAGTCTAAAGCGATTATCTCTTCCTACCTCAATTTCTTCTCCTCATAATTTCCCTATCTCTATCACAATTTGTCTTGTTTTCCATGTTTAAAAACTCAGTATGATATCAAATTTTTCCTTGCCTCTCACAATTGATTAGTTTTCAAGACCTCTGGGCTCTATCTCCAAAGTATTTCTCATACTTCTTTGTTTCTATTTTCATGGCAATCACTCTAGAACAAACCCTCATTACTGTTTGACTGCTCTATTATAAAAAAAGATTTGTTTCTTCCTCACCACTCTTTACCCTTATAATTCTTTCTTCAGATTCTTATTAGAATGATCTTTATATCAATATCTCATCCTGTCACTACTTCTTCAAAACCTTTATATCACTTCCTATTGACTGCTGATTCAAATCCAGTCTATTTAGTTTAGCATTGAAAGGCCACTACAATCTGTCATTATCCTCTCTTCCCAGCCTTACATCCCACCATTTCCATCTGCAAATCCTACCCTCCAACCAAACTGAAAAAACATCAGCCTCTGTATACAGCTACATTGTTACAGAATCAGAGAACTTTAATGTTGGAATAGACATTACTGGCCATCCAGTCCAATCCATACTCAAATATGAATCTGAAATTCAATATCCCTGACTTCTAAGTTTGACAGCTTCCAACAAGACGGAATCCACTTCATACTACACTGTTGAATTTATGAGTAACTCTACCTTTTGCATTATCTCTTACTATCTTTCTCAACATCAAGCCTAATTTGCTTCTTTCCAACATCCACCCATTCCTCTTGGTTCTGCGTTTTGAAGTCAATCAGAACATGTGTATTCCACCTGATATCCCTTTCAAATATTTATATAGTTATCATACCCTATAACCTTTTCCCCTCACCTTCCCCCCATTCCCTGCAACTCTTCTCTTTTCCAAGCCAAATACCCTTAGTTCCTCCAACTGATCCTTACATGGCGTAAGTTTAAAGTGTAAACTTTCCTTCTATTACATCGCCTCTGTATCAAATGATTTAAAATAAATGTTAGCTGAACTGAATGAAATAACTTTATTTATGGTGTTTCCTATACCTGAACTATCTTCTTCCCATTACTTGTCCTTTAAATTTCTGACAAAATTTTGTCTACCAAGAAGGTCTCTTTGCTTTCATTAGCAATTAATGATCTTTCATTACCTCGGATCTTATACAGGACTGAGTTCACATCTGTCTTATGAATTTATATTTCCTTTTGTGTTATTTTGGATGTTTTATTTACTTGGAGTTCCATGAGGGACTCTTATTTAACCTTCCTTATGCCTAGTATAATATATTGCACATAGTCAAAACAAGAATGTTGTTTTTGAAGAAAAAAGGAACCAAGTATTTATAAGCACCTACAATGTGTTGGGTTATGTGCTAAAACTCTTTACAAATATTATCTGACTTTATTCTAATAACAACGTCAGGAAGTTGGTGCTAGTATTATTGCCCTTTTACAAGTAAGGAAACTGAGGCAGATGGAGATTAAGTGACCTGCCTAGGGTTACACACATAGTATCTGAGGCCAGATTTTGTCTCAATCTCTCTGACTCCAGTTCCAGTGCTCTATCTCCTGCACCACCTAGCTGCATATAGGAAGCATAGATGCGTAAGAGTTATCAAGAACTCAGCCAAGTTGGAACTCCTTCAATTTGTTGAACAATCAATTATGTATATCAATAAAACAGTATTATCTAGGTGCTGGGTAAAACCACAGAACATTTTCTTACTGTTTTGCAAGCCAGCGATAATGTTGGTATTTATTAATTGATGGTTGTCACATTCAATAATAATTGGAAACCATTGGCTGTTGTGAAGTTTTCAGATGCCATGCAATCCAAATGTTGTCTTCTAGCCAATAGATGCATTAAAAGCTTCTTCCAATAAGTCACTTGTCAGATCCAGCTGTTAAGTGGCTGGGAAAAACCTCTCATACTTTCTTCATAGTGCTGATTTACACAGACACTGGGGGGAAGAAATTTTTGAAAATATCAGATTTATGACAACAGCACTGAGAGGCAGCCTGGAAGTCAGGAGAACATAGGTTCACTTCTTACCTCTGATATATACAAGCTAAGAAAGTATAGCACAGTCCCTTAATCTCTCAGAATTGCCTAAGGAAAGTATAAGACTACACAGTCACAGAAGATTTGCTGATCTTCACAAGTGGAGAGAATTTCCATCACAGGAGTTTCCCATAATGATACACTCATAGATATGAACAGAAACAAAAGTAGAAGGTGGTTCAAACTTTCTGAGTAAAGGAACTAGCTCAAAATGGTCTGGCATGCAGTAAGTGCTTAATAAATGTTTATTGACTGACTAATTACAAGACAAGTATGTGATAGACCCTCCTAAGAAACAATACAGTCCACCCTCTCTCAAACAAGTTGTCATTTTGTGTGAGTTATACACAGTAGTATTGAGCTCTTATTAGGAGATCTAACTGAGTTTAGGGACAGTTGGGGCCCTCGCTGATGCAAACCATAATATTTCATGGTAGAGATGTTATTTTACTAGCTGTTCATACAGAACAGAGGCCCCATAAAGGATTTTAAAACATTTACATACATTCAATATAGAAATAGCCTTTAAGAGTCACCAATGAGTCATTTCCTCCCAGAGGAAACCTCTTGCATTTCATGATTGTGGGTTTCTTTCTAGAACACTGATGAAAGATGTTTTCTACAGTTTTAGAAGATCCTAGGAAAATGTTTAAAGCAGAATTAATTTTGACCAAGAGAACAAAAATAAAGCCAGGCCAAATTCTATAGCATAGTAATTAGAGCAATGGGCATGGAGAACACGGAGATTTGAATATTGTCTTGTGAGTGGTCATTTGATCTCCTGGAGTATTATCTTTTTCACATAAAATAGGGAAATAATGGCATGTACTCCACAGGGCTATGTAATAGTAAGGGAATTTGAAGATCTTCCCTGCCCCTAAATGTCCTCACTTAGAGCCCAACAAGAGAAGCTTGCTTACTAAGGAAGACTTGTTTTTCAGGAAGACCCTCACCTTTTGTCACTTTGTAATTAGGCAGTGGATCACAAAGGTTGCTATGTCCTCTGACCCTGGAGAGGGATATACATATATATATATATGCCCTGAGGTGAGGTTTTGCTTTGGGGCTCAATTATGGGAAGAGTTGTATGATTTGGCCAGATGGGACTCTAGGTAGCTGTTGAGCCCCCTGAGCTTTGAAAACCTAGATGTTGGTGCTTCTTTCTCTGGTAACTATGTGTGTATATATGTGTGTATATATGTGTGTGTGTGTGTGTGTGTATTGTACATATATGTAATATATATATTGTACATCAGTTTCATTTTATATATATATGAAATGGTCAGACAACTAGAAGCCCTGTCTGTTGAATTGTTATATTTTCTCTATCTGTATTTTTGGTCTGCTTGTAATTTCTCTTTGTATTTTCTCTGAAGTTTAGGGTGTTGACTTTTTCCCCTGAACTAAGTGAATGATATATATGTTTGATTAAAGTAAGATTGTTAAGCCCTTTTGAGTTGCTTTACTTTAGAAAAGCAGTTCAAAGAACCTGTGCTAGCAGCCATCCTGGGTATACTAGGGTACTTGCTGTTACAGGTTGATGTGAGGACCAAATGCTATAATATATATACATAATATATATATATATATAACGTATATATATATTATGTATATTTGCTTTTTGGAGGGGGGAAGGTAGGGCAGTTGGGGTTAAGTGCCTCGTTCAGGGTCACATGGCTAATTTTGTGTTTGTGTTAAGTGTCTGAGGCTGGATTTGAACTCAGGTCCTCCTGACTTCAGGGCTGGTGCTCTATTCACTGCATCACCTTGCCGCTACTATAACGAATTTAAAATACACTGCAAAATTTAAAGAAAAATATGTGTTGTCTATTATTATTTCTGCAGCCTTCACTATATCTTCAAGTCAACAATTTTCTAAAAGTCTTTCCTGAAATTCTAGACCATCTCCTGAAAAACTCGCAAAAAGAAAACTGAACATTATGGAAAACTCATTTTTCTAGGTGTCATTCACCTTTCCTTGAGTATGTTCTCTTTCTTTATCCTACAATTAGGTGGAAAGTAGGGTGTTGTGGAGTTATGATAGGTTATATCAGGTTAAAATCCTAATCTGTTGCTATGTGTGCCCAGAATAAATAATTTTATGTCTCTTCCCTGGGGTTTGAATCTGTAAAATTAGGATTGGACTAAAGGAGCTTAAAGATCCCTTCCTGATTGAAATACTGTGGCTGAATGTTGTGTATCAATAATCCTTATTTCATAAACAGGGCAGTTGAATTAAAAAAAAGATGTTGAGGAACATTAATCATCTAAAGTTCCGTGCATACAAAAGAATGCATCTCTTTGACATATCTCTGAGATGTTATGTGGGATATTGGATAGGGCACTAGACTATTCAGGAAGACCAGTTCAAATCCTGCCTTAGCTACATACCAGCTATTTAATCCTGAATAAAACACTTAATCTTACTATGCCTCCATTTCCTCATCTATACAATGCAGACACTGAACTTGATGGCCTCTGAGATGACTTCCATCACTAAAGTTATGATGAGATGAATCTCTTGGTGATGCTTTCTTGCTTCAGATCATATAACATTGAGATCACTCAAGAATCCAAGTTATAGGTGACCCCAAAGGGAATCAAAGGATAAATGTAGAACAGTAAACAATCATCACTTCAGATAACTGATGGTGACACATCTCTCATCACTGATACGTTGGAATGCAGTAGTGGAATGAGGTGGGCATTGCCAGAGAAGGACACCATGTTGATTCATTTAACTGTACTTATTTTGTACAAGGGAGGGTTTAATTGGATCTTACTGGGTAAGCAACTGGGATATGACATCAACAGAGAACAAATAGCATCAAAACAATTTTAAATGTGTGCGTCATGGGTCTAACTAGTCTGCGATGTGCCATCAATAAAGGTTTGTACATGAGACATGCACAAAATAATTAAATGCACATATGATCAGGAAAGAAAAGGGGACACTGATGGAGCCCGAATAAGGGATAACAATTTGACAGTGTGAATGCTGCTGAAATACCTTCATAGGATTAAAAGACCAAGAGAAAATATTCTAAAAAGTCTGTACTTATGAGAGGGATGTATGTAAGATCATGGATAAGATTTTCACAGAAAAGTAATGCTTAGATGGGATGCAATCAACACCAAAGGAAGGAAGATAGATACACACACACACACACACATACACACACACACACTATGTCTGCACTTGAATCAAGTACTGGTATTCAATAAATGTTGAATGAAAACATGAAAAGCAACAGTATTTTCCTTCACTGAAAAGGAAACAATGTGGATGTTATGTTCCTGTTTCTTGTTTTTTTCCCAAAATGCTTACATGGGAAGCCATGAGCTACTCATTCTCCAAATTGCTCAATTTATGCCTTTTAAGAAAGGCTGAGTCAATCACTTTGTGGTTTTAGGATGAGCAACCTTAGGTTTATTGAGGGAGGAAGGGAGAAAAGGAAAGAGAGAGGAAAAGGGAGATAAAGAGTAAGAGGCAGAGCGACAGAGACAGAAGCAGAGAAGAAAAAGGGAGAGAGGGAGGGAAGGAGGGAGGGGGATAGAGGAGAAGGATACTGAGAAAAGATTGCTTTAGGGGAAAGAGTTAAAAGAGAGGGGAGGAGGGAGACAGGCATATACACACATAAATTTAAAGTCATTCCTCTGGAGAGGACTATGAATTCCTGTAATCCCCCTCTAGCTATACATATCTGACAAGGTTTAGCCCCAGCAAAATGAGGGGCTTAGGTCATGACTGCTTCTTTCAGAATGAAATGTTGGGATGAGCGAGAAGCAAAAAAAGTTACTGTACCATAGAAAGGTAGACAAGGTAAAGTATGCTAACCACAATTAAAGAGAAAAATGGTGAATAGCTCATGTGATTTATAAAAATGGCCTTACTGCAGAAAAGAACAGGAGGGGGAAAATGTCACAGCAGAAAGCCTAGGGAAAATACTTATGTGCTTTCCATTGAAGGGGGAAGCATTTTCAACAATTCTCCCAGAAAACTGGAGCTGTCAAAGAAATATCTAGGCCACAGAATCATAGACCTAGTATTGGAAGGGGCTATAGAGGCCATCTTATCCACCTTTATCATTTTACAAATGAAGAAACGAGGGTCCAAGAAAGTTAAGTGACTTGACCAACATCACACAAATTTTAAATGTCAGGACCAGTATGGGAACCTAGTGCCTTTGCCTCTCAACACAGGGCTTTGTCCACTGAATCCCTATGGAATCCTGAGCACATTATTTCTCTTTTCCTCACCTATATGATGGGACCTCACACAGTTGGTGTACAGGAAAAGTGATTTGCACACTATAAGGCTACAGAGAAATATCAGTTACTATTCCTCAGAGGGCAGCTAGGTAGCACAGTGGATAGAGACTCAGGTTTGGAATCAGGAAGGCTCATCTTCATGAGTTCAAAACCAGCCTCAGACACTTATTAGCCCTGTGACCCTGGGCAAGTTATTTAATCCTATTTGTCTCAGTTTCTGCATCTGTAAAACAAAGTGGAAAAGGAAATGGCAAATCACTCCAGTATGTCAAGAAAATCCCAAATGAGGTGATGAAGAACCAGATATAACTGGAACGACTGAACAACAAAAACTCAGAGTCAGAAGACCAGGAAATAGGAATGGAATTTATATGGTGAAATTAACAACTTCCTTGTTTGATACCAAGCCTCCTGCTTGTCATGCCATACTGTTAGCTCATCTCAAGACTGTAGTCCATGAAAACCCTGACTTTTTTTTAAACATATAAAGTCACTGTGTAGAGAGGTAGATAGGTGGTGTAATAGAGCACTGGGCCTGGGGGCAGGAAGGACTGAGTTCAAATCTGGCCTCAGACACTTCTTAGCCATGTGACCCTGGGCAAATTGCTTAACCTATGCCTGCCGCAGTTTTCTCAACTGGAAAATGGGGATGATATTGGCATCTAACTCCCTGGATTGTTGTAAGGATCAAATAAGATGTGAAATGCTTAGCAGAGTGCCTAGGATGTAGTAGACCCTATATAAATGCTTGCTCCTTTCTCCCTCCACTTCTTTTTTTGCTATGGTTTTGTTAGTGATCTAGGCAAGTATGTGTATTGTGATATAATAGAGTATAACACAGGGCATGGTATGGTGTGGTGTGAAAGGATAAGACAGAGAAGAGTAGATAATGTGCTGAATGTGGAATTTAAAAAAAACAGGTTCAAATCCTGCCTCTCCCATTTATTATCTCTGTTATGTTGTGCGATTTATTTTCCCTTTCTGGGACTCATTTTCATTGTCTATAGAATGGGGCCACTTATGTCTCTAATACTTAGCTCACAGAATTATTGTGAGGCTCAAATAAAATCCTATTTACCAAGTACTTTGTAAACTTTGCTATGTACATGTCAGCTATTATTAGAGACAGAGCTGCCACTTGAAGTGCTTTCCTTTCGGCCCCTTTGAAGAGCAACAAAATCTATGTCAGAATCTTTTTGTTTTCTTTTAAGATATAAATTCCCTTCACTGAACTGCTCATGAAAGGGTTCTTTGCATTCCCCCCTTCTCCCCTCCCCACCCCAACACTACCAGCCCATAAGGATAAGAAAGGATCCAAATTCCATTTGTGTGTGTGTGTGTGTGTGTGTGTGTGTGTGTGCACTCTAATCCTTCCCTTGGATTCAGGAAACAGATTTAGTTGAATAAATGGAGCCTTGTCTCATTCTGTTTGTTTGCTGATAATCTTCTCAGAGGAAAAGATGCCTAACATATTTCAGCAGACCTGATCCTAAAACGAGGGTTATCTTAGCAATGTGTCAGAATGGCTGTGTTCAAGAAGACTAAAGATTCCTTCCAAATGCAATTCCTCCCCCAAATATCTCTCTGAAATAATTATTAACTTCAAGCTGGGCTAGGATCTCTAGAAAAAAAAACAGACTTTATGCAGAATAATTAAGAGTTCACCTTTTAAAGGGGGGTTTCTGACTTATGTTGCCTTAAAACTTCATCTGCCGGATCTTCAACTCCTGATTTGCCCAGCCAGAGCTTAATTTTCTGCTCTCTCTTCATTGAATGTCAAGAAAAATTCCATTAGACTGCTAATGGTAAGGATAGTTTCCTAGCCCAGAAGAATAGTTTGAAAGCTTCAGAGACATGGTAAAACTGAGTGCTATTATAAGCCCTCTGGACAAGGACAAGGACTTCCCATAGCTATGATGCTGTCAAGTTGGTTACTAGGTCATCAATGAATTATAATCATATTTAATAATAGGGTTGGCAGTTGCTGTGACAATTTGACAAGGATTAGATTTTCTCTAGGTTATTAAGCTATTTTTCTTTCCTTTTTTTGGTTTATGTATGATTTTTTTTTATCTTGGTAGAGAGATTTACCAATCAGTTCATTACCAATCAATTCATCAACAAGCATTGATTAGGTACTTACTATGCTAAGCTTCAGGACATGGAGACAAATGTTAAATAGGTTCTGACCTTGAAGGACTTAAAGTGTAACCAGGAATGAAAACTTATCAGCATATAGGATAGGGATAGGGTATGACATCTGTGATTTCATTGGTAAATCAAACTTCCAGGTGAAAACACTCCCTTGACCAATGCAGGTTAAGTACCTTCTTTACAACTTATAGAGAAATGCTGCCTAGAACAGCAAGAGCTTAAGCTAGGGGTCCACAATCACATAGCCAGTTTGTGTCAGTGGCAAAACTTGAACCCAGATCTGTTCCGGCTCTCTCCCTACTATGTTGATGCCTCTCATACCAGTACAAGTATATCAAAGATACAACTCCATATCCAAACCTTTGCCAAGGCCTGTTGTTTTCACCTTTGTAATATCTCTGGAATATGTGTCTTTCTATTTTCTGAGATTGTCCCAACTCAAGAGCAAGCCCTCATGACTTCACACCTGGACTATTTCTGCTAGTGTGTATCCATCAAATCTCTTCCCATTCTAATCCATCCTCCATTCATCCAATAAACTAGTTTTCTATGACATAGGTCAAGTCATGCTATTTACCTCCCCTCTCCCCCTACACACACACACACACACACACACACACACACACACACACACCTCCAGTGGCTCCCCATTGCCTCCTAGGGCAAATACAAAATGATCTGCTTGACATTCAGAATCCTTCACAATCTGGGTCCCTCCTACCCTTCCAGTCTTCTTACATCTTACTCCCTGCCACATACTCTTTGATCTAGTCACACTGGCCCCTCCTGCCTGATCCACAAACGACCCTCTCCATCTCTCCACTCTGGATATTCTCTAAGACTGTCCTCAAAGTCTGGAATGCTGTCTCTCTTCCACTCTGAATACTGCCCTCCCTGGCTTCCTTTAAGTCCCAACTAAAATCCCATCAGAAAACTTCCCCATCACTTCTTTATTTCAATGCCTATTTATCTAGGACATAACTTACTTTGTATATTTCTGTTTGCATGTTGTTTACCCTATTAAATTGTAAGCTCATTGAAGGTGGGGATTGTTTTTTGCCTCTTTTTGTATCCCTAGTATTTAGCACAATGTCTGGCACATTGTAGGTTTCTAATAAATGCTTATTAAATGAGTGATATATACAAAGTATATACAAGATTATACTGGAGTTTGGGGGGGTACTTTTAAATGGGTTGGTCAAGAAAGTCCAAATATAGGAGATGATGCTTGAGCTGACTTTAAGAAACTAGTGCTAAGAAACTTTAAGAAAACTAGTGCTTCTAGTAAAAGGTGAGTAAGAGTATATGCCTGACATGAGAAAGAGCCAGTTCAAAAGGATAGAGACAGGAGATGAGTTGCTGTATAAGAACAGTAAGAAGCACAGTTTCCCAGAGAAACTGTATCCTACATATTAATTAATATTACATGTATTAATTCATATGTATTATTAAAAGGATAGTTACTGAATATCTATAAATTGAAATAGTGACATCATCTTGAATTGGTCATGCCTGACACATCTCATTTCTGTTTTTTTATAGGATCATTAGATCAGGGAAAATTATGGATACAGTTGACCTAGGTTTTAGGAAAGCATTTGAAAGTCTCTCGTAGTATTCTTGTGGAAAATACAAAGAGCTGTGGGACAAATGATAGTTCAGTTTGGTGGAGGGAATATATATTGAGAGGTAAGACCCAAAGGGTAATCATTACTGTTTTGATGTCTCCCATGGAGAACCATGTTCATCTGTGTTTAGACTTAAAATGTTTCACATTGTTATCAATGAACTAGATAATGGTATAGATGAAAAACGTATCAAATCTGCAGATGACACAAGTGGAATAGCTAATGCACTGAATGACAGACTTGAAATTAAAAAAAAATTGATAGTCCAGAACAGCAGTTCTCAAAATGTGTTTATAAGGTTCTCAGAAGTTTGTAAGCCCTGTTCAGGGGTTCACAAGATGAAAAATGTTTTTAATAAAAATACTAAGACATTAATTTTGATATGTTAAATAGTGGCAGTAACTGAAAGTTCTTTGAGAGACCCTCAAGAATAGTTAATGTACAAGTCTTTCCATGTTTTTCTAAAATCAAACTGCTCATCATTTCTTACCAAACGGTATAGTCATCTACCATTTGTTTCATCATTCCCTAACTGATGAACATTCCTTCAATTTCCAATTCATTGCTACCACAAAGAGAGCTCCTATAAATATTTTAGACTAGAATATATATGTTCTTTTCCTTTTTCCCTAATCACCTTAGGAAACAGACCCAATGGTAGTATCACTAAGTCAAAGGACATATGCAATTTTATGATTCTTTGGGCATAATTCAAAATTGCCCTCCAAAAGGGTTGGATAAGTTCACAGTTCTATCAGCAGTGTATCAGTGTCCCAATTTTGCCAACCCCACCTCCAACATTTGTCATTTTCCCTTTAGCCAATTTTAGCCAATCTGTTAGGTGTGAAATGAGATCTCAAAGTTGTTTTAATTTGAATTTCTCTAATCAATAATAATTTAGAGAACTTTATGTAACTTTATATAGCTTTGATTTCTTTATCCAAAAACTGCCCATTCATATCTTTTAACCCTTCTATCCACCTCCAGAGAAAGAACTGATAAATAGTATGTATAGTATGGCTGTGTGTGTGTCTGTGTGTGAAATGGTGACCTTCTTTTGTTGGGACGGGGTAAGGAGGAAGGGAGACAGTTAAGAAATTAAAATATAAAACAAATAAATAAAACAATAGTTAAGTACTAAAAGGGGTCCTGAGATCAAAAAGTGTGAGAGCCACAGTGCTAGAACACTGAACTGAATCAAGTAACTTGAAAGTTAATAAGAATAAATGTAAGGTCTTATACTTGGTTTGAGAAAATCAGTTTCACATCTACAAATGCAAAAAACATTGCTAGATGAGTTCTTATGAAAAAGGCCTGGGAAATTTAGAGGACTGAATGCTCAGTCTGAGTGAAGAGTGTGATATGACAATCAAGAAAGTGAGTATAATATTAAATTGCATTACAAAAGACATAGCATCTCAAAATGAGGAATAGTTTTCTGCTCTGATCAGTTCACATGTTGAGTATTGCGATCTTTCCCAATGACTCCATTTGGGAAAGCACATTAATAAGCTGGAAAGTGTTGTGATGAATGAAAAGTCCAAGAGAAATAATTTCTCAGTCATTAATAATCAATTTATTAATTATGACAGCAAAGAATTAATAAACTTAGATTAATGACACTCTTGGAAATCAAAGATAACTCTTGGGGGATGTTGGAGACTTAAATAACCTTGGAAGAGTGGGTGTTCATGAAGGTGGAAGTCAACTCTGATTGGTTGACAATTAATGAGAGAATGACTATTATAATGAAGGTGTGTTTATTCTAAGAGAGTCTGGGAACTTTACATTGCTCTTGGAGAAAGATACTTATCTTTACCCAAACCACCACCTCCTCAGGCAACCTAGACTAAAAGATTTGTTCTCCACTAAACTTCAGCTAAGTAGAATAATTACCAAGAATTCCACCTAGATAAGAAGCTCTTTAACCTTTAATCAGAACTAAGCTTTCCCAGTTGGGTGGGATCTCATCCAGGATTGAAGAGAATATTAATCCACTTTTATCTGCCCTGTCTTTCAGAGACTCCTTTGACCTAGAGGGGCTGGTTCCTGAATAAGAAAATAGGAAGGGGGCGGGGAAAAAACCTGAATCCCCTCACATGAGTAATTGGTTAATAATTACTTCTCTCAGTGTTCATGACAACTAATATGCTAAAGGGTATAGAATTCACAACAAATAGGAATCAACAGATACTGCTTTTTATCATTTAGAAAAACTGGGCTAATTAGCCTAGAGAAGAATAATAAAAGGAGTTACATGAAATTTTATTGAAGTATCTGACAGTTTGTCATACAGAAAAAGATTTAGTCTTGTTCTGCTTGGTCTAGATGCAGTATTAGAAGCACAGGTGAAAGGAGATTTGAAGAAAATTCTTACTCAGAATTCAAGCTATTCAAAGGTAGAATGCCCAGCAACAGAAGCTAGTAGTTTTCTTAGAATGTGAGGTCTTTAGGTAAAGGCTGATATGGCAGGTACAGCTACTAGTTTAGGACACACAACAACTTACTCTTGTCTGGGTTTCAGACTGAGAGAGCTGAATGAGATGATCTCCAAAGTGCTTCCCAGTTCTAAATATTATGATCATAACTTGTTCTATGGAAGGGTTGTTGTCTCTTTAATTGAATAAGTTTGTAACTAAGCCATAGTAGTGATAGCTGTTAAAGAAATAAATATCATATGCAAATTTAAGTCCAGTATCTCCTGGACTTTCTAGGAAAAATTGACAGGAAAGAAGAAACTAAAAAGAACAAACTATAAAAATACATCCTTTTGACAAGTTGATGGGAGAGGAGAACCATTGGATTGGGAGGGTGCTGCTGTCAGCACCAAGATGGCCTATATTTTTGCTTATTCTTCTTTTTCATTTGCCACATATAAAGAAAGGAATTGGGAGCACTAAAAACTGGGAGGTTGAAAAGGCAAGTTAAGGTCTTCCCTATGATTAGCAAGAGCAAACAGGCCATTTTAGCACAGCAGGGGTGGAAACATCAGAGGAAGCTGGAGGCGGGAAAAGAGCAGGTGCCACCACTAGTGCCCCCAAAAGTGCTCCTTTTTTTTCCCGCCCATACCAGAGAGAGGGAGCCAGATTAGTTCCATGGAAAGAGTACTAAATTTTGAATTAGTAGGTCTGAGTTCAAATTCTGACTCGCCCACTAATTACCTGCATGACAAATTACATTCACAAATTTAATAAATATTCTAATTATTTATCTCTAAAATGAGAGATATTAGGCTAGATGACCTTTGCTATGCCTTCCAGTTTAAATCTACAACAATTAACAAGAAAGGAAGCATAATTCAAAGAAGCATTTATTAAGCTCCTACTACATGCAGGGTACTGTGCTATTGTAGTCACTGAAGGAACCAAGACAAAAATAAGAGTGTCTGCCCTCAAAGAGTTTCCATTTAATCAGGAGCAAAAGGGGATATTAGCAGGAGAGAAAGAATATGAACACCTATAAGTAGATGGTAGATACAAAGTAACTGAGGTGGGAAAACTCTACAATGCAAATCATGAAGGGCTTTGAGTTAAAGATATCCTTGAATGAAGCTTTGAACACATAGATTCCAGGAATGAAGATGAAGAGTGAGACCATCTGAGGCATGGGGAGGACACAAATCATTTTGTACATGGCGAAGCTGAGGCAAACAAGATTAAAGTGACTTGCCCGGGCCACATGGTTAGGGGTCTAAGGCCAAATTTGATCTCATGGAGATCAAACCAACACCAGGCCTGGCACTCTGTGCACTGTGCCCCCTAGATCCTCACTGTGATATATAGGGATCAGCTAAGAAAACAGTTTTGCATGAACTATGGAGTGTATGAGGAGTTGTAATGGGAAATATCCAGAAAGACAGATTGGAGTCAAATTGTAAAGAGCTTTAAATGACAAATGGATATTTGTGTTTTATCCCAGACATAATAGGGAACTGCTAAAGTTTCTTGAATAGGAGAATGACATGGTTAAATCTCTGGGTTTTTTTTTTAATAAATTAATTTTCTTGTTTACATCATTCATTTCCATGAGAAATTTTCTCCCCATCTTTCCCCTACCCAGCACCTCAAAACAGCAATCCCACTGTATAAACCCTCCCCCAATCTGCTCTCTCCTATGTCCTCCCCCTCACCCGTCTGACTTTTTGATAAGGCAGGATGGATCTCCCTACCCCAGTGCCTGTAAATCTTAATTCCCAGTTGGATATAGTTCATAATAATAATATGTCTATATATATCTGTATATTTATATATGTATATGTACATATATATTTTTAACATTTGATTGTAGAACTTTAAATTCTAGATTCTTTCCCTTCCTCCCTCATTACCCACCCCCACTGGAAGGACAAGCAATTAAATACAGGCTGTACAGGTATAGTTAATGCAAAACATCTCCATAGTGGGCATATTATGAGAGATTGATTATATATGTCCCTCCTTCCTATCCCGCCCCAGCCCACCTTGTTCTATTCTCTACCCTGTTGCTGTCCCTTTACAGAAGTGTGTGCTTCCAGCAACCCTCCCCCCAACCCTG
>CM053595.1:176181062-176214511 GCA_028646575.1 Pseudocheirus occidentalis
ACACTCTCTCTCTCTCTCTCTCTCTCTCTCTCTCTCTCTCTTCCTCCCTCCATCCCTCCCTCTGTCAAGAAAACCCCAACTCACTTCTTCAGTCCATCAGCCCAGCTCCCAGATGCTGAGACAATCCTGCTTCCTTCAACAGGAAAATTCCAATTCTGTCTCTCTGTCTCTGGAATCCTTCTTTATATACACACACTGACCTCCTGTCTCAGCCAATCCCCTTCTTCCAGTTAACAGGGGAGTTCACGCCTTCTCAACAGTGGACACGGCTCAAACCTTCCATACTTAGCCCTAAGTTACTAAGTGCTAAGTATCTGCTACACTGAGAACAAGAGATTATCTCTATGGATCCTGGGAAACTAAACTCAAAGAAAGAATAACAAAAATCCATTTTACATACACTAAAATCCACTTTACAGACACATATTGCATTACATCTGTTCTTCACATGAGGGAGATAATGTGGTATTGTTGAAGGAGCATTGGTTTCTTATTGGAAGACCAGAGTTTGAATCTCTATGCTCCCAATAACAAGTTATGTGACTTGGGAAAGTCATCTCAGTACCTAGAATTTTATTTTTCTCATTTTTAAAATGGCGGTTATAATAATTGGATCACCTATCTCAAAAGGAAGTTGTGAATTGAATGACTTAGAAAATTAAAATACTATAATGTGGTATTTTATTTTGGGCTGTTATTATGGTTAGTGAAATTTGTGGCCACACAATCACAAGCAGGGAGACGAACTATAAGAAGCAAAAAGATAGGATCAGTAAGCAGGTATAAGACTTATAAGAAAAGTAGCATACTCAAGGATTCTCATCTGACATTTTTTCTCCCATGAAAGTACTTATATATAAAAACCAGCAGCAGAGAAAACTCAGTTTCTCATAATATATTTTGATTTGGTCCCCTCCCCCTTGTAATTATGAGGGCAAGCTTCTACATTAAAGTAGCTTTGTGATTTCTAACCATAAGACTTGAATGAGGTCATGGAACTAAGTAATTTCCTTTGCCTATAGCAGTACAGAATTCTTTTGTCCAGCTATGTGAGCTGTGTCTTCCCCTAGGTTTCCATGTCAATGTGTTTTATACATGTGATTCTGGGAGGATATAGACCTTTGAGTCAAAGTATCAAATAGCATTTGAAAATCTTAGGGGAGAGTAAAGGTCTTAGGCACTGGTCTGAGCAGATAAGATCATTAAGTGTGATTATCCATGAGGAAATGTGACCCCAAACTTTGTTATTTGAGAGTATTCATAAGAATCATAAATTTAGAGTTCCAAAGGATGCTGGGAGTTATCTCATCCAACCTGCTTCCTTACCAAATGACAAGAATAAAGCTTTGTCCAAAGTAACATAGGCAGTATGTACCAGATTTGGAATTTGAACATGAGTCTTCTAACCCAAACCAGGGCTCTTTCCCCTGTACTAATTGCATTTTATAGGATGTCTCCAATGCCCTCCTTGTCTCTTGTACTCTCAAGAGTCAGCATCCAAAAAACATAAACAATTCCTTCACAGAAATATTTCTGTCTATGTAAGACTCAGGCACTGGTTCTTTAATAATAATAATAATATAAAAAATTATAATGAAAAGACAAAAAAGACTTCACACACAATTTCCCAGAGGTGAAATATGGTATGTTAGGTCATACTGCTATCATTAGGCTCCAGTATATAAGAAAAAATAATTCATAAAGTGAATTCAGCTGGAAAATATTGTAAGAGAACAGTATGAAGTAAGGAAAATCCCATCAGAAGTCATAACAGTAAAAAGACTGTGTGTTTCTCTAGTGGAGACTAAAACTCATTAGAAGCACTCAGATGTGTAAGTGAATGATTCCGTTTTTTTTCAGTCTAAGGAACACTTCTGTTTTTGCCAAGAAAATGTGATAGATATTTGGGCATTACTGGGATACAGATGCTATTAATTTTACAGCACAGATTAATCTCACATACATTGTCTATCTAGGCACTAGTCCATTTTGACTTTGACATTTTTAGTGGTTTAGATAAGAAAATATAAAAGGGTTGTACTATAGGCACACTTAGCTTATGGTTTCCCAATCTCATAATGTCTAAAAACCATAGCTAATGGAACTATTGTTCCATTAGGGAATCCTAAATTTATTTTGTGTTTGGCATCATATGATGTTTTTTGTAAATAAGGGAGTAAGCTCAATTTTCTTATCCTAATAAGTGATATTCAAAATATGCATATTCATCTATTTCAAGTCAATTATATTAAAGATTTGCTCTGTTCCAGATACTATGCTAGGCACTGAACATACCAAACCAAAATGAAATAGTCCCTGTTCTCAAGGGACTTACATTGTTCTGGAAGGATACAATATTTACACAGATGTGTAAAAAGAAAGTTATTTTAGGACAGAGATGGTATTTAAAAACTGAGAGATTTGATGGGGTAGGGACACTTCGGAAAAGGACTGTATAGAAGGTGGCACCTGAATTGAGACACTAGGGATTCCAGGATAAAGATATGAGATGGCAGTAGTGTAAGCCAGGCATGGGAAACTACACACACTACTAGGAGCATCATACACAAGGAATAGGTGAACAGGCCAGTTTGACTAGGAGAGAGCTTGCATGATGGCGAATTGTGTAATAGAACCTGGAAAACAGACTGGAGCCAGATTGTTGGCTGCCTTCAAAATGTCAGGCTGAGGATTTATATTTTGTTCTAGAAGCAATAGGGAGGCAATGTAGATTTTTGAGTAGGAGAATGACATGAAAATAGATAAATTTGGAGGAAAGACATTTTTGGAAAAATATAATAAATTCTGTTTTGAAACTTGAGTGTGAGATCCTTACAGGATAATAATGTGTGCATACATTCTCTGTTTTATATGTGTTCACAATATTTTTGCAAAACCTAATGAACTGATACTTGCTAAACATTTGTATAATAAATAATAGAATATCTTGAATGCAAGTCCATGACTCCTTTGTTTACCATGTAAATGCATCTTATTAACTAGTTATCTTGTAGAATTTTTTTTTTTGCTTTTTGGAGGGCAGTTGGGGTTAAGTGACTTGCCCAAGGTCACACGGCTAGTTTTTTGTGTTAAGTGTCTGAGGCCAGATTTGAACTCAGGTACTCCTGACTCCAGGGCCGGTGCTCTATTCACTGCGCCACCTAGCCGCCCCTATCTTGTAGAATTTTGTACCTCTCCTACACATGCGTCAGATTTTATTAGTTTGTATTTCTATCCATACTTTATCTTGTTTACTAATATTTAAAGCTTCTTGAGGCAGGGATCAATATCTTGGTCATGCTAGTTTTGTATAAGTGGTAAAGACAGAGACCATTGGGCATGAAAGATTCAATATTGATTGCCTATGGAAGATAATTTGAACTTTAGACAATTTTGATACTTATTATCATTCAACTCAAAAAACATTTTATTAAGTACCTACTGTGTGCCAGGTACCTGTGCTAAGTGCTAGGAGAACAAATAGAAAAAGAAAAACAGTCTCTGCCCTCAAGGAGCTTCCAATCTAATAGGGGTCCAACAACGTACGAAAGGAAGCTAGAAAGGGTGAGCAGAGGCAAGGGGGCCACCAGGGGATACAATCATGTTTTGTGGAGATCTAACCAAGGAACTGTAGGAGGAAGATAGAAAGTTAGCTGGAAATTAATAGTATTTCTTTAGCCTTTATGGTGAATGAAGCACTTTCACTTACATCATATTATTACCTGATCATAGAATAATTTATACATGTTGTCTTATGCATTAGAATGTAAACTCCTTAAGGGCAGGGACTGGGTTTTTTTGTTTTGTTTTGTTTTTTGCTATTTTCATTGTATTTGGCAGTACTTTGCATGATGTTGGGAACATAATAATATGGGCTTAATAAATGTTAGTTTTTTTGTTAATTTGATGAACTGCCAGCCTACAAAAAATCAATGTAACTAGTAACATTTTTGCCTATTGGTTGAGGAAAGTGACTTTAAACATACAATACCCCTGAAATTGCTTTTCTGTTGGAATCAAAGGCAGTCCTTTCACAATCCTGAGAGTTTGTTCTAGTTTAAGAGGGCACTATATGGAACTTAATTTAAAATGTAATGTCTATTCTGCTTTTGGTTATTGGTCATTCTGATAGTCAAACACTCTTGTTTTTAGAGACAAATGTAGATTCTGCTTTGGAGTTAATCAGGTTGATCATGTGACCATCATCTCCATGGAAACTGGCCAATAAAAGAGGTGATTTAATTAGAACTGTCCATTTGATTTCAAAAAGACCCAAGAAAGCATATCCATCTCTGGCTTCATATTGTTCTTAATGTGGTTATTGGACTGACAAGCTTTCTGGTAGATAGTTCATTAGCTGAGAAAAAAAAAATCAGGCAATGCTGAAAGTGCTATAAGTATGCAAAAAAAAATGGAGACTGGTTGGATTGTACTAGATGTATATTTTGTATAAACTGTCTTCTAAAGCATTCATTTCAATTAAAAGGGCATTTAGAAATCTGATGACCTCTAGCTAAGTGTTCAGTAAACACGAAGCAGGACAGCAGAATATAGCTTCAGCCATTATCCATTTGATCATTCCAATCTCAAAAGCATTTTCTTTTCACTAAAAGTTGAAATGACGGAGTCCATTTATAACTAGTAGAACTCTGAATGCATTTACAGATGAAACTAGCAGGTTTTCAAGGTTAACTGCAGTATGCATATCAGTGTATGGGTTAATTATTTTTAAACATATATTCATGGCCATGCATGTTGCCTTGGAGGTATGTGACATTTTATTCTAAACTGTGGTTGTGAATAGAGGTCCAAAAAGTAAGATAATGCACTTGAAATATCTTTTTTATCTGAAAAATCCAGTTCTAAGATCCAAGTCATTTATAAACCTTCCCAGTAATTTTAATATGATTTCATATGTGTATGCCTGAGGTGTTTCTTCTTCCCAGAGTACAATGTTAATGCAGGGGTGTGTTAATTTTCATGACTAAGAGAAAAATTGAAAGCAGTGGGAGGAAAAGGCATACATACAAAGATAAACATACATGATTAATGAAGGATATATATATAAACATATGAACAAGTTACTAGATTAAGGAGTATGCGCTAAAATGGTGAATTTGGTTCCACTATGTATTATGCCACAGAAAGGCCAAGGCTCAGGTTATGTATAATTTCGATGCTGAACCTAGAAATAATGAATTGATGGTCATTGAAGGGGAGATCATTACAATTACAAATATACTGAGGAAAGAGTTGAGTTCAAACCTGCTTCTAAGAGTAGAATGAGCACCAACTGTAGAATAAGCGAACTTGAATGAAAATTTCATCTCTGATACTTAATGCCTCTGTCTTTATAGACAAATTACCAAGTAGTAAAAGGAACATAAGGTTGAATATTGAGTCAGAAGGCTTAGGTTTAAAATTAACTTTTGTTTATTTTTAGTTTACATCATTTGTTTCCAGGAGATTTTGCGTTACAAACGTTCTTCCCACCTTTCCCCTACCCACCACCCCAAAACAGCAGTCCCATTTTTTTTTTTACTTTTTGGAGGGCAGTTGGGGTTAAGTGACTTGCCCAACGTCACATGGCTAGTTTTTGTGTGTGTGTCAAGTGTCTGAGGTCACATTTGAACTCAGGTCCTCCTGACTCCAGGGCTGGTGCTCTATTCACTGCATCACCTAGCCACCCCAGAAGGCTTAGGTTTAAATACTGACTATGCCGCTTAATACTTGTGTAATCTTAGGCAAGGCATGTAAACTCACTGGTCCTCAGATTCCTCATCTATTAAAAAAAATGTTGAGCTAGACAATTCTAAAGACCCTCTTAGTGCTTAGTCTTTGATTCCATGAATGTGCCTGGGCCTCAGTTTCTTCATCTATAAAATGGAGTTGGATTAGATAGACTCTAAGACTCCTTCTAGCTCTAGAGCTATGATTTTAATAATGTTACAACCTACCTTCTGCTTCAATAAGGATCAAATGTATTCAAAATGCTTCTCAATTCATAAATTATTATGTGTCAACTATTATTAATAACAGATTCTCTCTTCAGTCAAATCAATATTATATATGTGTGTTTGCATACACATACATATGTATGTTAATATGTGTAAGTATTAATCTAATGTCCATTGATACTTCTTGATTCCAAATGACTATAGACAGACCTGGAAATATATAGATATGACTGTCAACAACACTAATGAAGCTCTGCAGAGATAGAAGCAACTATGTAGTAGAAAAAAATACTGAGTTGAAAAGGGAGAAGACATGACTGATACCTAATATGACATATGTTGTCCAAGCTACATTAACTTGGACAAACCACTTCTGTTTGGGTGTCAAATTGCTCATCTATAAAGCAAAAGGACTGTGCTAGATGGGCTCTGCATTCTTTTCTGGCTATTCAATTCTGTAATTCAGGTATATGCTTCTGCATGAACAGTTAATATGGGAAAAATATCAATGACTAGAATATTCTTTCAATAGGAGGAAATGAGTTAATATTTTGGATAAAACAGACCATTAAAACAATAATGGCAACCCCTGATATAGCCGGAAAAACACAAATAATTACAAAAGTCTTTGTAAGTTTCTTCCTTAAAGCATAGCTTTTGAAATTCTAAATTGATATGAGGCCATCCAGGTTCATGTAAATATGAACAATCAGGACATGCCAAGTAAATACAGCACTGCCTTGGTACTGAAATGCGGTTGAGAGAAATATGGACACAAGTGCCCTGGTCTGTTTTTCAGGGCAGAGGAAAGACTTGCCAGCAGCCAATCAATGCCAAACAGCAGCACATAAAAATAAATGCAAAGATCTCAAATGTTTGGAAGACTGTGATCCAAGGTAAAGAGATGTTAAAACCCTTACTTTGTTTCTGTCTTTACAGAGGAAGAGGGCGGAGATCTAGCCCAGCCCGGGATCAGTTTTCCAGGGCCAGCAGAGGAGGAACTAGGTAGAGTACAGATATACAGCACTGGTTGTTGGAAAGCTTAGATGTGTGTTATATAGTCATCTCCAAGTCTGGGTGACAGACTTTGCACCCAGAAATTGGTGAACCATTTGACAAATGTTTTTTTAAGTGTGTGTTTCTGAAATTATATTCTAATAATTGATCATTACAATATGATAAAGGTTTGGGGTTTTGTTTTTGAGGATTGTTGTTTTAAGTGAAAACTAAAGGGAGTATGCTTTAAAAAGTTATTTTTAAAAACCACAGACTTATCAAGATATTTCCCCAATGGAGACCAATTATTATGACAAGTAACCAAAAAATAGGCCAAGGATTTTCCTGTTCTAGAAAATGAGAGAATTGATTGGGTCAAGTCACATCTGGCTCTAAAAATCTATGACTCCCAAGGTTCTAGGTCTTTGTAGCACTTAATGCCACCTTCCACCTCACCTCTTATTAGGGGGAAACAGAATATTGTCTTGTGATTGTTTCACAAGCAAGGAACTCCAAATGGGGAAACTCCCTCTACATATGAAGATTAGCAACGGGTCTACAATTTATTATTTTAGAAATTTGCCTGTGGTGCTAAAAGGTTAAGTGGTTTGATCATGGTCATATGGCTAGTTCATGTCAGAGACAAGACTTGGACCCAGAACTTTCTGACTCCAAGGCTGGTCCTCTCCTGCTAACCATGCCAGACCATCTCTCTCTTTCTACATACTAGGTACTTAGTGAATTTTTGTTGAATTCTTTTGAACTAACTTTATATATTATAAAGCAACCCCTTTGGCTTTTTCTTCCATGATTGGATATCTCTTTAAGCTATATCTATGTCTTCTGTATAAGAGGTTTTAAATATAAATGTGGGGACTCAAATCCTTTTTATTCGTGTTTTTTTCTTTATAAATGTATTATTTGACACAAACCATCTAATTTCCCTATGTTGGCACAGGTCTGGATGCTGCATATGGATTATGAGCTTTTATCAGAGGGAGTGCTGAATTACTGTCAGTTTCTATTTTCCTTGGCGCTAGTTACAATCATGTGGTAATTTTATTTTTCTGCTGGCCTAGGCACAATAAAGCTGGTGCTGTATTTGGCCATTAGGCACTTGCAGTGGAGTCATGCTTACGTAAAAGTGGCAAGTGCTTTTGTGAGAAATATTGAATAAATCCAACTTTATCTTCTAACCGAACAAAGAAATTGTACAGATGGGTTAAACCCTCCCCCCACCTCCTCCACAATTTTGCATGGCTATAATAGGATCATGGAATTTAGAAGTAGAAGAAAGCTTGGAGGTTATCTAGGCAAACCCCCTTTTGCTGATGAGGAAGGACACAGAGCCCTACAGAGAAGTGACTTGCTCAAGGTTACAAAGTTGCTATGTTGCAGAGATTGGATTCAAACCCTGGTCCCTCCAGGTCCAAGTCCAATTTCTTTTGTTTATTTTTAATGTAGTGATTTTTGTAAAAGATTGTCCTTTTAATAACCTTGTGAGATTGAAAGTATCTAAGCATTATCTCCTCTTCCTAGATGAAGAAATGGAGAGAAGGGCTAAATGACTTGTTCAAAGTCATGCAGTAGAGGCTTTATTTAATAGACTCATGTCTCTGAATTTTTCAAAGCCTAGGACTGTTTCCCCAGGCCTGCCCCATACCCAGCCTGCAAAATTGGCATCAGCTTTTATACTACTAGCAATGTTGGTGTATCTGATTAATGTGCTAGATCTTAGATTTAATTTAAACTCAGACTTTACAGCATGTTGTAGAGGGGAAAGTGCTGACCCTAAACTCAGAAGGCCTGAATTCAAGTTCTAACTCTTCTATTGCCTAGTTATGTAAACTTGGGCACGTCCCTTCTCTCTGGGTTTCAGTTTTATCTATAAAAAAGATTGGCTCAGATAATTTCTAAGGTCCCTCTTGGCTTCAAGATTCTATGATTCTGTGATCATTTCTTTCTTACCCTTTTATCTGTAACCTATTTTCTTTGTGGGTTTCAATTATTCTAATTTTGCCAAAAATAACAATTTTTTAAAAAAAGAAAGTAAAAAGGCATTTTATAATAAATTAGTAGTGCCTTTTTGAAGATGACAACAGCAGGAGAGAAGAAAAATACAAGGAAAATTGGGCAAAGCAAGGAGAGTACTTCTTATCTTCTATTAAATGCTTGTTAAATTGAATTGAATTACCATTGTAATTCTTTAGTCCAGAAACACAGTATTAAAGGGAAGGCATTTCTAGTTCATTAATTCAAAAATATATTTTATTACATGACTATTTTGTGCAGATCAGAGGGGATACATAACAAATGTAAAAGAATTTCTACCTTCAAATATTTCTACAGTCTACTATAGGGATACAATAGGCAAACAGATAATTAAATATAGGATAATTTGAGGAGAGGAGTATTAATAGCTAAAAAGACCAGGAGAGACTTCCTGTGGGAGACTCCACTGAAGCCAAACCCCTTTTCAGCATTACTGAATAATTTCCTCCTAATTTGCCATTCAAACCGACAAATTTGGAGTTTAACAAGTTGAAAGGTCCTTACTTTATATAAACAATAGTTATACATTTGGGGGCTTTGCAAATGGAAAGGTCAATATTCTATATAAATAATCACCACCCCACTGGAAAAACCTAGTCATTTCTGATGGTCTCATCACAGTAATGATAATTTGGATTACAGTTATGTTGAGCATCATAGACATCTCAGGCTCAACAGATCTAAACCAGAAGTCATTCCCCTTCCTCAAAATCCTAGCCTTTTTTTTTACTTCTCTATTACTTTTAAGTATACCACCAGTCTTCCAGTAAGTCAGGTTTGAAACCTTAGAAATAATCTCAACTCTTCCTTTGGCATCATCCCCCCATATCCAAACAATTGCCTCATCTTGTCAATTCTACCTCTACAACATACAACCATTTTGTCTGCTCACAAGGTGCCTCCCTAGTTCAATTCATCATTACCCTTCCCCATAGACTTGTAATAAATGCCACATTCTCCCTACTTTAAAATACATCTAGTATTTTTATAGAGTTTTAAGGCTTACGATGTACTTTAAAAATATTATAACATTTGATCCTCACAACAACCCTGGCAGATAGGTGCTATTATTATAATGCCCATTTTACATGTAAGAAAACTGAGGCGCTGGCTCAAGTAACTTGCCTTGGGGCATGCAGCTAGCACATGTCTGAGACCAGATTTCAACTCAGATCTTCCTGACTCCTAGTCTGGTGCTAGCCACTGAGTCACTTAGCTGCTTGTAATCTCTTGTCTCTGAAATCCATCATCCACACAGTCAGCAAAATGATGTTCCTTAAGCTCAGGCATGAGCAAGGTACTCTCACTCACAATAACTCCTGTGCCTCCCAGGCCTCTAGGAAAAACTATAGACTTCTTTTGACATTGAAAACCCTTAACATTGTGGCTCCTACACACCTGTTTCTGCCCTCTAAGGTTCAGCTGAACTAACCTCACACACAGCACTTCATCTTCTGTCTCCCTGCCTTTGTACAGGCTCTCCCTCCCACCCCCTTTCTTAGAATGTACTCCCTCTTCTCTAAAAAGCCTTAGCTTCCTTCAAAGCTTACCTCAAACTTCATCTCTTAGGTTAGGGTTTTCTTAATACTCCACACTACTAATGCCCCCTTCCCTCTGAAATTACCTTGTTTTGTTTTGCATATTCTTTGTATTTATATAAACTCCACTGTCCATAAACTATGAGCTCCTTGTAATCCCCAGTACCTATCAGTGTCTGTGATATAGTAAACATTTAATAAATTCTTTAAGATTGATTAGTGTTCACACCATCCTCAAATGAAGGATGGCTGGAGACTCTTCTTAATTCTGTTGTGTCACTAAAACTTTGAAAGGAGCTCACTTGGAAATTTTCATCACTCTTACTTTTAACACTAAAATTCTGCCTGCATAGCAAACATCTAGAGAAAAACTGGCAAATCCATCAATTAACTCACTAAGAATGTGAAATATGACAAATTCATAGATTTTGCATAGAAAGGATTGTCTAATGGCTGATGAATCCTCAATACAATGAATATGTATAAGGAGCTCATTGGGTTCATGTCACTGATCTGGATAATTAACTGGATTTCCAGAGTAAGAAATTAGAAGTTTGTTATTGTGGAGATAAAAGCATAGTTGTACATCTTGTTTGTTTTTCTTCCCACATACATGAATTTACCTCCATCTCACATTGCCTTTCAAAATTGCTTCCTTAAATTTTCTGTTTATATCTGCTATCCTTTCAAATAAAGGACCTAGTACCCAGCTCAGTGCCTTGGGCACTGAATCCATACTTCTTAGACAGGATATTTGTCAAACTGTTAGACAGGCCTGTCTACTTTAGAAGTGTGGATCTGTCATATCTCTAATCCTCACTATATAAATAAGACTCAGTGACAAAGATTCATTGTTGACACTGGGATTTCTTTTACATAGACATTAATAAGAAGACAATACAAATATTGGTTAAAATTAAGTTGATGCTATCATAAGCTATTCTGTGTAAATCACCAAAAGAAAAAGATTTCTTTATTGTGAATGACTGACATTGATGAAGAAATAGGCATCATTACCATCCCAATGAAAACAACTAGTCAAAAGCATATCTAACAGAAAGGCTTTTTTAGTTTTGGTGGAGGGTGTGGGGGGAGGTGGGCTTTTTAGTGAATACATAATACTATATTAATTAACATTTAAAAGAACAGAAATAATATAATTATAGAATTAATTAACAATTTCCTTGATGAGAAACTGTATAAATCTGGCACACATAATGTGAACAAATGATTTAAGGCCTGTGAGATGCCAGTACTCCCTACAAATATTAATATTTGATAACATTTGATGGTCTTGAAGTGTTGGATTTTATGTTGTAAGTGTGTGTGTGTGTGTGTGTGTGTGTGTGTGTGTGTTCAACTAGGATCTATTGGTTAAGACGGAGTTTTAAAAAAAGTTCATTGTATTCACTGCTCTTTCAATAAATTAATAGAAATACCATGGAGAAAAATGTTAAGATTTTAGCCTTAAGGGGGTGAAAACAACTGTCTGAATCTGTCACTTAGTAAAAAGGTCAATTCAGTTAAAAATCAATCAATACAACATAAAATAATTAAAATATTTATTAAATACATACTATGTACAGTTGATACTTGTTTGTCCTCTTATTTTGGTGGTATGTAGGGGGTAGGAAGGAAACCCTGTGATTCTATCAACCAGTAAATTAACAGACATTTAATATATACTCATGATGCCAAAGGGACATGTTCATTGAGGTAGGGAGAGGAGGTATACTATTTGTTTTTTACAGATAAAAGAAGTATAAATTTGGTCATTTGGGATTGGAGATTATTGAGCTTCTTTTGTTGGCTTCATAAAGATAGTACATGATAAATAATGTGAAACCATATAAGATTAATATTAAAATATTTTTTTAAATTTTCCCCACATTCTTCAGTTTATTACAAAATCAGTGGACTGAAAAATAATAACAATAATTAACTAGCATTTATCAAATTCTTTAAGTTTTGCAAAATGTTTTACATTTGTTGCCTCATTTGATTCTCACAATTCTAAGATTGGTTCTATTATCATCACCATTTCACAAACAAAGAAACTGAGGCTAAGTTCCTTGTCTAGGGTCATATAGCTAGTAAGTGGCTGAGACAGGATTCAAACTCAAGTCTTCCTGAATCCAAGCCCAGTACTCTATCCATTGTTCCTGTTAACCACTTCTGTTGAACTAGAAGAATTCTTAGATCTCACATGTTGTCAGTTCTAATTCTATAGCAAGGTGACTATCCCATACTAGGCATTTAACAAATGTTTGCTGAATTAAATGGAAGGTCCATTCCTTGTAGCTCTAATATTCTGATTCTGTTGAATCATTTTGGAGAAAGGATCTGTCTTCTGACTGCATTGTCATCACTGTCTTTTTGCCATGGTTTAATGAGAGCACCTAGAACTCTGTTTCCAAGGTATAGTCAGGATTTTACAATTTAGGACATTAATATCCTAAAGCTAGGAATCCACTTTTACTTAAACCCTGATCTAAAACAGCCACTGCCTTTTGAAAAAGAAAATCTTCCTTTAAATGATAAAATCTGAAGTTTCATTTGAGCTGTCAGGGAAGCCCTAGGGAAATATGAGCCACCTATCAATGATACAAAGGGAAAAAAGGGAAGGAAAGAAACCTGAGATTAGCTTGGGAATCATATAAATGAGTACAAATCATATTTTTTTCAAAGAGCCATACTAAAGATCCCATGCCTCTGTTATTATCTATTGAATTTAAAGGCCATCTGCATTCTCTACAGTTCATCTAGTAATATGTAAGAATAAAGTCATTTTGTCATGATGAAAATGGCCATGCAAAATAGGAAAGATAAGGAAGCTTTCTGTGAAATTAATGTCGAATCACTAAGAAAAGTGGCCTTAATATCTCACATTCAAAATGATTACAATGGAAGAGGAAAGGCCACTTTGTCTCCACGAGAAAAGTATTCAGGGAAGGCCTTCAGAGAGGCTAAATTTAAATTGCTATGTCAGTCATTTTGTACCATTTGTCCATTGTAAGAGAATTTGTTTCTAGGAAGGGCATTCCTTCATTCTCTAGGAGGTTATATTTGATACTTTTTAAAAGGATAATGGTTTGTCCTCATAGATTAGAACAGATGGAATGTCCAAGGTTCCATATTAGGACTTGATTACATTTATTGAGTGTCTGTGCTATCTTGAGCACTATACTGTGAAAAATCCAAGTCATGTCAAGTCAATAAGCATTTTTTTTTGTGCCAAGCACTGTGCAGAGTGCTGGGGATACAGGAAAGGAAAAGCACTCCCTGTCTTCGGAGAAATAGCAATCTTAATGGGGGAGACAATATACAAAAAAACTGTGTACAAACAGTATATAAACAGAATAATTTGGAAATAATCTTAGAGGGAAGGCAATTAGATGAAGGCAATTAGCCATTAAGATGGATTGAGAAACACTTTTTGCAAAAGGTGGGATTCCTTTCTGGCCTCTGACTCATCTCGGCCCCCTAAAGGGGGACGAGATGGGTCAGGGAGACCATTCAGAAGGCCGTTGTAATAGTCTAGATATGATGTTGAGGGCTTACACCAGGGACATGAGTGTCAGAGGATGGAAAGGGCCACATGCAAGAAATGTTGCAAAAGTAGGTAGAACTGATAGATTGGATACAAAGGGAAAGTGAGGAGCTGAGGATTATACCTGACCTACAAGCAAGGATGATTAGAAGAAATGATGGAGCCCTTGACAATAATAAGCAAATAATGAAGAATGCTTTTTGACAGAAAAGGGCAAGGGGAGGAGTCAAGATTAATTTGGTTTTGGAATTGTTGAGTTTAGGATGTTTTCCAGGACATTCAGTTTGAGATGTCTAATAGGTAATGTAACACTAGAGGTCTGGAGAAGGGTTAGAGCTGGATAAATAGTCTGAGAATTATCTGCATAGGAATCATAATTGAATACATGGGAGCTGGTGAGATCAGCAAAGAACATAGTGTGGAGATAGAAGAGGAGACCCACGACAGAACTTTGGGGGATACGCACAGTTAGCAGCCATAACCTGAATGAATATTCAATAAAGGAGACTGAGAAGGAACAATCAAACCAGTAGGAGAACCAAGAGAGAACATTATCCTGAAAACCTGTACAAGAAAGTGTCAAGGATAAACACACATAAGTGTGATAGCAGAAAAAAAAAAAGTCTGTAGAGGCAGAATGCCATAAGGGACAGAGAACTGCCCTCAGAGTTAGAAAGTGCTAGATTCAAGTTCTGCCACTGACACATAAAAACTGTGTGGACCTGGGCAAGTCAGAACCTCAGGAAATTCTCTATAAATTACAGAGCAAATGTCAATCCACATTAGTAAATAAAGTTTCTTTAACTGGAGTTCTCTATATCAATTTTATCATAGGATAGGTTAAAAAATAATACAGATGGGGGTGGCTAGGTGGCACAGTGAGAGCACTGGCCCTGGAGTCAGGAGGACCTGAATTCAAATCCAGCCTCAGACATTTAACAACAACAACAAAAAACCTAGCCATGTGACCTTGGGCAAGTCACTTAACCCCAATTGCCCTACCTCCCCCCCTCCAAAAAGCAAATAATAATAATAATACAAATGAAAGTATGATCAAATAGGGGGAAGGGATGAGGGACAGAGAGGTTTCAGTGGAGGAGCCGCTAAACTGTCTTGAAGAAACAAAACGAAAAAAAGATTATGAGAGACAGAGTTTAAGAGAGAATGCATCCCAGGCATTATAAATGGCTCACTCAAATGCAAAGGGGAAATGTTAAATTCAAGGAACAGCTTAGTTAGTATTGTGGTCTAGCATCTACATTGAGTGTGTGAATGGGAAATTGTATGACATAAGGCCAGAAAGATTCACTGAAGCCAGTTTATGGAAAGTCTAAGATGTTGGGCTGAGGTGTTAATATTTTATCCTAGGGAAAACAGAGTGCAATGAAGCTTTTTTCTCTTATTCATTATTTATGTGTAATAATTTTATTTCCTGTGCTACTAATTGGATTCTTAGTATGCATGGACTAGCTCTCCATAAAAGGGAGATTCAGTCCCACTTGTATGGCTACAGATTGCTGGGACACTGCCTATCAGGATCATGGAAAAATAGGAATTCACCAAATTTTGGGTTTACATAGTGGCAGATGGTATAGTATTATTAGTGATAGTAGCTAGATCCTTGACTGAACAGTAATATATTTTAAGGTTTAAAAAGTGTTTTCTTCTTTAAAACTCCCACTAAGTTGCATCTTTTATCCCCATTTTGCTTCTGAGGTAATTGACATTCAGGGAGGATAGGTGATATTGCCAGATTAACACAATTAAAAGGAAGCAGAAATAATATTTAAATGCATCTTTGTTTTAATCAGGTCCAGCATTCTTTCCAACAAAATATTTCATTCAATCCTTTTATAGGCACTAGCATGCTTTCAGGCTAGTTGTTAGGTGGTAAAATGCATGAAGTTTCTATTATTTCCTTCCCTGGAAATCTGATCAGGATAGGTGCCTATTTCTTTAAGATGGAGACAGAGTGACTCCACAAAAATCAGTATGAAGTCAAACTACTCCTGAGAAACCCAGAATTCCATTGGGTATATTTCATTTCCCTCAAGAAAAAATTATGTTGGATTTAAGTCACTACTCAGTCCTATTCCAACATTAAACAAAGATTTCAGGCATGCAAAAAACTAACCCAACACAATGAAAAGATTTCAGGTTGCAATGTACCCCAAAATGTGTACAGTTTGCCTGAATTCAAAAAAGCATTGATGAAGATGACCTTTTAGATTCTTCCTAGACTTAGCATCAATACTCCTCTCAAAGTAACTATAATGTTAAAAGATATTCTCTAAGACATTTAAAAATTAGGTCAAATGGCATAACAAAAACACTGAAACATGATGTGTATGATGAGAAGCCAATCAAAATGAGCCTTATACAATATAAAAAATATTTAGTAAATACCACCATGTGCCAGGCTCTGTGCTAACCACTGGGGATACAAATTTAAATATACATATATATGCATATATGTACATACATACCCATATATACCCATATGTATGTGTATATATGTGTATGTGTGCATGTGTGTATTCCCTCAAGGAGCTTACATTCTAACTGGGAAAGACAACACACAAGAAGCTGGAAGGGGGAGAGATTCAAAAGGTCACGTGGCACAGGGTCATCTTGTTCAGTGGCATTGAAACCAGGAAGAGCTGCAGATGCAAAGTACAACTAGTTGGAAGGCCAGTTTCTGTAAAGGAAGGCTTTAGGAGTTAAGTACTCTACTTCCCATCAGATGCCCAAGCTTATGGTGGATAAAGTTTTATTTTATTTTACTGAAGAGGAAAAAAATTGATATGAGTACTTTAAAAAAAATGCAGATAGTATGGCATAGTAAAATGCTTGACTTGAAGTCAACAAGCCCTGGCTTCATATCCTGCCTCTGACACTCATTAAACATCTAACTCTGGACAGCTCATTTCTCCCTTCTGAATCTCAGGTTCCCCACATGCAAAATAAAATAATGACTATACTATATACTGGGATGACAGAGCAGTCAAAAGACTCTAATAGTTTGCAAAGTACTTCCCATAATGTAAGGAACTGCAGAAATGCTACTTTTCATTATTGATAATAATTATTACCATCATTATTGTTATTAGATGCAAGGGTCTGTGTATATTTTCAATCCTTATTAGTTCAAAACCATACCATTTTTAGGCTGCAGAAGGGTGATTCAGATCATATTGCTTAAAAAGAATGTGGTGAACCTGCAAGTTTCAAAACAGGTGTGTAGATAGTATGTCAGGAAGATAAAAACATTGGAGAAGGGGAGGAGAGAAGGAAGGAGAAAGAGGGAAAAAAATCTCACAAGGAAATGAAGGAAGGGAATGAGGGGTATATTGATTTTATTTCATCAGAGCTGATAATGCCTCATTGGGCTGACCTTTTCTTAATTCAAAAAAATGCTTTACTTTCCACTTCTAAGGAAGCACAGGATCTGAAATCATATCTTCAGAGTGAAGGGAAAGAAAATTAGTTTTATGTCATCCTCATTATTTATGCATCACAATATCATCAGCCTACATGGTTTTCTCAACTCAAAAGGTAGAAAAGTCCATTTGAGGGAGACAGAGTCAGCATATGGAAAACCACTGCATCTCTAGCTTAAGTCAGTGCTCTCCTGATCACTTTTACAACTGCTTAAATCACTTGTGTATTTCAAAAGATGAAAACAAACACCTTCAATATTATTTAAGACTGAAAAGCAATTTCTTATGTGGGTAGATAGTTGGGGGTGAGCAGGTGAAGAAGGTGAGGTATGAGCACCTGTTATATCAGTTATAAATGTAATGGTGTACACATAAATCAGGTCTTTTTAACCTGGAATATGTGACTTCGGTTTCTATTTATATTTTGATAATTAGTTCAATATTATTGGTTTCCTTTGTAATATTATTTATTTTATTGTATGCATTTAAAAACATTATTCTGGGATGGGATCTACAGGTTTCACCAGATGGACAAATCAGTTTATAATACAAAAAATGTTAAGAACCCCTGGTCTAAATAAAATCAAAGTTCACTTATAGGTATTAATCTTCACATAAAGAGAACATTCTCCAACAAGCAACTTTTAAACTATTTATAACTAGGTATATAAATATTAGGGAGATTCTCAAGGCACAATGATTACACTAGCATCATCCAGAAAACTTCAGAGGTATGACCCCAAGTTACCTTTATTTCAAGCCTAGGACAGCACATTAGCCCTGATGCCACACTAACTCTATAAATACATGTTGATCTGTTGGTTTAACTGGAGCTGAAATATGAAGTCCTGCCATACACTGAAGCAGCAGATTAGTTGTGGGAAGGTGGAACCATGAAAAATCTAAATCTAAATCTAAAAGCATGTGAATTTGGAAGATTTAAAGCTGAATGAGAATTTGAAGGTAGTGAATAAGGACACATAGCAGAAATATTTGCATATAATCCTCACACTTTACTGAATTTTATGAGAGCAAATGGAATTTGTACATTTTTTTAAAAACCTCATTCCTCAGATCATCCATCAGGTATAAGATAGTGGTTTATGTAGTCATATAGACCTTACAGCGGCGGCTTGGTGGTGCAGTCAATAGAGGACCTGCCTTGGAGTCAAGAGGACCTGAGTTCAAATCTGGCATCAGACACTTGACACATTTACTAGATGTGTGACCTTGGACAAGTCACTTAACTCTAATTGCCTTGCTCTCCCCCCTCCCAAAAGAAAAAAAAACAGGACAAAAAATATAGAACTTACAGACTGACAAACTCAGGTACAGAAAAACTGAACAATGAAATATTACAAATGAGGACTTGAATTGCTTTTTGAACATTTATGAACAAAGACAGTATTTTTAAGAAATAAATAAAACTGAATATTATAGAATCAAGGAAAAATACATTTGAAGCAAATATACAATTAATTATAAATCAAGTGTATGTTTAGCCAGGTGGTGCAATGGATAGAATGTCAACCCTAGAGTCAGGAAGACAATTTTAAATCCAGTCTCAGACACTTACTAGCTGTGTGACCCTGAGCAAGTCAGTTAACCCTGTTTGCCTCAGTTTCTTCACTTGTACAATGAACTGGAGAAAGAAAATGGCAAAGCATTCCAGTATCTTTGCCAAGAAAACCCCAAATGGGGTTACAAGGAGTCATACATGACTGAGATGACCAATAACAAATACAACTAGTAGGAAGCATATAAATTTAAACCATATATTCACTTCCTTAATCCAACTGCTTGGCACACATTTCTAACAAGAAATAACAGACTTCACATCCTCTTCTGTCAGATCCCATCCACATATTATCTGCTAGATTTAGGAAGTGACGTAGTGAAGAGAGTTCTAACGTTGAGTCAAGAAGTCTTAAATTCAAATCCTGCCCCAGACACTAATTAGATTCGTGGCCCTGGCTTTGAACCTCTGGTTGCCTCAGTTTTCTCATGCATAAAATGAAGATTATAATAGCATGAACTCCCCGGAGTTGTGAAAATCAAATGACTTAATATTCATAGAGCATCTGTAAACTTTAAGGTGCTACATAGAGTCCCATTAGGTATCTACTGTTAACGCTAACCTCAAAGTCAGGAAGCTCTGAGTTCAGTTCCTTCCTCTTAAACATAATAGCCCTGTAATCATTTAACCTCTCAGTAGCCCAGGTAACTGTATAGTCTTTAAGACTTTAAGTTTTTAAACTCCTTGGAGTGAACTCATGTAAGGCTATGGACACAAGCTGTACGTAATGGGGAGGTGTGGCTGGATTGCAATCTACATTTTTGAGGGGAACATATACACCAATGAAGTCACCGATCTACTTGAATATTTTAGATTAATGTTTGTAAAGGGATCATTGATAGTATTACTATTATTATTGTTACCATTTTATAGATGAGGAAACTGAGTTAAATGAAGTTGCTCAGGATCACTGAGTATAAGTAGCAAGATGAAAACACACATCTCTCCTGACTTCAGGTTCAATGGTATTTCCATTACGACATGCTGATTGGTGATAATTGCTGATTAATTAGGAACCAACACGAGCTCACTGTGCCTCAAAGTTCATAGTGCTCTAATTTTCTTTTTTGAAAATACTGTGAAAGAAGCACCTTAGCACAGAAGATAGAGAGGTGGATTTAGATTCTGGAAGACCTAAATTCTAAAGTTCTGACTCGAATACCTACTGGCTATATTAACTCTGGGCAAGTCATCTAACTACCACATGTCTAAAACAACTCTCTAAGACCATAATTTGCAGAAACTTACTGATATGCATTAGCAGAGGGAGTTCTATGTATCAGTAAAATCAGGTCCAAAAGAAAAAAATACGATTATATTAGCCACATATTGTAAACACAGTAAATCTGAATTTCAAAAACACAATTTAAAAGGTATCTCACTTAAAATAAAACAAAAAAATCAATAAAATAAATTTTTTAAAATGTTATTTCATTATAGACTTTAAAAAGTTGTAGAAGTATGAAGTGGATGATAGTATAGCTAGGTAGTTTGTAAAAGTGTAGATGAATTGATATCCATCCAAAGACAGTACTAATTATAGCTAGCTCTACTTTACATAGCTCTAAAATTTACAAAGCTCTTTACAAATATTAACTCCTTTAATCCACACAACAACCCTGAGAGGAAGGTGCTATTATTATCCCATTTTACAGGTGAGGGTATTGAGCCTGAGAGATGTTAAATGACTTGCTCAAGATCATACAATTAGCAAAGCATTCAAATTTGACCTTGGATTTTCCTACTTTCCTACTTCCAAGTCAAGCATTCTATTCACTGTGCCAGCTAGCTAGCCTAGTGCTATCTGCAGGGCTCAGTATTTGGTCCTATTCTATTCAATGGCAATGTGGGGTTAGTGCAACTTCAAAGTATTTCTTAGGTAAGAAAATAATCAGAAGTTTGAACTGACTACAAGCTCTCTATGAGCCAATAGCACTATATGGATGCCAAAAATAGGCTACTTCGGTCTTAGGCTATACTGATGGCAGCACAAGGTCCAGCTAGGTAAACTTTTGTTAAAGATGAAAAGAAATCTGTTGCCTGTCCAAGTTTCAACTCCATGTAAAAATGTTTTGGAAATTAAAAACAATAACGTAGCTTTCATAGTTCTTATTCAAAGGTCTAAGAAGAGGTGTTCACTTCTGAGTCCTGCCACTTGTCACCTATGTTACCTGGGGAAAGCCATTTAATCCCCCTCTTCTCATCTATAAAATGAAGAAGCTGAATTTTCAACATCCTTTTTACTTGAAACTTAAGATCCAAAAAGCAAAACAGTTTTATTGAAAGTAGAATTTTGCCTTATTAGAGAAGTCAAATCATGTGATTGTCTACTTCTACCTACTCTAGGTTACAAAGCGCTTTCCACCTATTCAATTAGTGGCTAGAATTTATTGAAAGACAGAGAAAGAGTTGTTTATAAAAGGAAATTATGTGAATGTTATACTCAACCTTTAACATCTTAAAGTATCCAACAGTTAGCTGCTAGCTATGCTAGCCTCATTAGCTTAGCCAGACATCAAGAATGGAAAATTTCTATCCACACCCATTTTTAGCCTGGTAGACACATTCTCAAATCAAAAAATTTTTGCTTTACCTTGAAAAGTTTTGGTCCTTCAGTGTGGATACATTCAAAAAGGGGTTATGACCAAAACTTTTAATTAAATGGTTCTAAATATGACATTATGTCTTAGAGACAGGGCCCAGAGAATCTTTCTTATAAACAACTCACCCAAGGAAATAAAGGAGGGGAAGATGATAAGGGTATAGCCGTCTTAAGGTCAGGGAGCAAAGCGGAAGTAGCAATCATTTTGAAGCAGAGCACCTAGATTCAAATCATAGTTCTGTTAGTTACTACTTATATCAATTTGGATAGATCTTCAACTTTTCTGGGCCTCTTTTTCCCCATCTATAATACAAGAGGGCTGGATTAGATCAGAGAGCTCAAACAACTACTGCCAGGTAGTATTTAACTCAGAACACTCCCTAGAACAGAGAGAACCAGATTAAAATGGAATTGGGAAATGTTCAACAAAATAAACTAATACAATAAAACATAGGCAATGTTAATATGTGATTTTCTAAGTCAAAGTGCTGCCTACAAGGATCCCTATGTATGTTTTAGTGGCCCATACTTCTCTTTGAATTTGATATGACTGGGTTAAATGATCCATCTAAGGTCTATCCCAGTTCAAAATATGTAGGTTCTTAAATATTGCCCTAATGGGTTTGGTTTTTTTATCTCATCCTATCCTGTCCTATCTACCTGAATTCTCTAGGGTGACTTCTGATAAATCCTTTAGAAAAGAGTTTTCTTTTTGCCTTAAGGAAATCAGTTGTCCAAATTTGATGAACTAAGGAAATGGGAGCCAAGAAGAAGTAATTCCAGGGATAAAGAATCTCAGGTATCAGTGCCACCGGATTCTTTATAGTTTGTTTGATAAAATACAAATTCCTTAATCCAATACTGCCATTTTATTCAGTCATGTACAATTCTTCCTGACCCCATTTGGGATTTTCTTGGCAAAGATAATGAAATGATTTTCCATTTCCTTCTCCAGCTCATTTTACATATAAGGAAACCGAGGCAAACAGGGTTAAGTGACTTGCCCAGTGTCACTCTGCTAGTAAATGTCAGAGACCAGATTTGAACTCATAAAAATGAGTCTTCCTGACTCCAGGCTTGACACTTTCTCTACTGGGCCACCTAGCTGCTGTACCTACTTAGCAAATACCTTTTCTAAAAGTTAAGCAAACCTGGATAATCATCAAGCAATGACAAGCATACCACTGAACTCTTATGAGTGATAACATTAAAAAAAGCAGAGTGGGGCACTTGCCCCTAAAACCCAGAGAGTAAGTAGTCAATTGACACTCTAGGGATCCAAAGCCCACACTGAGCAAGAGTAGACAAGGAAGTGAATCCAGAGGAAGTGATTCTGATCTTAGTATTGTCAGGATCTAACAGAAAGTATCATTTATAATATACATAAATGTTTCTTGAGCTAGATAAAATGCAGCAGAGAGACCACCTGATAAGAGAGGCAGTGAATAGGGAGCAAGTCTGAGAGTCATGAAGACATGATTACAAGTCTGGTCTCTGGAACATACTGACAATATGACCCTGGGCAAGAAGCTTAACATTTCATGCCCTAATTAGCTCCCCAAAATAAACATTTCAGAGGAGTAATCTATAATGGAGGAAAGAGTTTCTACATAGGTAGTTCCTGACTGATGAAATTATAGGTACCAACCAAGTTACAAAGAACACAAACAAGAACAAAAACATAACAGTGAATAGAATCCCTCAAACACAAGTATTTCCTACCTCTATTTCTTTTTCTCTCCCATTGTTTTTTCCTTCATTCCTCCTTCCCTTTTCTGTTCCTTTTCCTGTTTTCCCCTTCTTCTATCTCAGTGAACTTGATGGGCATTACCTTCCTACTACAGTGGCTCTAGGCATTAAAAATGGGGCTGAGCCCTGACCTAAGTGCCCCCAATCATTTTTTGGGAGGAATAGTACTTCCCTACTTGTGAACCTGTGACACTGAAAAGGCATAGAAAGAAGGCTAATCATTGTATTTTGACCTAAGAGGGACCTTAGAGATCATTTCATTCATTCCACTTTATGGAGCAGGTAACAGAAATCCAGAGGAATTAAATAACTTTACCTAGATTATACAAGCAATTGGAAGACTTAGGATTTAAACTCCAGACTCTGATTCCAAAATCCAGCTCTTCAAGCTCTATTGACATGGGCAGCAGTTGTAGGTATGACTGTAATGGAACTCAAAAAAAAATCCCCACAGAACTGGTTGAAGAAGTAAGAACCAAGAAGAGGCGGCCAGGTAGCCCTGTACTTAGAGTGCTATATTCCATTTCAGTATAAACTGACTTCAAATCCTGCCCCAAATATTTTTTAAGCCATTTGACCCTGGACAAATCACTAACTTTTCCTAACCTCAGTTTCCTCATCTGTAAAAATGGAGATATTAATACCACAGCTTCATTGTCAGCATTCATTGAGATGACATATATAAAGTGCTTTGCAAATTTCAAAGTGCTATATAAATGCTATTATCTACTATCATAGATTGAAAGTAATGTTCAAAGGGAATATTTGTCTTTATTCTCTATATACCAGACTTATTGTACATGTACTCATTGTCTTCCTTATTAGGATGTAATCTCCTTGAGTAAGGGAATTTCTTCATTCTTCCTATTTATATCCCCAGTGCCTAGTGCAGGGTCTGGGACATGGTAGGTGTTTAATAAATGATTATTGGTCAATTAAATATTAATAATTCGCATTTATATGGCATCCTTTAAATCCTCTTAGCCATTCTTAACTGCCTCAATACAGTCCTTATTTACAGATATAGAAATGTACAGAAATTTCATAGAAGAAAATGGTGATAGATACTTAATAGATGCTAATTGATGAACTGAATATTAATAATTTATATCTCTGTGATACTTTTTAAATCCTCTTAGCCACCTTTATTTGCCTCAATAAAGTCCTTATTACAGATGGAGAAATACACACAGAAATTTCAGGGAAAAAAAGGTAATTGGCACTTAATAGATGCTAATTGATTAGCTGAATATGAACAATTTGAATCTATGTGACACCTTTCAAATTGTCTTAGCCACCTTTATTTACCTCAATACAGTACTTATTTACAGATAGAGAAATCCATAGAGGAAAGTGGTAATAAAAGGTCATGTTTCTCATTCTGGGGATGTGGTAGTGTCTTAGAAGCATGGATTTATGATTTAAGGAAAGAATAAAAAAAAAGAATCATGAAAGAATAAATGTCTTTACTGAGAAAAATAAATGACAGGAGATCTCAGGGTTAGAAATGGATCACTTAGGGTCTTTGAAGCTTCCAAACACACACACACACACACACACACACACACACACACACACACACGCACACTTACACTCGCTCTACCCCCATACACAAATTTCTCAGCAAATATAAGCAGAGCAATGACTTATTTTTATGTATTCCACTCACCACCAACTAAAGAAAAGTAGTCCAAATTAAATGTCAGGGTAAACTTTATGACAAACCATCTTGTTTCTGCATTTTTATCAATGGTAATCAAATTATTTTCAAGAGTATGTAACCCTTACAGCCATCCAGTGATAAACGAACACTTTGTCCTTATAGAAGCTCTATGTGTAAACCAGAGCATAAGGGAGATTCATGTTGATAACCATGCCTAGTTGCTAAGAAAATATAGGACTGTACTTCTACCAATGCCATAATAATAAAGGCTACATCTATATATTATGAAAAGAATAAAAAAAAACCTATCTCCAAAAAATCAGGAGATTTTTGGCTCAATTTTTTTAGTCCTCATTTTAAGCATTTTTGTCTAAAATCAACTTCTATTTTAACTTTGTATAAATGATCTTTTGATTTTTTGTTGTTGTTGTTCAGTCACATCTGACTCTTCATGCCACCATAAAATATAATATGCCAGGCCCTTCTACCCTCTACTGTCTCCCAAAGTCTGTCCAAGTTGTTTCCATGATACTATCTATCTACCTTATCCTCTTCAATCCTTTTTGCCTTTTGCCTTCAATCTTCCTCCAAATCAGGGCCTTTTCCAAGGAGACCTTTCTTCTTATATGGTCAAAGTTTATTTAAAACCAGAACCATACCTTCTCCTGGTTTCGAATGAAAAGTTTAGACGATGTGCGTTTAAGTATTGAGCCCTTCCTCTCAGTGTTTTTAAGAGTAGATTTGCCAGATACTTTCAAGTAGTCACTTATTTTTTTTATGTCATATGATTTTGCGCCTGGAAGATTGTATAAATGGTGACCAATAGTAAGGGCATGCAAACCTAATTTCACTCAAGGCAAATTTGGAAATATGCTTGAAACGACATTTGTAGGAAATCTGAAAACTCATGAAAACTAATATTAACTCTGATAAATATCAAACAGCATCTGAGTTGGATTCGTACCATGGAAGAGTCAAACAGTGTTAAATTCTAGTGCTGTATTATTTGTCAGTGCCTCTGATTGAGACTTTGCCAATCAAACATAAAAGGAGTTTGCTTGTTTTCAGCCATTATTGGGGTGACCACCATTTCCAAAGCACATTTTGATCATAATGAGTTTTGGAAATTTCATTCTGCTCCCCTCTTCCTTTACAAGAAGGGCACGGCCTTAGCTTTTGTCCTCTTCCATCCTTTTTTGTTTTTCATTCTGTTTTGTTGCCTTCTTTGAATGAGCTGTCTGAAGAGCTAAACTAAATAAAGTGGTGGATGACCTTTAAAAATTATGATGTGATTATTTTGTGAAGAGAACAAGGTTCTCATCCAAGGTTATTAGGGTTCTTTTCCCTCCTGATGTAACACACAGTGACTGAGAGTTGATCAGTTGTGGCTTCCCTCAAACTCACAAAATTCTATATTATTCATTAGAAGACAGAGAAAATGTATAATAAATTGACAGTTTCCTGTTTAACCCAGAAAATAGACAAGTCAGTCTCATCTGCTTTGTGACTTTGGATTTTGGATAGCCCTGATATTAGCAAAGCACATCTGTACCTTGCTGAAGGCAACAAGAGAACTTAACTAGCTGAAACTGTGCCTACGGAAAATCTAGCCATGGGAAGATGGACTGGAAGGCTCCATGGCAAGTCCAGAGGGTATCAGACAGGAGCAGTCACAAAGAAGGCAATCTGATGGGTAGATGGAGAGAGCAGTGCCACAGAAACAGTTTCACGGAGAGAAAGGGGTATGTGGCACCCAAAGAACAATCCCATCCCAGGTACGGTGGATGACTTCTCAGTGAGAAAATTCCAAGAGGATGGCTATGCCCAGTATTTCTGAAAGACTATGAAGTATAGTAGCCATTGTGAGCAAGAAGCACAGAATCACAAGCCCTAATGAGAATGCTAGCCCCTTGACTCCATGCTAAGTAAAGTTATGAAAGGTCCTTCACATGCAGTTAACATTTATTAAATACCTGTTCTATGCCAGGGACTCCTAGCATCATAGATTTAGAGCTGGAAGAGCTGTAGGGACCACCGTTCTAGTGTAATCCTTTCACTTTACAGACGTGGCAGCCTAGACCTAGAGAAATGGAAGTTTTTGCTCAAGATTACACAGAGAGTAGATGACTGAGCTCAGCTCCTCTGACTCCAGATCCAGTACTGATTCCACTGGACCACACTTCCTCTAATTGGAAATTGTGGTTGAGACAAAATTTCCAGAGATTTTGTCTAGTACAAAATTTGGGGGTGGCTAGGTGCCACAGTGAATAGAGCAGAGGCTCTGGAGTCAGGAGGACCCGAGTTCAAATTTGACCTCAGACACTTAACACACATACGTTAAAAAAAAAAACCAAAAACTAGCCATGTAACCTTGGGAAAGTCTGCCCTACTTTCTCCCCTCCAAAAGGCAAAAAAAAAAATTTTTAACCTACAAAATTTTACTAAATGCTCAGAATTTGAATTTCATGTAAAGCTAAAAGGTGAACTGTCTTCAAAATTTTCTACCCTCTGTCCCCTGACGTTAAGCCAAAAGGAATGGCTTTAACTCCCATTAAGTACATGCCCTATTTGTAGCAGCATTCTCTTACCATCTCAATCAATTATTGGTCTCTAGCCTGCCTTGCAACTTCTCTTCCCCTATAAAGGGTGTGTAGGGCATGAAAACACTAAACACATACTCAGTTTTGTATTGAATCTAGAAATAGAAATACATCAGACCTTCCTATTAAGAAAGTAGACAAGGAAAGTTATGGCAAAATACAGTTTTAAAATCAGAAGGAAAATTTTTGATAGTCATGGATACACATGCCACATCCATTATTTTCAAAGTCTATCATACTTCCTCAATGCGGTACCTCTTGGACAGTTGAGGGAACCATAAATAATACCTACGGACAACAATCTCTTGTAAAACTTGATCTAGCTAGCTTATTACAAAAAATTGCAGTTCATTTCTGGAAATCCACTTCCTAGGGGGCAAACTTTTGAACCTTGGCTAGAGAGTGCTTGCAAATTGCCCCAAGAATGGCAAAACATGGCACAAAGACTTAGTGACCCTATAATAGAGATTATATGTACTCTTGAAGAAAACTATAACTTTCCCTCTCTGGGCTTGGAATCTTAAGGCCCATACTACAAGGACACTGAGTTGAAATGGAAAGAACATTTATCTTAATTTCAAAAGGAGGTTCTAACACATGTAGTAGCCCTGTGTCCTTGGGCTAGTCACTTTTCCTCTATAGCTCTGTTTTCTCACCCATAAAAGGAAGGCATTGGACAACATGATCTGGAAGCCCTTTCCAGATATGATAATATATAGTAAATAAATAAATATTATATATATATATATATTATATAATATGTATTATACACACACACACATGAAAAGCAGTGGAAATTCTACATTGTGTCTAGGAATCCCATGAAAACAGGGATATTCTTTGTCATTTATTGCAGAGATAGGTCGTTGCTTAAAATTTTTTCTCATTTCAAGTCTTCTAGGACTGTTGGGAGGCTGAGGACACATTCATTCACTTTTAAACAAAAGTGCTAATTCCCATTGAGTATATAAATGAGGTTAAATGTTAAATTATAATATTGCCTATCCTCTTGAGTTAATTTGTGAGTTATAAATATCCCCCAATTTCAGAATGGAAATTTGAGAAAATAACGCATTTATATAATAATATTACCTCTCGCTTACATTTTATTTTTTGAAGTGCGTACTTCAAATACATTTTTCTTAGTTTGCCCTCACAGCAATCACGAAATTAAGTAGATTTGGGTGTGGTAAAAGACACTCTACCCCCTAATTAGCTATATGACATTGGTTAATTCATTAAATCCATCTGAGCCACACTTTCCTTGTTTATAAAAATGAAAAGATTGAAGCTATTCTCTCCAAAGTTACCACTGATCTCTTAATTGCCATATCTAATTATTTTTTCTCAATTTTCATCCTTCACCTCTCCTTGAAATTCTCTTTTAAGTTTTCACAATGCTATACTCTTCTAGTCTCTTCCTGTGTATCCGGCTACTACTTTTCAGTCTCCTTTGATGAATCTTCATCTAAGTCAGTGGTACTCAACCTTCCTAATGCCCCAACCTTTTAATACAGTTCCTCATGTTGTGGTGACCCACAACCATAAAATTATTTTCATTGCTACTTCATAACTGTAATTTTGCTACTGTTATGAATCTATCTGATATGCAGGGTCTATTTTCATTGTTACAAATTTAACATAACCCACAGGTTGAGAACCACTGGTCTAAGTCATCTGCTGACCATGTGTGTCCTCTAAAGTTCTACCCTAGGCGTGAACCCTTCTCTTCCTTCTCTATACTATTTTTGTTTAGTAATCAAATAAATCAATTCACATGAATTCAGTTGTCATCTCTAAACATATTGTTCTCAGATCTATTTATGCAGCCCTAACCTCTCTCCAGATGTCCAGTATCATATCTCCAACTATCCAGTGAACATCTCAAAACTGATGTCCTGTAGACATCTTAAATTCACCATGCTCAAAACCAGACTCATTATCTTTCTCTTCCTAACTTCTCTATTACTGTAGAGAATGCCTCTTTCTCCCAGCATCACCTAGTCTTGGAACCTAAGTGTCATCCTCAACTCTTCACTCCTACCCCCTCCACATATCTAAGTGGATATAGTGTCCTGTCAGTTTTACCTTTGAAACGTCTCTCTCATATGCACCTTTTTCTCCTCAGACATTGCCAGTACCCTCACACAGAGTCTTTATCACCTCACACCTGGATGATTGCAATAGCCCACTTCCTGGTTTCCCTGCCTCAAGTCTTCCTAAAATTACAAGTATGACTATGTTAACTGCCCACTTGATAAATCCTAATAATTGACTATTGCCTCTAGAGTCAAATTCTCTGTTTGACTTCAGACTTGACTTACTTCTACCTTTGCAGTCTTGTTACACCCTGTTCTCCATCCCATGTTCTGTGATCCAGTGACACTGACCTCGCTGTTCCTCACACAGTCCCTCATACCTGGAAGGCTAATGCCTTCCAGAGATTACCCCCAAATTATCCTGCAGACAAGGTAACTTGTTTGTGCGAGTTGTTTGCGTGTTGTCTCCCCTCTAAATGATAAGCTCCCTGAAGACAGGGGCTGTTTTTGCCTTTATTTGTATCCCCAGTGATTAGAACAATACCTGGCACATGTTGCTGTTGTTCAGTCATTTCAGTGGTGTCTGATTCTTCATGACCCCATTTGGGGTTTTAAAAGCTTGGCAAAGATACTGATGTGGTTAGCCATTTCCTTCTCTAGATCATTTTATGCCTGAAAGAACTGAGACAAAGAGAGTTGGTCAAGTGACTTGCCCAGGGTCACACAGTTATTACGTGTTTGAGGTCAGACTTGAACTCAGGAAGATAAGTCTTCCTAACTCCAGGCTCGGTGCTCTCTATTTACCGTGCCACCTAGCTGCTCTCACCTGGCACGTATTAAGTGCTTAATAAACACTATTTGACTTGAACCAGATAACCTCAATGGTTTCTTCCAGTTCTAATCTTATCTTTCTCTAAGCAACTGATCAGTTGAAAAAAAAAAAACAACTAATCATGATATTAGTCCTAGTAGTGATATATGTGCCCAGGTTTCCTGACTCTTAATTCATTGCTATTTCTACTACATAATGCTTTCTCCTTTCATAGGAGAACATAGGCATATCATGTAGTGAGAAGAGTACTGAACTTTGATTCAGAAGATCTAAATTTGATTCCTGTCTCTAATAATGACTTGCTGGGGGATAGGGGGGAGGAATTTCTTAATTTCTTCATATGTAAAATAAGGATAATAATCTTATTCACAGGTTTGTTGTTAGCAAAGCACTTTGTAAACCACTGCAATATTATCTGAATAGTTTGTAATGATGATAATCGTGTTAGTAATGTGTCATTAAATATACATAAACAGAACTATATTGAATTTGTGATTTGACAACATAGTGGCTATCACCAAGATTAGTGACTATGGAATCAGAGAAAACAACCCACTGTCTGTTATGAGCTGACTTAATTAAGCCCTCCAGCAAGTAATTATAGCTAGCTTCTGAAGATACTGCCAAAATTCCACGCTACTTGTGCTTAGCAAAACATCTACCTTTGTCTTGTGCTATGTAGTTGAATGGCAATCTTTGGGGACAGTCTCCTGGGGTGTGGATTGTAGTTGTTGCCTGGGAACTCAGCTCATTTGAGAAAGTTCACTATGGAATTTGCCTATCAACATCCTACTGTCTAACATGTTCCTGAAAGTATCTTTAGATGCATTCTGATTTAGGGAGCATGATGGGAACAGTTCAATTATGGTATGTGCATGCAGAACATAAAACTTTGAAACAGAAATGTTCAGCAACCTATGCTTATGCTAGCTTTGGGCAAGTCACTTAACCTCTCTGGTCTCAGTTTTTTCATCTGTAAAATGAAGGGATTGTACAATATGTCTTCTAGGAACCCATCCAGTTCTAGCTTTACTTCCAAACTATCTCTAATATGCCACCCCTTCTCTCTATTGACACAGACATCTTAGTTCAGGGCCTCATCATCTTTCCCCTAAAAAATAGGAGGAGGAGGAGGAGTGATATTTACACCCTACTCTAAGGTTTTAAAAGCACTTTATATATACATATATTTCTTTTGATGCTTATACTAACCCTATGAAGGGAATGCTATTATTCCCATTGTATAACTTTGATACCCCCTAACTGTGATACTGGACATTGGAGAGAGGTTAGGGTTGAATAGTTAAGTAATCTGCCTATCTCAACACAGCAACAGTGGGCAGGAATCAAACTAAGATCTTCCTCATTCCAATTCCAGTGTTCCCTCCAAGATAACTAATTGGTCACCCTGTTTCAAATTTCCCTCCACCCCAGTTCATCTAAAACACAGCTGCCAAAGTGAATTTCCTTAAGTGCAGTTCTTATCACGTTACTCTCTTACTCAGTAAACTCTAGTGTCACCTTCTTACCTCTAGGATAAAATATAAATTCACCTGTTTGCCTTCAAACTATCCTCAAATGTAATCCACTTTCTTCATTCTAGGGTACAGTCACAATGGTTTTATTTCTTACAAGTGATGCTCCATCTTATATTTCCCTGAGTTTCTATTGCCTTTCTCCCATGTGTGGAATGTACTCTTTCCTTACCTCCTGTGTGGGATAAAGATGACCCTTGTCCAAATAAAATAAGCAGAGATATCTCCAAGTAGAGACAGGAAGGATTTATTCAATTATTTCTTCTTGCAAGAAGGGTGGTCTCACTACTAGAGGCAGTCTACTAGGAGAGGCAACATACAAAATACAAAGCTTGCTTACATACCCCTTTTCTCCTTCCCTTGTTCTGTCCCATTCCCATTACCTAGGAACTAAGGCACACATTCTTAACCACAAAAATCTGCTGGCGTTTGCAGATAAAATGTCAGTAGTATAAAAAAGCAGAAGGTACATGTCTAGTAGACATGAAAACAGACAAAATATGTTATCAGTATCAACTTAGATATGAAAGCAGAAGATGAACATTCTAACAATAACTATATAGATATGAAAGTAGACAATGCTTTATGAATCATGAGGATTTTAGGACATGGTGACCTGCCCAGAGTTCTGCAACAGGATTTCCAATTTTATATTTCTACAGGTCAGATGGTGGTCAGTGGAAACAAGTCTGGGACATCTGGGCCTGTGGTTAAATTTTGCAGGGTCTCTGCTTTCCCCTCCTACGCATTAGCTAAGCTTAGCAAAAACTTCAACCCATGACCAGGGAAGTACGGCAAGGGTTCCAGGCTCCCAGCCCACGTTACTAAGTCTTTGGTATTTTATTACAGTTCTGTGTAGATCTCTGCAATGTTACCTGAGAAGTTTTCACTTTTATTCCATTCACTCCTCTTCACTGATTTGCTAAATTGTTTAAAGTCACAGCTCAAGTACCACCTCAGTCTTTCCTGATCCCCCAACTGCTACTGTCCTGCCTTCCTAATTACTTTGTATTTAATTAATTTTATTTACTTTGTATTTATTCTCTATCTAGTTATACTATACAAGTAAATGTTTCACTTATTAGAATAGAAATTCCTTGAAAGTAGGGATTGCTTTATATTTTTATTTTTGTAAACTTAGTGCCTAGGACAGTACATTGTTATTGCTGTTCAGTCGCATTCAGTCATGTCCGATCTGACTCTTCTGGTCCCTATTTGGAATTTTCATGGCAGAGAGACTGGAGTGGTTTACTACTTCCTTCTCTAGCTCATTTTATATTTTTTAAATTTTTTTTGCTTTTTTTTTTGGAGGGCAGTTGG
>CM053595.1:176214611-176315104 GCA_028646575.1 Pseudocheirus occidentalis
GCCCCTAGCTCATTTTATAGATAAGGAAACTGAGGCAAAAGGCTTTTAGTGACTTGGCCAGAGTCACACAGCTAATAAATGTCTGAGGCCAGATTTGAACTCAGGTAGATGAGACTTCCCAACTCTAGGCCTGATACTCTGTCCACATACCACCTGGCTGTCCAATACAGTAACTGTCACTTAGTAAATGCTTATTGATTGATCTTTTTAAAAAAGGCAGCATTACAGTTAAATCAATATGGTAGGGAATACCTAGAGAAAGGGATAGTCAGAAAATCCCCTCTTTTCCCTTCTCCTGAACTTACTGAAACCCTTTCTAAAATGTATGAACTCTCATTATTGCCTTCATAAATACAATCTAGTGAACATAGTAGTATCTTTTATGAGAAAAAAAGTGTTAAGATACTTCAGAATTATTTTTGTGAATGTCAGTCTCATATAAAATGTTCAGAGATTACTTTGAATATCTACTGGTCCCATGACATCCCTAAAAATTATTTCAGATGGCTGTTATTTGATAATAACAGTAAGAGCTCACATTTATATAATACTTTATGGTTTGAATGGTGCCTTATGTGTGTTATCTGTCAAGCAGACTATAAACATGTATTAAGTACTTACTGTGTGCCAAACATTGTGCTAAGCACTAGGGATACAAATAAGAAAAAGAAAGACATTCCTTGTCCTCAAGGAGCTTACAGCCTAGTGAGAAAAGCTGAAAAGGAAGGTGGGAAGGCACTTGGTACAGGGGTGAGGATGAATCACGTCTAAGAAGCTGTAGGGAAATACAGAAATACAGAGTCTTCTTTAAATGGAGACTTTGGGAGAACTTCTTTGTCCTGTCCTCCAATCAGAGGGAAAGAGGCAACTGAGGGTACCACAGAAGTGTGAGTATCAAAGCTGATAGAACTCTCGGGATGACACTAGTGAAGATGTCTCAAGAGAGTATGACATGGTAGAGTTGAAGCTGGAACAGTGCATCTGTAATGGTAATGGAATTTAAAGATCCCTCTGGATTGGGTTGGTTTTTGGGTTGAGTGCTGAAACCCAGAGCTTGTGAATCCCACTTGTGGGATGGATTTGTTGACATAAAGAGAGAAGGCTGAACTGGGAGGAGATGGTGCCCTGGATTTATAGAGAAGCACAAGTAGAGAGAAGACCCAAGCAGAGGAGGCCAGAAGAATTTTGGGGGAGCAGTATTGTGGAGGCAGAAAGAGAGAAGAAAATTGCCGGAGGCCAGAGTTGCTGAGAAAGAGACTGCTGAGGGCCAGTTGGAGCTGCCCAGGACTTTTGAGAACTGCCAACCGGAGCTGCCTAGAACTTAGGAGGCAGGGCTGTGGTGCTGGTATCTTGTCTGTCTGTTTTGATGTTGTTTTGCCAGAGTCATCTGCTAGTGAAGGACAGTGCTGTTGCTGCAGAGGTCCTGGAACGTTGCTTTTGGTTCAGAAGCTCTGAAAAAGGATTTTCTTGTTGTATGTGTACAGAAATCCTGGAAGAGGATCTTGCTGATGTTTTCAAGGGATCTGGGACTGTTGTGCAGGCAGAGAGAGGATTGATGAGGACACTGGCAATGTACATTGTGGCTTTGTTAAGCTTTGTCTCTCCAGGAACAGAGATTGCTGAGAACTTGCCTGAAGTCAAGATGAAGAAAAGACCTCTCCTTGGGTATTAAATGCTGTGATGATCTTAACCTTATTGTAGCTTAAGGGTGGGTGGCCTTTTGTGCTTTCCACTGCCCCTTTTGAGAAAAGTGGTTGGTGTTAATGGATGGTATTGTAATTCAGTTGTGATCCAGGGATGGGAAACTTGACCTTTGTGCTCTGTGACTGACCAAATGAATGTACTTTGTTTATGATTGGAAACTAATCTCCATTTGAGAAAGAGAGACTTTTTTGACTGACTAAATGAATGCACTGCCCAGGGGTGGGCTACTTTGACTAATGTACTGCCTAGGGGTGGGGTACTTGGACCTTAGTACTTTGCAGTTGAATTAAGGACTTATTAAATTATTGAATTATGCTATATTTTGATTTTCTGTGAATGTTTTGCCTTAATCTGTCACTGAATAAATGGAGTTTTCTATGCTCATGAAACCTGGAAGTTGCTTTTGCTTGGCCTTACAGCATCTAGTGGGATTCACCCACAAAACCTGTAAAGTGGAGGTTTTCTAGATCTCTGCTTTTGCAGAGCATTGTAAAGTGCTCTCATTTTGCCCAAATAAGGGAACTAAAGATCAGAGAAGTTAAATGACTCACCCATGGTCATATAGCTAGGAAGTATCAAAGACAGAATTCAAACCCTGGTGCCTCCTGATTCCAAGTTTTGCATTCTTTCTACTATGCCATGCCCCTGCTTATCACCTTGTTTTTGTTGCTGTTTTACTCTATTTGGAAACAAAAGTTTCACCTAATGAAGAGTTTGCTATAACATGTTACCTTTCACACAAATGAGATTTGTTTTGGTTGAATGTTTTTGTTGGGGTTTTTTTTTCTTCATTTAATTGGCCTGTTGCTTCACCCAAATCCATATTAGGCAAGAGGATCAGAGGAATTTTCAGATGCACATTTTGATTACCTCAGTCTTTTAAGTGACATTTTTTTTGGCAAATGAAATTAACTGAGAGATGCTTCATGACTTCAGATGACATGATTAGTAATTAAAAGTGATTATGGCTGGCTGCTTGCTTGCCCTTAGGAGTGACAGGACTGGGAAACTGGATGGATTTCAAAGCCTACATTATTGGAGAAAGGAAATGTGTGTAGCATCTTAAAATGCCTTAAATGAATGTCTTTTCTACATAAAGTTACCAGAACTTGCCAACTTACTTCTTCTACCCTCTGTTCTAAACTTTTTCTTCCTGTATCCCAAAGCTCTTAACAGTCTCTGACTAGAAATATTTAAGTCCAAAATGGAACTAATTTCTTATATTATTCTATGAACAATATAGTGTATTTATGAACTTATCATTGTGCTTATTCTCTCCAGCCATCCACAATTTCCTATCAAGTTGAAGTCCTGCTCATACGTTTTCAGAAATACTTCCTCAAATAATTACTCAACTCACTGATGGTCTCTAAATCTTTTAACCTTTCATAGATACCAGTTCTACAGTCAGTTTACCTATCTATTCATTCTCTCCTTCTGCCAAATATGTATTTTAATGTTGTCTTTTACTTATACACATACTGTTTCTCACACATATTATCTTTGTAATGATTTTTCAACCAGTTTTACAAACCATATTGCCCCTACAGTGTCATGTTCTATAAAGCGCTATGTAGGGGGTTCTTAATTTGAGGAATGGATCCCCTTTGGTAGTCTGGTGAAGTCTATGGACAGCTTTTATGAATTATCTTTTAAAAAGCATAAAATAAAATACAGTGAATTAAAAAAGAAACCACTTATATTGAAATGCTTTTGAAAATATTTGAAAAAGCTAATGGACTCAGGGACAAACTTTTGAGGCAATAACTCTCATAGTCATCCACCATCTTTCTCTATAAGATTTTTATATTTTAGACCAGTGTTGCTATTGACTACCACATCCATCAACTAAGCAAGAGATAAAATGTTTACTGGATAAAGCAAATTAAAGGTATTTTGATCCCCTTTTATGACAGTTGATTTGAACTGGTCACAATTCTTTAAGAAATAGATATAATTTGTGTCTATGTCTATCCCTCCATTCATTTCCATTTTTCATTGTCAACAGCTAGTTAAAATGTGTCAGAATGAGGTCATCCTAAATAACAGATTTTCTTGTTTTGAGTCTTCTATTTTTGTATCATTTTTGGTCTTTGATTTGACAAGTCAGTGGTCTGACTACACAGATATATTTAGTTGTTTCCTGCCTGTTAAGATATAATCAATTGCATTTATTTTGTTATTTGGTGCTTGTCATTTCCAGTGCCTTCTGATTTTTTCCTCAAAAAAAATTGATAATATTTGGATCATATGATCATCGATCTAATATTGGAAAATAACACAAAAGGAATATAGTCCAAATCCTTGATTTTACACATGAGGAAACTGAAGCCCCAATACATAGAAATATGGGTTCAGTATAATATGCAATCCTTTGACCTCTTCCTTTTCTTCCTCTGGGAAGAGATTTCCCATCAGTCAGCCAATAGGACATTTAGCATTTATTAAGTACCTACTATATGTCAGACACTATGCTAAACAATAGAGATAAAGAAGAAGAAAAAAACAAACCCTGTACAGTCTAATGGGGGACACAATGTGCAAACAATGTGTAACCTTACAATATGTGCAAACAAGATATGTAAGAAGAGAGAAGGTGTTAAGATTAAGGAAAACTGGGAAATATTTCTTGCAGAAGGCATGACTTTATCTGAGCCTTAAAAGAAGCCAGTTAAGCTTGAGGGAAGAGTTGCAGGCCCAGGTCTCAGCCTATGAAAATTCCCAGAGTTGGATGATGAAATATGATGTATGAGGAACAGTAAAGAAACCAGTACCTCTGGACTGCAGATTACATGGGGGTAGTAAGGTATAAGAAGAATGGAAAAGGCAAGTCATATTATGAAAAGCTTGAAAAACTAAAGATAGGATTTTATATTTCATCCTGCAGATAATAAGAATTACTGAAGTTTATTGAATGGGGGAGTGTGGCAAATGTCCAGACTTGCATTTTAGGAATCTCAATTTGACACCTTAGTAGAGATGAGTTGAAGTGGGGAGAGATTTGAAGAAGCATAACCAATAAGGAGCTATTATAATATTCCAAGCATGAGGTAATGAGGATTGAGAAAAGGCCATTAGATGTGACAAATGAGCTGTGCCACCACCTCAGTAGCAGCAGTGTCAGAAGAGAAAAGGGGGCAGATGTGAGATATTGTCGAGGCAAAAAAAGACAAGAAGACAACTTGTTGGAAATACGAGTTAAATGAGGAGTTATACCTGTTACCTAAGTTTTGGGTCTTTAAGACTAAGAAATTGGTGCTTCTCTCTATAGTAATAGGGAAATTAGAAGAGGGAAGGATTGTGGGGGGAAGGATGACACATCGAGCTTAAGACATTCGGTTCTATATATTTAATATGCAGCTAGAGATGAAACACTAGGAGTCAGGAGAGAAGTTAGGGTTGGACAAGTACCTGTGAAAGTCATTTGCATAGAGATGATTGATTATTTAAACCATGTGAGTTGATGAGATAACCAAGTGATGCATGAGATGGAATGCTGGGCATAAAATACCAGCAAAAGAGACAAAGGGAATGGGCAGATGGAAAGAGAGTGGTATCCTGAAAACCACAGAGGAGAGAGTAGAAAGGAGAAGAGGCAAAGAGAGTTAAAGGCTGCAGAGAGCTCAAGAAAGATGAGGATTGAGAAAAGGCCATTAGATGTGACAAACAAAAGACCTCTGGTAACTTTAGACAGAATAGTTCCAATTGAATAATGAGGTTACTACAGAGATAAGAGAGGAGTGATAAGGAAGAAAATGGAAGCATCTATTGCAGACACCCTTCTCAAAGAGTTTAGGCACAAAAGGGCAAAGAAATATAGCTTAATAGCTAGCAGGAACGAATGAAATGAGAGAGGTGTTTGGGTTTTTTTGTTTTGTTTTAGTATAAGTTAGACATGGGCATATTTCTAGTAGAGAAGAAGCCAGTAGATAGGAATGGTTGAAACTTAGTGAGACAGTAGGAATGACAGAGGGCAAAACCTGCTGGAGGCTCCCTTTTGCTCACCTTTCCATAAAAGTCGCTGAGTACTTAATTGTATTTGATTGAATACTGAGTATCAGAATGAGTTCTTCATAGAATTTGTCTACCTCTTTATATGACAGATGTTGGTGCATAAGCTTTAATTATTTCCATGGTGGTCTTTTTGAAAATGCTTACCATGGATACTGCAATACGAGATGAGCAGATGTTCCATCAAATGAAGTTTCTTATTGCCTTTGGATGGATGATAAAACTAACTCTGACAACTCATTTATCTGACTCTCCAAAGAGAAACTATAAGCTATCCTTCAATTGATCTACAAATTACAACTTTCCTTTATCTTCTGGAGTTCTTTAACATAAGAATTCCATGTCTCTCATTCTTTGCCTCTAATAGCATACCCTCTCACTAGCCATTGTATAAGGACCTCAGATTTAGAAAACCATCTGCTAAGTTAACTTTTCCTCCATACTCATAGTTCCATTGAAATAGAAAATTCCCAGTGAAGACTCTCCCTCTACCAGTGCACATATAGCAATTATGTGTCAGAGATGGGAATTTTTATAAATGGGCTAAAATCATGTAATCATTAGCAGTCTCTGTTCCCTTTTTCTGCCATTGTATTATCTGTCACTGCAGAAGTAGAAGGGATCAAAACAGGACTGGGGTGACATTTGTATTTTTCTTTGTTTCATGGGTTGTCATGCCCAAAATATTTCTCACCAAAGGGCCAACACATTGACAAGCCTCCTCAGATCAGCTAAGCGGTTCCTTGGAGAGAAGGCTTGGTCTGTTTACTGGGACTTCCTTTGAAAGTTTTGGAGCATAATAGTCCTTCCCTGTGCTTATTCCCTGCTGGAATGTCTTTACTGAGTAGAGTCACCTCCATGCCATGATGAGGCATGAAGATCATTTTGTGGAGATCATTTTACAGATTAAAAAAAAAAGACTCAGGGAGGCTCAGGAAATTAAACAAACTTAGCCTAGATCATGTAGCTGTAAAATGTCACATGTAAAAAAGCCAGATCTCCTGACTCCAAGGTCAATATTCTTCACACTACACCAGATTAATTCCTCTGATATAAATTGGCACTCTTGCTATCTATTTTCTAATAAATCTACTTAAAAACACCTTGGAAGATTTTGAGTGTTTCCCAGTCTAAACAGGGAATTCCCAGGTCACTGAGTTCCTCTCAGATACCTCAAACAGGCAATTACCTTTTGTATTCATACCATATAATTATAATAGCTAACATTTATGTAGTGCTGACTGTATGTGCCAAATACTGTGCTAAGTGTTCTACAATTATAGTCTCATTGGATCCTTGTGAAAATTCGGAGATGTAGGTGCTATTATTATCTTCATTTTACAGATGGAGAAACTGAGGAAGAGTCACACAGCTGGTTAAGGGTTTGAGACCTGATTTGAATTCAGGTTTTCCTTACTCTTGTCCCAATGCTCTATCCACTGATCCACCTAGCTACCTATACCCATGCTTTCTTCCATTTTGATTTTCTTTTCAGTGGACTGATATCTTAGGTCTTTATATCAGTGTGGCCTGACTTCAACTATAAGCTCCTGCTGGGGCAAAGGGCTGCATCAATTTAACTTGTTTTGTATAATGCATCAAGTCCAAGACTTTGCACCAGTAAGAGATAGATAAATTCTTTGTATGATGAAGTTGCAGTAGGCTTATTTTATCTGAAGAGACAAATAGTTAAAAAACAAACCAAAAAAACTTAGCTTATAACTTAACGGTGTCACAATATCGCTGCATTTGGCATTTCTGTAATGCTTGGTTTTCAAATATGTTGCTGACTTCTATCTATTAATTGGCATCTGAGAGAGTTAGGTTATTACCATCAATGCCATTTTGGGGGATAGAGGGAAGGCATAGCCTGGTATGTACTAGGTATTAGAATTATCAGGGGCAGAGGGGGGGAATGTGTCTCAGTATGAATCACCTTCCTTAACCACAACATAGGTCTACCAATTGAAAAACTCACTTGGAGTGGGAAAAAGCTAGATGGTGACAAAAAAAAGGAAAACAGCAGAAAGGGATAAATGAATCTCAGAAATAAAATCAGATTTCAGCAATGATTCTGGAATTTATCAAGATTTAGTTGAGATTAATGAAGGTTTATCACCATATAAAAAAGGTAGTAAAAAGAATAAGTTACAAGACATTTCTAGCAATCTGGAAAGGCTCTATTTTACTATAAGGAAGTAAAAACAAATGTGCATCTTCACCAAGAAAATTTAGTGCTAAAACATTCATTTAGTCAATATCTGATGAGTGTTCAGTGTCTGTTACTGTGCAGTTGTTAAATGGGAAGGGTAAAAGGGTTAGGTAGCATAATAAGAAATACTGACCCTTTCCCTTAGCTACCTTATTCCTACTCCTCCATGCCTTGGTAGATAATTTAATGAATTTCTGTTCCTCTCTCTCAAAATTAATTATCGAAAGCCAACTCTACTGTAGTCTGACAGAGAGCCAATGATACCAGTATAGGGAATAGAGTAAATTTTCTCCTGGAGAAAGGAGGCTGAGTCTAGACTGGTATCCAAACAAGCATAAACCAAAAGTCCAGGCCAAGACAGAAGCAGTGTATAAAACCAAGTTGCAGGAATGTAGATTCAGGCTAATAGATTTGTGCTGAATTAGAAGGCATGAGCTCATTATGGATGAGTTGACTATCTGATTCAATCTATCTTCCCATGCTTCACTTAAAACTGTAAATATTCAAAATCATGAATTACAAATCAATGAATAAAGGTTTGCTATATGTGCATTAATAAATTCTGTAGACTGTTTCTCCACTCTGAATTAAATCCATAATTTTTTATTAAAAGTTCTTTCTATTGCTCAAGAGATCAAGTGTCTTATTACCATCTGTGTCTACACAACAGTATATGGCACATAGTAGGTGCTAAATAATTCCTTTTCTCCATTCATTCACTGCATGGGACTGAGGGTGATATTAATTACGTCTGATTCTAGGGAAAAGCAAGTATTGTGTTCAAATAGTGACATTGACAGGACTGAGAAAGAACCTGGGTTCTCATCATGGTTCTCTTATTATCAACTTTGTAAATTTGGGCAGCTCATTTATTGCTGAGACCCAGGTTTCGTGTCTATCAAATGGGGCAGTGATCCTTGCCTTACTTCATAGAATGACTCTGAGAATGAAATGAGGCAGTAGACAGAACCTTACTGATGAGTGGTTTCACCTCTCACAACCTCTATTTCATCATGGCCAAATCATAATCCTTGTACTATCTGCCTCACAGAGTTGAGAAAAAAGCACTCCGTAATTTTTTATCTGTTGGAGAAACTTAAGCTATCATTACTCTAAAAAAATTAAAAGAACTGAGCACATAAATCTATCTCCCTCAAGTCACTCCTCACTGTAATCCATCCCCAATTCAGCCAGTAAAGTGATTTTCCTAAATCACAGATCTGATCATTTTTCTTCCCTACACAATGAATTTCAGTGGCTCCCTATGGCCTCCAGAATCAAATACAAAATGCTCTGTTTCTTATCCCTTTCTCCCAAACACATGCTCTTCAATCCAGCACCACTAGACTCCTGTTTCACAAACAAGACAGTTCATCTCTTAGCTCCCAGAATTTTCTCTAGCTCTCCTCCCATGTTTGGAATGTTCTCCTTCATCCACTCTAACTATTGAACTTCTTGGTTTTCTTTAAGTCCCAATTAAAATCTCACCTTCTACCTGAAACCTTCTCCAGTCTCCTCTTAATTCTAGTGCCTTCCTTCTATTATTTCCTATTTATCTTATATGTATCTTGCTTTACATATATTTGTTTATATGCTGTCTCTCCATTAGATTGTAAACTTCTTGAAAACAGGGACTGTTTTTGCCTCTTTTTTTATCCCCAGCACTTTGTATAGTTTCTGGCACATATTAGGCACTTAATTTTTTTGGTTCAGTGAATGATTATTATGAATTAATTATATGAAAAAGTAAAGGTGACCCCCAAAAACAGTTTTATTGGTTTGGGAATTCCTTCTGAAAGTGTCCGACACTATACACTGTAGAGAGTTAGGAAACTGATGGTGGAAAGGTAAGAGCCTTCAAGATGTCTCATTTCTCCTTCCTGGGCTGATGTCAACTATCAGCATTCCTTAGGATGACCGGGTTTTTCCTTTGTTTTTAATATAAATGTTTTATTTCTCTTTGCTTCTGGTGACACTTATCTGTAGGCTTTCCTTCTCTCTTACCCCACTTCTGCTTAACTCAGAATGAATTTGGTTTCTCCCTTTGTAGAAAACATAGATCTTGCCTTCACTCTGTTCTCTCAGTTAAGTGTCAACTTTGCTGGTTTCCTTTATCATTCATATCTGCTTTAGCTTTAGGGAGAGCTAGACCATCAGATTCCTTTCTTGTTCTTACATTGGACTTGGGTTGCTGTTTATGCAGCAAAAAAAAGAAGATTCTGGAATACCCATTATTAATTTGGTTCATGAGGCATAAATTCACATATGCAGTGATTCCTCAATTAACACATGCTCCCAGAAGAAGCCAGGCTCCTTTATAGGGCATCAATGGTATTTAAAAAAAAAAACTCCATAATTCATGCGAGGCCATCTGGGTCATATGCGTAACAGCAGACATGTTGCAATTTGCTTGTTTTAAGAAATGAGTGACAAAACTGCTAGCTGAGTTAATGGGTGATCATAAACAATTTGATTCAAATTATATTCATAGCATCCTGAGTTTGGGATCATATGATTTATAGATGAAAAAGCCCATGTAGACTATGTAGTCTAGTCATCCCGTTTTACAGATAAGGAAACTGAGGCTTAGAGAAGTTAAGTTATCTGCATACAATCCATTTCCCCTAACTATTCTTTCCTTAGTCAGTTCTTGAGAGAGAAGGGTGGTGGAGTGGGGGAAGAGACAGAGAAGACAAAAGAGAGAGTACACACTTTCTTGCACACTATACAGAGTATGAAAAACTGTAAGGGATGTGTGTTTTATTTTGAGGGGAAAATCAATCCAGAGTGGTGAAATGACTGGCCCAGGACCACATGAATAGAAGAAACCAAGATAAGATTTGAACCCCAATTCTTTAAATACAAATTCATCAACAGAGATGATTTTCTCAATGATTCTGAACGTAAGCTTAGTTGTTTTTTACAGTAGCTTTTGCTGATATAATTAACTTAATTTAGGTTGATTTATACAATAGTCAGTTATATACTCTCAAAGAAGGTCTATTAATTGTTTTTCACTATTCCATGTAATCCAGACCACATTCATTTGTTACTGAGTCATTTCAACTGTGCCTGACTCTCTGTCACCCCATTTGGGGTTTTCTTGGCAAAAATACCACAGTGGTAAGCCATTTCCTTCTCCAGCTCATTTTACAGTTGAAAAAAAAACTGAGGCAAACAGGGTTAAGTGACTTGCCCAGGATCATACAGCTTATAAGTGTCCAGCCACAGTTTGAACTAAGGTTCTCCTAATTCCAGGGAGTTCTGTTCACTTCACCACCCGGCTGCCCTTGCCCTAAACCATACTCATAGGATGACCTATCTGGAGCTCAAAAGAGCATCTAATCCAACTACCTCCTTTTACAAATGAGGAAACTATGACTTAGAAATGTTGTGGCCTACTCAGTGTTACACAAGTTAAGTGTGAAAATCAGGATTCAAACTCAGGCCTTGTGACTCCAACTTTAATGCTCTTTCCACTGCCTCCCATGATACTCTAGAGAAGTATTTAGAGTTGAAAGGGATTTAAAGGCAGAAAGTGTCATGGAAAATGTAAATACACAAATTAAGATATAATTAAACGTTTCTTTTTTCCCAGATTCTCCAGAATTCCCTGGGTAAGATGAGCATATAATACTTGAGATCTCTAATCCTTGTTCATTGCGAGTTAAAACGCATGAAAGTAATTTTGTTTTATCCTCCCATCCATTAGTTCCCAAGGGTCAGCAAAATGGGTCACAGGCTTTGGAAAGCAGGAGACAGCTGGTAGGTTGTAGTGTTCTTCTGATATGGAGATAAATTTGCATTTTTAATTAACAGCACTGAAAAAAAATTATCACAAAAACAGAATGATTTATCACGAAAACTGAAGAATGATTTATCAAGAGCTTTCCTGTGCATGGTAGTAGAAGACTCCATTGCTCTGAATCCTTCACCAGTGTTGGTATGATAAGCATTTAAAAATAAAGAAAAAGTGTATGATACATGAAAAGAGGGTACCTATGGTTGCACTGGAATACACTTGAAATATTTCCTGTGATTGCCACTCCAGTGTAAGAATTGTTATGGCTATCGTCATAACAATTATCCTTTCCCTGTACCAAACAGCCATCTGCACAAAAACAAGTATATGCTGGGAGGAGACTCACGTTTTTATGTGTTTTGATGAGTGTCAGGGAATAGTAATTTGAGGTTACTGAACGTTAGGCATTATATTATCTCTTTAAACCAAATGGGATTTCATAGGAAAACCCAAGTTTGAAGAACATTTTTTAAATTCCAGATGCATTTGTTAGTTTTTAAACGTGCCCTTCTTCTTTTTCTTCTAATATTATTTCTCATTTCTTTTGCTGATATTCAGTAGCTTCTGAACATTCACAGATGGACTATGTAAAAAGTCCTTCCCCTCAACCGGCATATGCTCTATAAACTTTTAAAATAGATAAAAATCTTCCAGAATGTTTCTGTGTGATAAATTACTTGAAAGCAATATTCTGGGTCCCAAAATATCCCATAGATTTTTTGACCTCAAAATCCACTGTTTGTTCAACCATATCCTGTGTTTTAATACAGGGCTTTGGTGTTGCAAAATGCTTTCATCTGGTCTCATTAATTATTATTGTTGTTAGTAATAACTGTCATTTATAAAGCATTTTGTTAAGGTATAAGGTTTATAGAGAGCATTATATAACCCCATTTCATGATCCTATAATCCTTATGATAAAACATAACACCATGGAATTAGAATGGATAGTGCAGGTACTAGAAATAATGTACCCCAATCCCTAATTTTACAGAGAAGCAAAGTGAGGTAATTGACAGAGCATGTCAGTACCTTTTCCCTTGTAATACAAACACAATTATCTACATTTTTGTCAAATGAAGAGTCTGAGGTTTACAGAGGTAAACAATTTTCCCAAGATCCCTTACTTTAAGTGTTAAAGCAGGTTCTTAAAACTAGGTTACCTGGCTCCAGGTACTACCTACAGTGCTTGGCACATCATAGGCACTTAATAAATGTTTGTTCCAGTCCCTTTCCACTATCCCACATAATAATCAATCATCCAGTGATTATGTAATATTTTCAAAGAAGCACTATAGGCTTCTTTGAAAAGTTATCTATACAGTTTTACTGTTCTTATTTTTTCCATAAGAAAACATCCACATTTGTTGATGGTTGTTAAGCTCATTAAAAGAATTTTTTTAATGAAAGTTGCATGTTTTTAAAAACTAAAAATACTAGTCAAAGTTTATACTTTCAAAAACCTATATCCCATGATCCAGAACCCTATTCGCCAGGTTTGCCTGAACCAAGTTCAATTTTAGGAATTTCTAAACCACTCCTTAACTTGTTTCCCCATTCAGGACATTTCCTATTATCAGAAGGATCACTTGTGCTTGGGTCTCAATAGTTGTGGGGCTCCTGTCTAAGCACTAACACTAACAACATACACAACTTTTGTTTACCCCACAGAAGGAAACCAATGCTTACCTTCCCTTTAGCAGATCCACTTTCCAGAAGAGGTCTTTTCTGGAAATAGAAACATACTTGGCTGAAGAGGCCACTATTTATTGTCTGGTGAACCCTTCTCTCACAGGGACTTAAACTATCCTTCAGACTTATGATACTACCCTAATGTTTAGGTCTCTAAGTGGGATGCTTATAGATGTCAATCCAGAGAAAATGGCAGATGTTTGTAAAAGTTTACTGGTAAATTAGTCACTTGGTACTTGGAATTACTTTTCCCACAGGAAAAAAATGTTTAAAAATTTAGTCAATTCCTCAAACTGTCCTACAAAAGCAAATTTCACTCATAATGTAGTTGAAATGCCATACATATATCTTGTAAAGTAGTCCAATAACACACACACACACACACACACACACACACACACTACTGCAATACTAGAATGTATCACAAGCCAAATGGGAATGAGTGAGGAAGGGAGGGAGTTGGAGGGAAGCAGAAAAGGAGGCTTCACAATAAAATATACTAAAAAAATTAGGTGCAGAATTTTCTTTTTTGACTGAAATCATCTTGAATATCTGTGCATACAGAAAACAAATTTATTTAGAAAAGGAGGAGATAAAGACTTATGAAGATTGTGAATGGGACTTCTGGGCACTTTCAAGAGTGTCAGAGGTAAATGATACTTTCATTGTGCCAAATTTGACTTGAAAATGTCTATCTTTCCCTTTTTCCTCGATATAGGTCCATTACTTCCCTAGGAACTTTGGTGTGCTTTTCAACCATTATTAAAGTACTTGGCCCAAAAGTAGAATAAAAAGAGGAACAGAAAGAGAAGCAAGAGGGCCATATAATTTTGTGAGAAAATTTATTAATGATTGGGAAAGTGGAAAGAAAAAAATGATTAAACAGAAGGAAGAACATTATTTACATTTGGAAAGTCATACAATTTTAGAACTAGGACTAGGCAAGCACATGTCAGGCAGGGAGGATAATTTGTCTTCAACACAGAAGAATGCAGAGTTTGGCGAACAGTTAGTAATACTGTATAAAAGAAACTAGTGCGAAATGACACTGTAAGATAGACTGGAGTTAGATTAAATGCTAGTCTGTTAAGGAGTAAGCATTTTACTCTAGGAGCAATAGGGAGAGTCATTTAAGGTTTTTGAGCAGAGGAGTGATGTGATTAGAGAGAATTCTGGCATCTACGTTGAGTATGAAATGTAGAAGAGACAGAATAGGAAGCATCTCACTCAGACTTCTGGTTTTGCAAATGAAATTAATGGCAAAGATAAGACCAGAACCAAGGTCTTTTATGCTCTTTTGACTACATTGCCCAACTTAGGAAGGTCTGAAAACACTCACATGATGGAGGTCATACTCCTAGAACAATGTCAGGTTACTTGCTACTTCAAAAATAACATCCCACTCAAGAAGTGTTTGTATTGGGTATTAACAGTATTGACAGATATATGCTTATAGGCCATGACTGAATGAAAATTTATTTGACCCCTATTACATGCCATATACTACTTGGCACTGCTACTGCAAATGCAGATGTAAGTGTTCTTGGCCCCAAGGAGCTAACAATCTGACCAAATGAGCCCAGTGAAGGGAATTTTGATCTGAAAAGTCAGAGGTGAGTGAAGACATAGCATAGTAAATAATGAACTTCCTAGTATCAGTGGTCAAACTGATTCAATTTCTCTTTCCTGATGAATGACAGAAGGGGTAAGAATATGGTGCAAGTGGCAACACAGCAGATGGCAAGATGGATGGCCCACAAGGCCCTGATTTTCTGGCAAATAGATGGAAAGAGATGAGAAACATGGTGTGGGACTGGCTAAATATCATGGGTTAGGTAGCTCTGTACTGATTCACCAAACTGGGCAGCTTGACCCCAAAGGTCTGTTCCAAAGTTTAGCAGTTTAACTCTCCTAGAGAGGTTGGCACGATGTCTATAAATCTAGCCCAAAGGTTTGCTATTTCAGATGAGGATGAGATAGGGTATGGCAAGACAAGGGACCCAATTCTTTGTCAAACCTGAATGAGAACGGACCTACAGACTGATATTGTGACCGGTCAGTAGCACGAGTCACTAAACCTTTTAACATCGTACTTTTGGTCATCTCCTTATCACGTGTTCTCTACATGGACTATCTCCACCTCAACCTCAGGAAAATCCTACAATTCAGCTCTGGCCCTCCAGCTCCAATAGATAAGCTTTTGCCTTATCATGCCAACATCTGACCGTCTGTTCATCATACCCTTCATCTCCCTTCCCAATTTTCTAGCACACCTTTATATTCTGTCTTTCCCATTCTAAGCTCTTTGATAGCAAAGATTTTCTTTTTGTATTTGTATCCTCAGCATTTAGCACAGTGCATGGCAGTTACTGCTTAATAATAGCAATCTGCCTAATAGTCCCATTGGTTTATACCCACACCTTTATTCTTACCCATCACAGATTGTTCTGAGGCTGAAGGGCTACTGGTACAAAACTGGTATTGTTTCAGGATTGCTGACCCCACCTTTGCAGCTGCTTGTGGTTCATTGTCCTTCTTCCAATCATGTAAGTTTTGGCTGCCCTGAAGCAGGTTAGCTTTGGCTCATCTGTGAATCCAGGATGGAAGTTCATTGTCAAGTCCCATTAATTATACTTCCAAACACTTACTTTCCCACCCCCCATTCCCACACTATACTCCCTTTTTTCTAAGAAAGGAAGGGATCTTAGATTAGGTCTGCATCACAAAAAAATAAAATGTCTCAAATTTCATTGCTAACCAACCAGTGCCAATTGGTTTAGCCATTAAGAATGTATCCCAAGCTTCTTTCTGAACACACATACATCAGTGGGAACCACTTCTTGCCAGGATTCAAAAATAATGAGTTGTTATTTATCCATAACTATTATTCTAATAATGCTTTTTCTTATGTATATTCATACCTTTCTCTAATTCTTTCCTCACAATAATCCTGGGACATATGAATTTACAAAAGAAGAACTAAGGCTCTGAAAATTAAAGTTATTTCCCCGAGGTCATAGGTCTACTGGCTTCAGGTTCAATATCCTATTTAGTGACTAAAGCCCTCAGTCCTGAGCAGTATATGCAGAGCTTATAAGAGGAGAAAGTAAAGGACACAATACCAATAGGTATAAGGCTGAGTCAATCTGGTCAGTAGTCCTGCAAAAAAATTTTTAAAAGTGCCAAAGCAGACCAAATCCAATGCCCTCTTCACTGAAGAAGCCAGCAAACTGGTGGCCTGGAAATCACAGATGCTTGTTCTGATCATGTTCATGAAATGAAATACTGTGTGTGAAGGACCCTGAACCTTGAAGCACTATATAAATGTCACTTACTATTATTTTTATTTCCTCCTGACATGTGTAGGCAATATTCTCCTGGATCATGTCAATTGAGAGTAAAGTCTTGATGCTTCTGTATTCAACAGCTGTTGCTATGTGGTTGGGTTGCCAAATTTGAAGGGGCCAGCTAATCAGTGTTCAGGCAAGACCTTGCCAACATAGGCATGCTTCCCAGGCTTCATAAGTGCCCACAATGCTGAAACTATACTGTTGAGTTGAAAGAAGAAAATAGGGTGCATTGAGTATGCATGATCAGAGAAAGGGAAGAAAGGAAATGGTAGGGAAGAGATACTGTGTTAGTTAGTCATCACCAGATGACACTATCAGCCCAGGGTAATTTAGATGCTTTTAAAAGTAAGCAAGGGGAAAGTGACCTTGGGATAAGTTAAAAGAGTGTGTGATCAGTGTTTACATGTAAAGACTATTTCTGAGGAGAAAGACCCTGTTTATAAATTAAATGTCCCAAACAGTCCTTACATAAAATTTATTTAAAAGGATAATTAATCCATCACATTTATTAAAGCACACACATAAAATATACTGGTAATTTTTATTAACCTTTTCTACCATATTCAAATATCCAATATTCCATCTCTGTTATCTCTGCTTCTACTTTACTGACAAGATTGAAGCCATCCAACATGAACTCTTTAAAGTTCCTCTTTCTACATCAAAACTTCTCTATAAATTTAGCCTTTCTCTGATGGCTGAAGGAAGAAGGTGTTGCTTTCTTTTCCACACCTAAGCCCTCTCCTTCTGTCTTCAATTCCATCCCTTCCCGTCTCCAAGTCTTCTATCATCAATTTTCCCCATTCTGGCTTCCATCTTCATCTTCAATGACTTCCACCTCTATGTACACATTATTTTTAGGTCTCCTTTAATATAATAAAACTTCATATATAGCATTTGCAATGAAAGCTATTATCTATTCATATGTACTTCTCTATGCTATGATTCTATAGACATTTTTTTCAGATGAGACATATGCATGGGTGTATATGTATGTTTATATGTGTGTGTGTATTCATTCATTCTTAGGCCACACCTAAAGCTTTCCAAACAAAATATTTCCCTCCCTTCTTGAGAAGTTGACAGTATTTGATACTGGGGAAAGTGAGATATATGATTCAACCATTTCCCTGTTGCCTGATTTATCTCCTAACCTACTAGAGGATCAGGTTGCCCTGCCTTTGCTGATGTAGTTCCCAGTACGGTGTTACGAACAGAATTTTAGCAATAAATAAATATGATCTGTGTCCTGATGGAACCTACAAATTTAAATTATAGTGTCTGTGCCAATACCAATAATAATGTAAGCTTCTATCATCTTAAAACCTAAAAATCAATTTGATATGTTTAAATTCCCAAGTTAATAAAAATAAAAAAATCTGTCAATGCTGCCAAAAAAATCCCAGATTAACATGCTTTTCATTTTATCTTAAAGATCACACTAGATACCAAAGAATTCTCTAAAGTCAAATATTTTTAAACACACTCTTTTCTCTCTATGGCATCTGAAATTTTTATCTGGTATGCACTATCCTATTATATATTATCCTAAAAGCACTCAGGAGGGCTGGTCAGCAGAGAAAATAAGAAGATTTTTTTTTCTAGAAAAGCAAGTGAAGTGTTTTACATTTGAATCAGGGAAATATTACTGAGTTCTAGATTTGGGAAAACAGTGGTAATTACTGCAGGACAGCTAAAAGCATATTTCAGAAGGCAAATTTGCCAATACATTAAAGTAATTAAATTGAGACCTTTTGAACTTGAGAATAATGGAGCAACTTTTCCCTGTTGGTAATTTTACTTTGGGCTTGAGAAATCATTGTTTTTGAGTGAAGGAACAAAGACTTGGTGAAAGGCTATTTATTTAGTTCCCAATACATATTTTAGTGATTGTAGATGAATATATGACCACCAAAATAACTCAATGAAGAGTTTGAAAATTGGATGTTGCTTTGTAAGCAGGTCTGAATCACACTGGAGTTTGAGGTCATAAAGATTTATTTCCAATTACATTTTAATACTTAGGTGCAAATTTTGCTTTAAATTTGAGCTTAATATTTAGGTGTACAACATACGCATATACACATAAACACATATATACATACATATATATGTCATCTGTTTATCCTGCAAAACATTGCCTATGCATCTTGCAAATTTATCTAATGTTTTATTGAAGACTGCCAGTTGAGGAATGCCACCCCCCCAAAAAATCAGGCCTTTGTAAAAACTGGACAGTATTTACTGCCTCTTGTAGGAGCTATATTTGAATAAATCTGTCTTTAAATGTTGGTATCAGGATGAAGTCTGAAATAAGTGGTTGGTCACCAAATAAACAGTGATTCCTGAATACAAGGGAAATCAGGAAATATCCTTTCTGAAAGATAGAATACTTAAGCTAGATCTTGAACAATTAACAAGATTTTAATTTTTTGCTCATATCCTTTAATTATTTGTCCTCTAATGAAGGGCTTTTGGTCTCATTTGATGTATTCCCCTTGTATATTTCTGGATATCAGACCATTATTAGAGATACTTGATTTTTTTCCCAACTTTCCTTCTTATATTGTCATGTTGTTAGTATAAAAACTTTTCCATTTCATATAATCAATCAAAATTATGTTATCTTTTTAATAAAATTTGCTCATTGCTTAAGAGTTCTACCTCTAGTCATAACTTTAAATTATACTTGATCTGTTTCTCTTCTATTTTTTATGGTGTGATCTTTAATATGGAGGTCTTATATCCATTTTGAGTTTGTGGTATGTGATATAAAATACTGGTCTAAACTTGATTTGTGCTAAACTGCTTTCCAATTTTCCCAGCAGTTCTTATCAAGAACCATAGACAATAAATATTTATCAAGTGCCTATCATATTTCCAGGCACTATTTTAAGTGGTAGGGATACAAAGAAAGGTGTAAGATAGCCCCATCCCTAAAGGAACTCACAATCTAATGGGGGATGATAGAGTAGGAAGATAAAAGTATACCATGTGGAGCCATGATGAAGTCCTACAGTCAGGCTAGGAAAAGATCTGAAGAGGTGAGATTTACAGAACTGATTTCATCTTGCAGGAGGATGAGTTTCTGGAGATCATGAAGCCTAGGAGAACATCCAAGTGGGAAGAGATGAACTGAAAGCCCTGGGCATCCTCCTTAAATGGTGGTGATTTGGGGAGGAGCTCTACAGTGCCTATATTCCACCCTCTCCCAACCAGAGGGAGATAAGGTCCCAGGAGGCTGAGAGTATTGGGGAAGTATGAGTTTCAGAGTTGATGTCATCTTGTAAGATGATGAGCTTTAGAAATCATGAAGTCCAGGAGAGTAGCTAGGTGGGAAATTACAAGATGAATGCCCCAAGTGCCTTCCTCAAATGGAGGCTCTGGGATGAGTTGCCAGATATCCACCTCCATTCTCTCTAACCAGAGGAAGGATGAGCCCTAGGAGAAGTAGGTGCCAAGGAAGTCTGAATTTCAGAGTTGATTTCATCTTGGAAAAATGGCAAGTCTCAGGAGATCATGAAGTCTAGGAGAACAGTCACATCAGAAATGAAAGAAATCTTCCCATGTACTACCCCCAGTAAGGAAGTAAAATCATTTATTAAGGGCCTATATGTTGCAGGGTATGTCAAGTACTTTTCAAATATTAGATTATTTGATCCTCATAACACCCTGTGAGTAGATGTAATTATTATCCCCATTTTAAATCTGAGGAAACTGAGGCAGATGTTAAATGATTTCTCCAAGGGCACACAGCTAGTAAGTGTAAGGCATGATTTAAACTCAGATCTTCTTGACTCCAGGCTCAGTCCTGCAGCCACTGAACCACCACGCTTGCCTAAGTACTTTATCTTGTTGGGTTTTTCTAGTAAGTTGTTGCCTTTAGTTATTTCTGATTCAGCCTTACATTGTCTTTTCTGTTGATCTACTTTTCTGTTTTTGGTGAGATTTTAACATGCAAAAATGTTGTTATCAAAACCTAGGTAGAAGAAAGAATATGACTAAAGGCATGGTGGCAGGAAATTGAGCCATTCCAACAAACAGCTAGTAGTATTAGATCCTAATATATGTATATATAGAAGAATAGTAGGTGGTGAATCTGGGTAGGAAGGTTGTAGGTGGAACATGGTGCTTGAAATACATGGATAGAGGATCTCTAAGAAACAAAAACATAGTATGGTGAAAATAGAATAAGTTCTGGAATCAGAAGGCTTTTCAAACTCTGCCTCAGATATTTACTCTGTTACCTTCTCCAAGTCATTAAATTTCCAAGGACCTCAGTTTCCTCAACTGTAAAATAATTGCCTTGGACTAATGGCCTCTGCGTCCTTCCTTTCCTATGGATATTTTCAGTCTTGAGTTAGTTAGAAATTTTCTCACTTTCTCTCTTCCCCTCTCTTCTTCTTTCTTTCATCTACAAGGAAGCATCATGGGAAGTAAAGACCCTTCCATATATCTAGATAGACATTAGGCAATTAATAAATGTTTATCGACTGACTACCCTCTCTGCCATTGTGTTGCCACATTGTGTTTCCTCAGAAAAAAATTAATTGCATCTAGGTGCAATTACAAGGTAGGTGTCAAAGTATACAAATGAATATACGCTGTGGTCTTGTAAATGTACATCTCTTTTGATAACTAAGGACTGGTGTAGTTGCCTTTATTCTAGGAACTCTGTGATGTTGATGTGATTAGATTAGCTCTGCCTAGTCAGATGTGAAACAGGACCTGGATTTCTGGATCTGTGAAGAGAGCTTCATGCTTATTATTTAAATTGTAACTTTGCCCTACAAAGGTGATTGATAAGAAGTCTGCAGCATGACCTTTTGTCTGTTAATGATGCATAGAATAAATCCCTCACTTTGTCTATCCTCTACTTTCTGGCTACACTCCTCCCCTGATCTTTGGGGAAGTCACACCAGAAATGACCCTCACCTGAAGGTCCAAATGGCATCCATCAGTCTGTTCAGGGATCAGCCTTGCATTCATAATTAGCTCCCCTCCACTTTCTCTCTCCTCTTTTTCCCTTTTTTCTAACTCTTCTTTCTCTCTACCACCTTTTTTTCTTTCCCTTCTTTTTCTGCTTTCATTCCTTTTTACTACTTATTCTTTACCCTCCATTGCCCACTTATCTTTCTTTCCTTACTCTCTTGCTTCTATCCTCCACCTTCTCCATATTTCCACAATACACATAAAATTATGTAACAACTTTAACAGACCAGCTAAGAAAAAACTAACCAGGGCCTGTGTGTATGTGTTTGTATTAGAATTTACATATATTAGGACCTGAGTTCAAATATGACCTCACACACTTAACACAAAACTAGGCATGTGACCTTGGGCAAGTCACTTAACCCCAATTTCCCTACCTTCTCCCTTCCAAAAAACAAAACAAAAATAGAATCTACATATATTATATGACATAAATCCATATATATGTGTATATATACAGACATGTACATATACACACACACACACACACACACATATATATATATATATATATAAGCATCTTAATATTTTATACCATCACTGTTCTTCAGGGAAGAAAAAAAGCAACACAGTATTCACAACCAAACATACTCAACTATCCACAAGCACATATTTCTCTGAAATCCTAACCAAAATTGAATGCAGAGGAAATGAAGAGCATATTAAATTTCTTTTAGATCTACCAGCTGCTGAGGTCTTAGGAATAGGTGGTATTTTGAAATAAACCATTTTGTAAAAAGGATAAAAGGTTTTAGTAGACCTTCACCCACATTTCCCAGGTATGGTTAGAGATATAAGGATAATTCATTTCCCTTTTGCCCTTGGAATGATGAGAGATATTTCATGATCTGCTCTTATTCTAGAGTTTTCTAGAATACTATGAACTATACCCAGCTCCTTCTCATAAAATTGTTTTTTTTTTCTGTAGCAATCTGTATCTCTGACACTTAGGACAGATCACTCCAATTTATTCCATTTGGAGATATAGCAAATTTCATATGGGATAGGTCACTGAGAATGAGACATCTGTAATTTCAACTTCTTATTCATTTCCTGGTGCACTAAAGGACATTGCTATTAGTTTGAATCACTTAGTCTGGCACTGCCCTCCTTTCCATTTACATGAGACATATTTTAAAGACATCCCTGGGTATTTGCCTAACACACCTCTAGTGCCCCAAGACACTGCATTGGCAGATAGGTCAATTGAGTAGGGATCAGGAGACCTACTTTCTAATCCTGTGTGGTGAGACCTCAGGCAAGTTCTCTGATCCAGAATTTTCCTCATATATAAAATTGACAGTTACAAATCTCAAGTCCCTTTCAGTTCTAAAATACCATATTACTTATCTCAGATACATATGTATATGTGTATATCTATATATTACATGCATACATGTATATATGTGTGTATAATATAGAAATGTGTGTACACATATACACATAATATTATATACTATATAAATAAGTACACATAAGTATATTACATACATATATGTACTAGGTATAATATATAAATATATTTGTATATGTGTGTGTACATACAGATTATAGATACTGATACACAGGAGATTACTATTTTATTTTATATATGCATACTATATATACACATACGTGTCTACACATACCATACATGCACCCTTCCATCGCCATTGGATCACCTATGGTTTTGATTTTTCTGAGAAAACATTGGCCTATAATCCATAGTCATATAGCATTTTAGTCATAAAGACATACTTGGACACACACTGAGACACAGACTGGGCAGGGGGGGAGAAACAGGGGAGAAGGAAGAGAGATGGCGGGGAGAGGAGACAGGGGGAGGAGAGACAGGGGGCAGAGACAGGGAGAAAGCAGGGAGATGGAGGGAGGAAGGGAGATGGGGGGTGGAGGGTGAGAGAGAGACTGTGAGAAGGAAGGTGAAAGACTGAGAGACAGAAAGACCAAATGATCGGATCAGAGATGAAGCATTGCTAGGAGCAGGCTAGTCTGAGAGTGAGAAGAATAATTCTGCTAAGTTCTTTAATAGTTTGGTTGAAACCTCCACAATCATAAGTATAAACAACACTTATTTTGCTGAAATTTGCTGTAACTGAACAAGTATTTATTAAGCAACTATAATAAAAAGAATGCCAATGACAGCACCAGCCCACTTTTCTCTAGTACTTCAAGGTTTACAAAAAAGCATTTTCCTAATAAGACTGTAATGTAGGCATTCTAAATAGTATTAACTATATTCTATACGTGAAGAATTTGAAGCACAGACAAATTGCACCTTGCCCAGGGTCACCCCGTTATTAACTGAGAGAGGCTAGATTTGAACATGGCCCTCTTGACTCCAAGTCTAAATATCTCTTCACTCTACAGAGCAATCTGTCTGAATACTTCCAATCTCTGGTTATTAGAACATGTTGGACTTTTTATTGAATGAAAAAAAACAAAAAAAATTAAGCACTTACAAAGTTATGTTTTATTTTTTCCTAGTTCAGATGCTTATAAACACTAGAGGAAAATGAATACTGTCCTTTGCGAATATGCCAACACTATGCATCACAGATAGCTGAAAAGGACTTTAAAGGTCATCTAGCCTAACCCATGACTTTAAGAATCACTTTTAAGGATTAATTTTATTAAATAATAGTTATTCATTATTAATATCTAGTATTTAGTGGATAGAGCAATAGTCCTGGAGTCAGGAGGACCTGAGTTCAAATCCAGTCTCAGATACATACTTGACACATAAAAGCTGTGTGACCCTGGGCAAGTCACTTAACCCCAATTGCGTCTCTGTCTCTCTCTCTCTCTCTCTCTCTCTCTCTCTCTCTCTCTTTCTCTCACACACACACACACACACACACACACACACACATATACACACACACACACACACACACACCAAAAAAAAAAAAAAGAAAATAGCTAGCATTTGTCTAGAACTTGAAGCTTTGCAAAGTAATTTACATACTATCTCATTTAATTGTCACAACCCTTCAAGGTAAGAGTCATCAGTATACCCATTTTATAGCTAAGGAAACTGAAGTTGAGAGAAGCTACAAGAGGGAGCTAGTTGACAGTGAAAGTATTAGAAGTCAGGAAGATCTGAGTTTGAATCCTGATTCAAAGAATTATTGTGTGAACCTTTCCAAGTCACTTAATCTCTCAGCATGTTTCCTCATCATAGTGATAATAATGGTACCTATTTATTTGGGTTGTTGTAAGAATCAAGTGAGATGAACTTTGCAAACCTTAAAGCATTATGTAAGTGTTGCTATTGAGAAATTCCCAGGACCACACAGCTAAGACATGTTTCAGGAAGGATTGGAAATCAGGTTTTCCTGTCTCTAAGGACAGCACTCTAGCAAATGAGTCACCTAGCTTCCTCATTAAGCATGTACTTTGTGGAAGGTCCTAAGATGAGAGGTAAAGATTAAAAGAAAAGCACTGGATTGTGATTTATTACTTTGGAGATCCTGGACAAATCACTTAATAGTGACTTAAATGTCCCTCAAGTTTTCTGGGTCTCATTTTTTTAACCTTTAAAATGAGGAGGTTGGGTTAATTGATTTCCAAGCTCCCTTCAAGCTCTAAATCCATGACTCAATGCCATCCTCATGCAGCTGAAAAAACCTAGGTAATGACCCTGGATCTGACACCCACTAACTATAGGATCTCCAATAAATCACAGAGCCTCTTGGAGCTTCAGTTTCCAGATCTCTAAACAAAGTATAATTGTTTTTTTCCCTGCCTACCTATAGATTGTAGTGAGGATTAAACAAAATTATGCCAAGCCACATTGAAAACTATAATGCTACAAATGTATCTTAAATTACTGTTATTAATATTTAGTTTGGCCATGGCCAAAGAATTTATCATTAGCTTGTCATCCATTAGTAAGGAGTCTCTCTGTATCTAGCTAGACTGGCCCTCAAAAAAGCACACCAATTGTGTTGCCAGGACATATCTTGCACTCTGCTGAATTAATTCCAGGGGTCTGTGATTCCGTGGGGTAGGGAAACTGATATATTGATATAGATCACAATGTGGCCATGTCTTCTTAACCTATACAGTACTTGTCATATCCTTCCCTAAATCCTCCCTTGAGCATGTTTCGGATACAATGAAAACCTTCTTGTTATTTTAATATTGAATGATTACGGTATAGCACCCAGACTATCCATTTGTGGGTCCTCACCTCAAGCTTATAGCATGTGTCACTATACTACAGCCTACTGTCACCAAACATGCACCCTTCCATGACCTTTGGGTCCCTATGGCTTTGATTTTGTTAAAGAAAAATTTGGTCTTTAATCCCTAGTCATATAGCATTAACAGATTAATACTTATGTTTGAAAAAAAAGGCAGGTTTAGGCATCATGAAGCAGCTTGGAATCAGTGGATTCTATGCTCTAGTTCCCAAATGCAACCCAATTCTTCTCCTCTCCCTATTACATTAGGAGGGCAGTTAGGTGGCATAGTGGACAGAGTACCTGGCCTGGAGTCAGAAAGACTCATCTTTATGAGTTCAAATCCAGCCTCAGACACTTACTGGCTGTATGATCCTGGGCACATCACTTAACGCTATTTGTTTCAAATCTCCCTCACCTATAAAATAAGCTGGAGAAGGAAATAGCAAAACACTCCAATATCTCAGCCAAGAAAACCCCAAGTGGGGTTCACAAAGAGTCAGAAACAATTGAAAAAAAATACTAAACAAATTCAATTAGGGATCTAGCTCATTGTTTGTCTTCCTATGCATTGTCTTTCTATCAAAGATGTATATCACCGAATGAGTGATTCAGTCATCTGGGTAATGGGCTCTCTTCATCCATATCCTATGTTGATATCTTCTGTGTGATCATGGAGCTCAATGTGAAAAAAAAACCCTGTAGTATTTCTGGGCTTTGTGCGCAAAGAGGAGTATTTAATGGGCCTCCGCATTTATAGAAAACCCGCATTTCATATTCTCTATATAAGTCATCCTCCTTGGCAGTGGCAAAAAACCCCCAACTTTAATGAGCATATATCACACAGTTCTATGCTTCATTTAATGTTGATGATTAGGGGGAGAGAAAGGAATACACATTTATACAGCAGCTACTAGGTACAAGACACTGTGCAATTTACAAATATCGTGGCATTTGATCCTCACCACAGTCCTTCTGTAGATGCTATTATCTCCATTTTTGCATTTTAAGAAAGCTGAAGCCAACAAAGGTGAAGAAACTTTACCCATGGTCATACAGCTATTATCTGAGACCAAATTTCAATTCAGATCTTCCTGACTTCAAGCTCAGTGCTCTATCCAATGTGCCACCACCTAGTTATCTTCTATTAGATGAGGATTATTCGTAGAGTTATCTCTGTGTTGTGTCTATGAGTAGGTTTGCACAATCTTAAAAATAAGATATTCTTTGTTTGAGGTCAGTTTTGAAAGCTACCTTTCACTCTACCAAGTCAAATACTTCTCTGCAGTCAAATAATATACTCAACAGGATCTAATGCTCTCTTTTTTGAGACTAAAGATGAGGTCTTCTCTGCAAAATTATCTATGACTGGTTTTTCACTTGAATGCCTTCTATGATATTGTGCATTCTTTTAGAATTTTCCTGCACCCACATTAGAATTCATCAACAAATTCAGATTTTTAAAATATCTGTATAAAATAGAAACAATGGAAAGTAAGGATGTATTCAAAAGAGTATGATAATCCTGCAATTGTGGCAGGAGAGCTAATGCTGAGAATGAGCCATAAGCATCAATAAATGCTAAAAACAACAAAATGGGAGTTTTGTATGTTTTGCTTTGTTTCTAGCTATAATGGGGCCACAAGAATGATCAGAGCCGGGATAATAATGCTGCTCAGGCTATCTAGGGTAATGATAATGAACAACTGTGAAAAAGCTGAACTCATCTCTTCTTGTGATTCAGTTTTCCCTCAGAAGTAGAAAGTCAACATAGTAAGTAGAAACTCAGGATAAGTAAAGACATAAGGAGTATCTAGCTTTTGTTAATAAGTTAGTTACCAGGTTCGGGGGTGGGGGGGAATCAGTGAATACTTTTTAAAAATAGCAAATATGCTTGCTGAGCCAGTCAGTGAATATTCAAACATTCTGGACAATGGGTAAGGTACTAATGGACTGAAGAATAACAAATGTCCCAGTTTTCAAACTAAGAAGGAAGGTGATGTTTCCAGACTATTGCAACTAATAAGCTTGCTTGCTCTTGCTGGCAAAATAATATTAAAGTGTTAGTTTGTGAGCACTTAGGGAAGCAGTGATCATAAAAGTTCATCATGACATTATCAAGAACAGGTAAGAACAGACTGATACTGCCTTTTTGTCAAGGTTTCTAAACTGACCGATAAAGAGAATTCAATAAGCAGAGGATACTTTGGTTTAGCAAAAGCATTTTAATTTTATCTTATTGATATAGATTGCTGCCTTCTCCCTCCTCTATATAGAGAGACATCCTCTATAACAACGAACAAAGATTTTAAAAAATTAAGCGAAACTAGCTAACACATCAAGTAAGCCCGGCGGTGAATCAGCAAAGCACTTGACAACAACCACAATAATAGCTAGCATATATATAACATTTTATGTTTGCAGAAGAATTCAGAAGTGTTATCTCATTTGATTCAAATAGTAATTCTCTGCGGTAGATGTTATCTGCATCCCCATTTTATAGTTGAGGAAAATGAACCTGAGAGAAATTAAGTGATTCATTCAGGTCCACATAAGCTAATAAGGGTTTGCAATGAGCTCTTCCTGACAAAGCCCAACATCCTCCTTGTGCCAAAGTCTCTCATGCTGTGCTTGTGCATCAGATGGAGACATATAGGCTAGATCAGGGGTGGGGAGCCTGCAGCCCTCCAGGTTCTCAAGTATGGCCCTTTGGCTGAAAGGGCCACATCTGAGGACCTAGAGGGCCCACATGTAGCCTCCAGGCCCCATGTTCCCCACCACCCTTGGGCTAGATAATAGTATGGTTAGATAGTTTAGGAACTTGGTGAATTCCTGTCCCCAATTAGCTGTAATTATCAATGTCATTTTGGAAGGAGGACTGTAGCGTGGATCAAGTGAGGATTTTCTGAAAATGGAGGAGAGAAGGCCATGCTTATAAGTAGCAGCAAAGCATCCAGTAGAGAAGAAAAGAAGTAAGCCATGGAAGATTTTAAGAGGGAGGAAAATGTTTGAAAAAGCCACAGTGGTGAATGGGATATGAATTCAGTGAAGGAACAGGTGCATAAAAGGACTGCTTTGCTGTAATGAGGGTCCAGTTTAGATTATGTAATATAAATTGAGAGTACACCCACTTAACACAGTCTGACATTTTCTCCAGCTTTGTTCAAAAGCAAATAAATATGTGAATGCAATGGGAATAATCCATGGTTGGGGTTTGGCAGAAGAACAACAACAATGGGGTAAGAGAACCAGGAACTCAAGAGAAAAGGATAGTGTGGAGTTGAACTTATTCACCAAGAGGTCAAGAGAGGAAAAGGGACAACATGTCACCAGTACAGAAGAGATGGCCTGGGAAAGAAGTGAGGGAGAGAGGTCACAATGATTAAGGGTCCGGTCTTGTAAGGCAATGGGAAAAGAGGAATGATAACAGATTGTGATCATTTGAAGGAATTTCAGAGTTTATAAATATGGAAGTAAACAGTGCTGGGTGATGGCAAAATCCAGAGTATGACCTCTCTGCATAGCTGAGGGGAGTTGAAGCAGAAATTCACAGGAAATAAATCAAATTTAATTCATTTCAGCAACAGGTACAGCTTAGATTCAGCCAGTATTTCTAAGTAGAACTTGAAGCCAGGTCCTCTGGAGTCTGAATTGGCTTTCTATGTTCTATAGCATATTGTTTCTCAGTTCATTCATTCATTCGTTCAGCTATTTTTGGAGGGGGGAAGGTAGGGCAATTGGGGTTAAGTGACTTTCCCAAGGACACACAGCTAGTTTTGTGTTTGTGTTAAGTGTCTGAGCCTTAAATGTCCAGCCTTACAAGACCCTGTAATCATTGTGACCTCTATCCCTCACTTCTTTCCCAGGCCATCTCTTCTGTACTGGTGACATGTTGTCCCTTTTCCTCTCTTGACCTCTTGGTGAACAAGTTTAACTCCACACTATCCTTTTCTTTTGAGTTCCTGGTTCCCTTACCCCATTGTTGTTGTTCTTCCGCCAAACCCCAACCATGGATTATTCCCATTGCCTTCACATATTCGTTTGCTTTTGAACAAACATTTGCATTTGAACTCAGGTCTTCCTCACTCCAGGGCTGGTGCTCTATTCACTGCGCCACTTAGCCACCCCTTCTCAGTTCATTTTTAAGAAAGTCCTAATAATGAACCCTACCTAGTAACAAAAACAATGATTCAAATTTATATAGAGATTAAAGGCTTACATAACACTTCCCTCACAATAGGCCTGTGAGATAGACTGTCCATAGGACATTGACGTCATTTAACAGGTGAGCAAATTGGGGAAGTAAAGATAAGAAATTGCTATTGGTACAAGTCAATAAAAAAAATTAAAGCCCAGTTCTTTTGACTCCAAAATAAATTCCCAAATTCTCTAGACAGTGGATTAAATATTTTTAGGTATGATAATAAAAGTCCTTATTTATTTTTCTTATTATTTACAATGTAATATTTTCATGGTTGTAGTTATGATTATTATATTTTAAGAGAAGGTATTTAAGTTCCTTTATATTCATGTGGGAATTTGGGCCGTCCTATTGAAAATAAAAATGAGTTATCACTGAATTATCTAATCAAATTGAATTCATTTCAGTTAAACTTTTATCTTTTATACTGTTTTTTTTTAAGTAGCTATATTCATAGTGTAGCTTCTAGGCTAAAACATTAGTCCAAAAGAAATAGGATACTTGTGGGGAACAGTAATGAGCTCCCATTTTAATATAATGTGAGACTGAAATTGTTTAAAATTATATATTAATGATAAAATAAAATGGAAGAAAATGGGTTGATGACTTTTCTGCCTCTGTTACAGAAATGGTATTTGTTATTTTTCAGTTGAATACCGAATGTCCTTTGAAAATTTGCTCTTAATTCTATTAAAATATCATCAGCCCAGCCTGTCTAAATACATGGTCCTGACTACAATACAGCAGCTCTAGCTATAATTTGACTATTGCAAAGGAAAGCCTAGAGTCATGATTGCTTTTTAGCTGTAGCTATGGACTTGTCTAAACATCTGGAGATGTGGTAAACTGTGGCACTCAGCAGAAATGGCTTCATTTCCCTCAGATCTGGGAATGAGTTTTTAGCAAAAGGATGGAATTGAAGGGCTGCCCTTGACCTAGGAAACAGCACAGCACCTGTGCTTGTCTTTGGATGTATTTAGGAATACCAGTATTTCACATTGTCAATCAAGTTTTCCAGGTAGCTATTACTGATATATTTTAGAAATTAGTCAAAGTATCATCCTGGTAATTTTGATCCCCCAGTAGCTGATTGCCAGTCCTAGATTATAGGCTAGGTATTGTTTAATGTGTATATATAACTTTCATCACTTATTTCACCATTCACATAGCATCTCATATTTCCAAGGGAAAGGCTCAGAGTGATTCCTAGGGGTATGTCAAATCTCAGGGTGACTGCCCTCAAGTTCAGAGGTCAAAGGAAACTGTCCTAAGATACAGGCAAGGTTATAGCAAGTTGAGTGAGGGGATAAAGCAAAAACCTGTAGTTCTAACATCTGGTGCTTAAAAGAGACCCAATTCCATCCTACCTGGACATCTTATGAATTTTTGCCATTTACCCTGCTTCTCAACTCTCAACAGCACCTTTTTCCTAATCAGAAAACTATGCTTCCCTCCCTCAGCTTTGTGGCCTATGACTTAGTGTAAACTCATCTAACTATATTTAGGTCTCTGCAGACCCACTCCACATTCATCCACATATCTAAAACTGAACTAATCTCTCCCCAAAATGTGCACCTTCTACTGACTTCCCTACCTGTATTCTTGGGACCACTTATTCATTCAGATTCTTATTGTGGGTAACTTGAGGATTATTTTGACCCTTTCATTTCCCTCACTTCTCACATCCAATCATTTACCAAATCCTGCCAGTTTCATTTCCCCAAGATCTCTAGCATTTTGTCTGCTTCCAGCACTCGAATATAGGTCTTCATTACAACCAATCTGTAGTACAGAAACAACCTCCTACGTGACATTGCATCTCCCAGCTCCTGGGCTTTACACTCCCTGTTTTATGTGAAACACCCTCCTCCTCACTTTAACTTCTTAAAATCTCACATTTCCTTAAAGGCTCAGTTGAAGGGTGGCCTTCTACAAGGTGCCTTTCTTGATCTCTTTCCCCTACAAACACTATTGCCTCCCCTCAAAATGAGAGCCTGTCTTCTTTACTTAAATCTATAAAAGAATATTGTCTCTTCAGTCTACATTGTAAACTCTTAGAGTTCAGGGATTATTTTCATTTTGTCTTTGTCTTGCTGGTATTTAACACAATGTTTGATGCATAGTAGGCACTTAACTGCTTTTTGAGTGAATTTAACTGAACTACTAATAGGTCATCCCACCTCAATTCTTTCTCTGACTTCCCCACACATCTCTCTTACCTCTAGAGGCCACTTCTCTGCTCAAAAATATTCAGTGGATCCCTATTACCTAATGAATTTTTTTGTCAGACATGCAAGGCCTTCTAGATTATATCAACTTACTTTTTTTAACCCAATTTTACATAACTCCCCTCCACTCAATCTATGCTTCCTATTACTTGAACATACCCTTGCCATCTCTAGCCTCTGGGACTTTACTTATGCTGTCTGCTTTGCCTGGAGTGTTATTACAATAGTCTTCTGATGAATACTTTCAAATCCATTCTTTAAAACTCAGTTTCAAATGTGACTGTGTAAGTAAACCATTCCCTGGTCCCCAATGATAACAACTTTCCCCTTTGTAGCTCATATGACATTGTAATTATCTCATATGACATAATAATTATCTCATTCTTAAACTATACTCCATGGGGGCAGGAATTATATTCTATCTTATTATATTTTTATCTTTTATCTTAGTATATTACATATATTGTTATATCTAATATAAATATATTTTATCTGTTATACAGTTTTCTACTCACAGTAGATAATTTAGTTTAATGAATGAAAATGAATGTATAGTGCTTTCTCTGGATTACTCCAACTCAGTACTCCTAGGCTGGCATACCAAAAGGTGGCTGTTGCCTTGGGTTCTAGGAGTAACCCTGTGAAGCTAGCCTTCCTCTATTATATATATTGGCCAGAAACTCCCACTTCTGTGTTTCCTATTAAGAATCAACCAATAACACAATCATCTGTTAGCAGAGGCATTCACTGATAAGTCACACTAAAAATAATAACTATAAATCATCCACAAAAACCTGAGGCACATGCTCCCACACATACACATAGCATCTGTGTAAAGAGTTGGGATAAGCTTAGGGTACAGTGCTAGTGAGGCACACACAAAGGGAGCACACACAAGACAACTTTCAAGTTGATCTGCAAGGAATGAAATCCTTTATCTCCCTGTGCAGTCCATTTGGTGACTCAACTCTTACTCGCCAATGTTAGTTCTCTCTTGAGTTCATAGCCTGCTGACTTCTACTATAGCCAGAGGCCGTGCTGTGATTTGCACAAGGTCACATGGCTAGTAAGTGTTAAGTGTCTGAGGCCAGATTTGAACTCAGGTCCTCCTGACTCCAGGGCCAGTGCTCTATTCATGGCACAGCCTAGCCACCCGAGGGGGGTGGGGGGAAGTCATCATGCTTCTTGAAGCTGGTTCCTCTCTCAGACAACTGTCTCTCTATATCCATGTATGTCTAGAGTACGTGTCTCTGCCCCCTTATCTGGACTTAAAATTCTCTAGAACTGACTGTTCAACTATTAGATGGAGTGGCTCCTTCTGGCTATAAGTCAACTGCTAAGTGCTATGGTTTGTGGGAAGGCAGGGATCAGAGAGAGAAAAATCCTCTTTCCTTCAAACTGATATCATTCCACTTCTGCTCCAAGAATTGACTGACTTCCACTCTCAAATAGCCGAAATTTATCCAGGGTGTAGCTATTTAAAGGCCCCAGAGACCTCCCTAATTTGTTTGCTCAGCCAATCACATTATTCCCTTCTTGAGTCAGACAGAGAGGTGTTTGAACCTCATAAAGACATCACAAGGTTTTAATTTAACAAATTAAAACTTTATCATCTGTAACTACATTCTGCAACTAAATCAACTGAGCTGGGGGTAAGGAATCATATCCCAGCTCCTTTATAAATGAAATCAGGTAGTAACACATCCCTTCCTTAATCAAGACAAATAAAGTTGCACTGTTCTTCACATATCCCATCCCCCATATGCTCTTGATTGGACTTAGTCACATAATCCTTCTCAGACATATATTCCTCATTTAGAAAAGTATAAGGTTGAATTCAATGACTTCTAATCTACTATGCGAATCACTGTGCTTAACACAGAACAATACTTTGACAAATCTGTCACCTCAACAATCTGGGTATTCCATGGACCAGCACAAATCACCACCTATCCTTATTTTGTTTTCTTTCATTTTTATTTTGTTTTTGAGACTGGTCTCCCAATTTTGCCCAAGCTAAAAGTAAAGTGGCCATTCACAGTGGCTTCAATTGTTCCATTTCTCATCAGATCTAGTTCATACTCCACTACCCCACTCCAGACAGCCTAAAGACTCCCCACTGCTGAAGGATTACCATTTTAAATTTAGTCCACAAACCTGATCACTTAGTCTACTGTAGCTAGAGCTTCTCAGTTCATGATCCACTAGCCTTAGCTTTGCTTGGAACAGGAATTACAGGGCTGCACAAGCACACCCAGCTCCACCGTCATGTTAGAGAATACATTTCTTTTCTAGGTCCTTCAAACTTCCACAGAAGAGCTAGTCAGTATGGCTATGACTTCCCTCTGCATTTTATTCTGAGAGGACCAGTGTAGACCTTGAATTGTCACCAGCTCTCACTGAATAACCATCTGTAACTTAATTAATTTAGCAGGTACTTAGCTCTTAGGGCTAAATACTTCTGTGAAAGAAACAGAAGATGTGAACTCTGTCTCCTTTTGCTGACATAACAGGAAAGGGTTGGCTGAGACAGGAAGCCAATGTGTATGTGTGTATTTAAGAAGAGTTCCAGAGGACAGACAGAATCAAGAATTTTCCTCCTGGTGGCTCCTGGTGGAGGGAGCAGAATTTTCACAGCATCTGGAAGCTGGGCTGCTGGACAAAGAACTGAATTGGAGTTTTCTATAAGGCCAGAATCTGGTGAAGGCTGAAATTGCCTGGAAGGTTGAGATTCCTTCTGGGTCCTAGGGCCAGCTGAACTGCTGGAGGACCTAAGAAGCATGACTAGGATAAGATTTTGTTTGTAGCTTGGTTGATCCTTGAGTTCCCAGCAACAGAAGTGGTGAAGGGTTTGAGATGTGCTGGACCCTGTGAACTTCACTGTGTACCAGGAACTGTCCCAAGGACTGGACGAGAACCTGGGAGCTGTCTGCCCCTGAATCCAGGTGACTGTTTGGTGGATTCAGGTGGGAGTTGAGACCATGGAAGGGGATTCAGGGAATCTGAGAGACCAGCCCGAGTCGAGATAAAGAAAAGGCCTCTCCTTGGATATTGAACATGTGATAAAATTGAAGGGTGGAGGGTTTGTGTAATTTTCTAATGACTGTATTTAGTGATTAATGATACTTAGTAATTGTGAATTTGGATAAGTGACTGATTAACTTAATCTTTGATTGCCCCATGAGTGAAAGATTAATTATTGTATGTTAAATGACTGAATGATTAAGTGAGGAGGGTTTCCCCCTTAGGGAAACCAGATGATTATTCTTGTGTTCTTTGTTCTAAATATTGCGGCCACTGTAGTAAAAACTATGTGGCTATTCTAATGGTAAGCTGTTGTGAACACTATATTGTGATTTTCTGTGATAAGATGTAATTTTGTGAATATTATATTGTGATTTGTTGTGAATGATTGCCTTGATTTGTTATAGAATAAATGTAGTGTTCACTATACTGTGTAATCAGAACCTTAAAAGCTGTCCACAGTAGCATTCTTTTGGGAAGCTGTTCATGCATGGCATTACACCAGCTCACCTCATTTTCTAGGTATGCACACATACTACATTCTGCTTACATTTTAAGGCCTGTGTCTTTCTATTGCCATTTTGTCATCTTGCAGTTTTCATTTTTCTGAAATCATGATGTTCCAGGATTCACAGCTATATCACATTACCAGGAGAATTTTTTAGTTTAAAAGATGGACCTTTACATATGTAAAGATGGTCTTAGCATGGACCAACTCAATGGGCTGCAATATATAATGTTTGATTTAATCCAGAGAGTATGTTTTATAACAGGTGAGGACAAAACTTCTGATGCTATGTTGAAACCCATGAAGCTAGTTTCTGGCATATTTAAAACTCATAAAATCTTTCTGAGAGTTAACAATTCAATAAAACAAAAGGGTGACCATATTTACTACCAAGCATAGCAGGACAGAGGAGTGAAAATCATGAGCAAGGCTGCAGCAGGACTGAAATATGATTAGGGCAGGGAAAAAAATAAGGGAAAAAGACTAGACCTAAGATTTCATTGATGAGGAAACCCCCTGCTGATAAAGGTATCCAACCTCTCTGCACTTTGCAGTCTTAGAGACTTGTCTAAAGCACTGAAGGTTTAATAACTGTCCCAAGGTCACAGAGTGCACATGTTTTAGATATATGATATGACACCAAGTCTTCCTGGCTCTAGGGCCAGTTTTCTACCCATTATGCTACTTCAATTCTAACAAGAGAAAGAGAGGGGTAAAATACCAAAGCAGATGGACAGAAGGAAGAAGTAAGGGAGGAAAGAAAGATTTTCCTCATTGTACAGGCAGGACTTAAGCATCCAGTGCCTATCCCTTAAAGTAAGGGCCAGTTAATGATTTAGAAATGTGAATATCTTAGCCACCCCAAAGCCATCTCCCCTTTAAAGCCTCCTTATACCTTCTACTAGGACATGAAATTTTCATAATGTGTATACAGGAAACTTCCAGCTAGATGATTCAGTGGTTTGAGCATTGGGTCTGGAATCAGGAAGACCTGAGTTCAAATGTGAACTCAGATACTTACTATCTGTGTGACCTTGGACAAGTCACTTAAGCTCTGTTTGCCTAGGAGGCTGATAAGTGGCCCAGTAGATAGAGAACTTAGCCTCTGATAAACTGGTAAACTTCATAGGAGATTCTACTTTCTCTTGGATTTTCATTTCCTTCCACCTTCCTTCTTTTCTTTACTTAATTGTTGTCTTCCCAATCAGAGCTAAGGTATGACTTAGATCTGAAACTGAAAAAGGTGGCCATCTGTAATTCAAACATGGATTTTGATGCTGTTCTGATGAATTGTGGAAATCTGGTCACTTTTGTTTAAAGAACCTTGAACTATGTTCTGTAAATCTGAAGGTCATCCAGTCCTGGATATAGTGTGTTCTTATGGGATACTCATTCCATGAGATGAATGATGGCTGTTAAGTGTGGAAAAGAGAATGTCTGGGATAGAAGAGGTAATGTTTGCCAGTTTTGAGTAGCTAGAGGGTTGTCTGCACACCTGTATAATACATACCTGTATTACATAATTCATAGGATTGTTTTGAGTTTCAAGGTTTCAGATACTTATTAGCTGTATGGCTCTGGACAAGTCACTTAGCCTTTATTTGTCTTAATCCACTGGAGAAGGAAATGGCAAACCACTCCAGTATCTTTGCTGAGAAAACCCAATGAACCATACCGTCCGTGGGGTCACAGACAACATACTATAAGAAAAATGGGCAAAGCAGAGAACTAGACAAAATACTCTGTGAAAATTTGAGAAGGTGGAGATCACTTTCAGTTGAGGGAAAGGGATTCCAGGGAAGACAAAATGAAAGAGAGTGCCTAAGATGGACCTTAAATGATGGACAGCTTTAAAAGGCAGCTATAAGAGTGCATGCTCACTGGCCTGTATCAGTGCACAGAGATTAGAGATGACATGTCAAATCTAGAGATTCCTTATCTCAGTGACAATAAAAAAATTCCTAATAATTAGAGTTGTCCAAAAGTGAACTGTGATGCTTTGTATGTCAGTAGAAGCATTGGAAGATTGTATGTTGTAAAGTGGATTTCTGTTTTGAGAAGTGGATTGGACCAGATAATAATGTCTTACATGTCTATAGTGCTTCATAATTTTCAAAGGATCTTTTCCTGTGTTATAAGATGGAGTATATAAGCATTATTATTCCCAGTCTGCAGATGGAGAAATAGTCTAACAAATGACAAACCAAGTCTAGAACTCGGGTTTTCTGATTCAGTCCACTGCTCTTTCCACTATACCACAGCTGCTTCTCGTGTTGATCTTTACAATTTTAGGATATTTTGATGAGATGATTCCGGGAATCAGCCTCCCCCAGGGATAAGGAGGGAAAAAAGATAAATAATAGGTAGGAAGGCTGGGCTATGGGGTTAGGGGTTTGACCTTCCTCCCTTGAGGGCAGAAAAACAATTGCCTGTTCTCTAACTGGTAATCTCAGAAGGTTCTGCTTTCTCTCAGATTTTCATTTCCTTCTGCCTTCCTTTTTTTCTTCAATTATCATTGTCTTCCCAATCAGAGCCAAGATTAAACTTCAGACTGAAATTGAAAAAGGTGGCCATCTGAAATTCAAACACTAAATCTGATGCTGCTCTAATGAATTGTGGAAATCCAGTCACCTTTGTCTAAAGAACCTTGAACTATGTTCTATTAAGTCTTAAGGTCAACAAGTTCTCCATATAGGGTGTTATTATGGGATACTGATTCCATGTGATGAATGATGGTTGTTAAGTGTGGAAAAGAGAATGTCTGGGGTAGAAGAGATAATGTTTGCCAGTTTTGAGTAGTTAGAGGGTTGTCTGAACACCTGTATAATGCATAACTATATTACCTAACTCACAGGGTTGTTTTGAGCTTCAATCAAGATGGTGAACATAAAGTGCTTTGCAAGCAGAAACAGCTTTTTTTAATGTCAATTACTATTACCATCATTTTTGTAGCAAGGGTTAAATCTAGGGTTCTACAAATATAATTATGTATATAATTATACAAATATAAAGATGCTGTCCTCAAAATATTATGTTTTAGTGCACTGAAGAATATATTTCTAATCAAATTGAAGCATTTGCTGGGCTGCAGTGGTTCTCAACCTTCCTAATGCCACGACACTTTAATACTCATGTGTGGGAGTATCTGCAGGTGGGCGGACTTGCCTGGAGATGATAGAGAAGTGGTGTCTCGGTTCCTAAGATCAACGGAAATATGTGTTTTCCAGTGGTCTTATGCAACCCTGTTCGACCCCAAAGGGGTTGTGACCCACAGGCTGAGAACTGCTGAACGCTTTCTCCCCCCAATTTTGGGTTCTTTAGTCATTTTCACAAATGACTTTAATTAATTATCTGTAGTTACTAAAAACATTAAGAATCCAATAGAAATTATACCATTTTGGACTTAAAAGTCTAATGTTTAGAATAATAATATCCCTTTGAACAACTAATAGGTGCAAAAAAAGAAAAAGAAGTGATTATAACCTTGGAGACCATTGTGCTCCCAGAGAAAAAGAACCTCAACTGATGAAAAAGTAATTTATATACCTGATTCCAAGTGGCTCATTTTCAAAATTAAATAAGGTTTGTACCAATATAAATCTTTAATAATATTTCTGTCTTTTGTCAACAGATCAACAGTACTCATGGTCACCAACCCAGCACTTCAATGAAGAGAGATACTCTCCTGCTCCAAGGAATATGAAAGGATTATCCAGTAGTCGAAATCAACCACAGTTATGTTCTGGTCATACCTGTGGATTAACACCCCCTGAAGATTGTGAACATACCCATGACCACCTTCACCATGGGCAGGAGCCAAGGCAATCGTACCTGCTTAGCCCTACAGAGAGCTGTCCCATGGATCACCATCGCTGCTCACCACGGAGCTCCATCCATTCCGAATGTATGATGATGCCCATGATGATGGGCGATCACATGTCCAGTAGCACTTTTCCCAGAATGCACTACAGCTCACATTACGATACAAGGGACGACTGTGCCATGTCTCACGCTAGCACTAAAATCAATCGGATCCCCGCCAATCTTTTGGACCAATTTGAGAAACAGCTTCCTCTACATAGGGATGGATTCCATACTTTACAATATCAGAGGACTTCAACTGCTGCAGAACAACGGAGTGAAAGCCCAGGGAGAATACGACACCTTGTCCATTCAGTTCAGAAGCTTTTCACTAAGTCTCATTCTTTAGAAGGTTCTTCTAAAAGTAATGTCAATGGGACCAAGAGTGACAGTAGAGGGGATGATCATCATCATGGTCATCCTTCTAAACATAGCAAAAGGAGCAAAAGCAAGGAGCGAAAGCCTGAAACTAAGCATAAATCTGGAATGAGCAGTTGGTGGAGCTCTGATGACAATTTGGACAGTGATAGCACTTATCGAACACCCAGTGTGGTGAATAGACACCATGTGGATCATATCTCCCACTGCTACCCTGAAGCTCTTCAGAGCCACTTTGGGGATCTCTCCCTAAAGACTTCAAAAAGTAATAATGACATGAAATGCTCTGCATGTGAAGGCTTAGCTATGACCCCTGATGGGAAGTACATGAAAAGGAGTTCCTGGTCGACTCTCACAGTAAGCCAAGCAAAAGAAGCTTACCGAAAAAGTTCATTGAACTTAGATAAGCCTCTGGTCCATCAGGAAATTAAGCCTGCCTTGAGGCCATGTCATTACCTTCAGGTAAGTAGCTGTTGTGCTATTACTCTAATTTAGTATAATAACATTTATAGGAAAAGAGTGGTACACCTTAATTTTTCATTTGAAACAGATCCCTAAGCATGATGGGACCATTGCTTTAATGCCCTGAGCCTAGAGAATATAAAAAGAAGCAAATTATTATCCCTTATTAATGCTGGTTCCATTTGAAAGTTGAGTAGATTGGTCTAGTGTAAATTAGCCTGTAATCTTAATGAGTTCATTTACTATACCTGACAAAGTACTGTCTTTAAAACTTAATAACACTAATATCTCTAATTATGGGAAAAGACCATCCATTTCTTTGGAATGTGGATTAAACTAATTTACCAAAGAACATAATAAACTAGAGGCATTGGATTGTAAAGGATAGAATATTGGGGAATTCTCTTTTGTGTCCTTTTTCTGGCATTTCTGTCCCCTAATCATAACTATACTAAATACTCATTTCAAATATTCATTCCAACCCTTTCAAGAATCAATCCATTCAAGACTGAAGCAATGTACATGCTATCATTCTTTTCCATATTTGGTTTTGTTTCTTTTTTCCCATTGTTCACTCCATTTGTTACAACCCTTCTATGCAACCAGACTAATGTCCAGTGTGAAAGTATTAGCAGATCCTATACTTGATTGCATGCCACCATGGGGGTTGGGGGGAGAGAAGGGAGAAAATTTGAAATTCAAGGGACTGTGGAACTGAATCTTATAAACTAAAAGTAAATAAATAAATCAATTAATAAAAAAAGAATCAATCCATTCATCAAAAATTTTGAGTTTGCTATACACTAAGCATTGTGCCAAAAGGTGAAAATACAAATACCAAAAAATTAATAAATCCCTACTCTCAAGAAACAATTCAAAGTGGGAAGATAAGTACATATATAAGTACATACAGAATGAATAATTTAAAAGTATAAATAAATACAAAACAGTTTAATTTGTGTGTTATAGGAGAAAGGACATCTGCAATTGGCAAGATTAAGAAAGTTGGGAACTCCCCCTACCTCTAAAGGATCCTCATTCAGTTACATAATAAAGCTGTTAAGACATACTGAAGGTCTAAATCTCTTTTGTCCTCTGTTTTACAAGTCATATCTACTTGCATTTGGAGCAGCTGCTGAAATAAAAATAAAAAGGAAAGAATAAATGAAAACATATTTGTTAAAGTGCTTACTATCTGTCAAGCACTGTACTAAAGCTACAGAGACACATATAGAAAAAAAGATAATGTCTATTCCCAAGAAGCTCTAATTAGACAACATATAAAAGGAAGTTCAGCTAAAGGGCATGTGGAAGGGCCCAGAAGTTCAAAGGGTTTAGTGGCAGAGGTAATGGCCCGGTCCAGGAGTCCTTAGGACTCATTTGTAGATTGGATGACAATTCCCTGGAAAATCTGCAGGCTATAGAAACAGAATAGATGGTAAAGCCTGAGAGTCCTTCATTATATTGAAAGCAATAGATTTGTTGACTCCCATCTATAGTCAAGCAGATCAAATGAGATCTGTCAGGTGTCCGGCAACTTTAAGGTTTGCAAAGTGCTTAGCATATATTATTCCATCTGATGCTAGCCAAAACCCTGTGAAGTAGACATTATTGTTCTTCCCATTTTACACATGGGAAAAACAAGGCTGAGAGAAGTTATACAATTTACCCAGATCATAAAACTCCTAAGTGTCTGATGCAGAATTCAAATTCAAGTCTTCCTGACTACAAGTCCAGAACTCTATTCACTATTCTATTCACCTTAAAAGAATAATTAATACCAATAGTAATAGTAATAAGTAATTAACTGGCTAGTGGAACAATTTATGGAATACCCAATGATACAGTTAAATGCAATCCAAGTCACCAGACAACCAATTAAAGGAACACTTAAACAGGCATGAGCTTTACTCCTGAGTTGGAGGATGTATAAATCATCACAGTAACACCAGCTACGGAGGAATACCTTTCCAAAGGACAGCAGTTAGGTGTCAAAAGGAAATGCTAAAAATATATTACTAATAATAATAATAAAGGAATACTAACCAACTTGCTTTCTCAGAGAGATAAATAGATAGTTGGATAAGGCATTATCCTTTATAACCATGGTAGAGACTTAGTCTCCCAGTCCTATGTGTTTTTTGGATAATGCAATACCTGCTGATAGTCACATTTAAGTACATATCTCAAAATATCATAAGGAACATGAAAGGCAGAATCTACTTTTATATTTTAAATCTCACAAGTCAAAACCAAACCAAACCCTATGAACCCTTTTGATCTTTGCTTTTCTGGGTGAAATTTCTTAAAGAAACTGTCATGTAAGTACTCAGGATTAGGTGACAGTAGTGACACAGGGCTGGTCTCAAGCTGCCCAGGCAGTTCTAAGCCTCTGAGAGCTTATTCTTCACCCTTCAGTTTTTGTGAGCTTTGGAACCTTGGTGTCAGCTTTGGACCTGGCTTAGAGGTAACAGCTTGGATATGTCAAATAGACATCAACAGGCTCTGCAGGTGACTCCTCATTTTTAGCACAGGTTCATATTGATCCTAATGGAACTTTAGACTGTACCACAATTCTGGTCTAAATGTCCTAAGTTAGGAGCTCTGGGGCTAACAGATGATTCACTTACACTGATTAAAAATCTTGGAGCAAATTTTGATTCATCTTTTCCGCTCATTTTGTGTCAGTTAGCTTAATGTACTGGGAAAAACACTAGGCAGTAAAGTTAGGAGGCCTGTGTTCAAATCCCACGCTAATACTTTATAGCTTACTAGGAGGCCCTAGATAAACATCTTAACTTCTAGATTACAATACTATATTTTTAAAAATTTTATTGCTTATTTTTAATATTATTTCTTTTTTTAATTTTGAATTTCAAATTTTCTCTCTCTCACACTCACTGAGAAAGCAAGCAATATGTCAACTATATATACGAAATCATGCAAAACATTTCCATATTAGCCATATAAAAGCAAAAAAGTGAGGAAATTATACTTCATTTGGTATTCAGGATTCATTAGTATTCTCTCTGTAGACAGATAGCATTTTTTCCTCATGAGTCCTTTGGAATCGTCTTGGATAATCATATTGATCAGAGTAGCCAAGCCTTTCACAGCTGATCATCCTTACAAAATTGTTGCTACTAGACACAATAACCTCCCAGTTCTCACTTCACTTTATATCAGCTCATATAGTTCTTGCCATGTTTTTCTGAGACCATCCCCTTCATCATTTCTTTTAGCACAATAGTCCTTTCTCACAATCATATGCCACAATTTGGTCAGCTATTCCCTACTTGATGAGCATCTTCATGATTTTCAGTTTTTTGACACTACAAAAAGAGCTGATAGAAATATTTTTGTACACATAGGTCCTTTTTCTTTTGATATCTTTGGAATATAGAACTAGTAGTGGCATTGCTGAGTCAAAATGGCATGCATGGTTTATAGCCCTTTGAGCATAATTCCAAGTTGTTGTCCAGAATAGTTGGACCAGTTCACTACTCCACCTACAATTCATTAGCATACCTATTTTCCCTCGTCACTTCCAGAATTTGTCATTTCTGATAGGTGGGAGATGGTAGCTCAGAGTTGTTTGAATTTGCCTTTCTCTAATCAATAATTATTTGTAACATTTTTTCATATGACTACAGATAGCTATTATTTCTTTTTCTCAAAAAGGTCTGTTCATATCCATTGGAGAACAGCTCTTGTTTTTACACATTTGACTCTGTTCTTATATTTCAGAAATAAGGTCTTTATCAGAGAAACTTTCTATTAGAAATTGATATTACTTCATTGACTATGGTATCATTTAGCAAAATGTAGTTTCCCTGATTATTTCTTTTAATTAGGTCCACTTTTGCTTTTACTTTGTCTGAGATCATGACTGCTATCCCTGCTTTTTTTTTACTTCAGCTGAAAGATTCTGCTACAACTCCTTATTTTTATTCTGTGTGTATCTTACTGTTTCAAGTGAAGTCTCTTATAAGCAACATATTGCTGACTGGTTTCTGGTCCTGCTATTTGTTTCCATTTTATTGGTGAGCTCATCCCATTCACACTCACAGTTATGATTGTTGTGCATTTCTCTCCATTCCTTTTTGTTCTGTTTATTTTTTCTTTTATTTTATCAGTTCTACTATAAATGCTCTTCCTTGTGTACCTCTTTTACATGAGAAAATTTTCCCTGTTTTATTTCTCCCTCCTCCCTCTTTCCCACCCCTTTATTATTTTTTGAAAATTATTCCAACAAAATTGATTCATTCCATGTCCTCTGTCTATGTAGACTTCTTTTAACTGTCTTTATTATGATAAAGTCCTTAAAAGTCACATGAATCATCTTCCCATAGAGAAATGTAAACAGTTTAACCTTATTGAGCCCCTTTTAATTTCTCCTTCATGTTGATCTTTTTATGTTTCTCTTGAGTCTTCTGTTAGAATGTCAAATTTTCTATTCAGCTCTGGTCTTTTCATCAGTAACATTTGAAAGTACTCAATTTCATTAAATATCTGCTTGTTTTTTTTTCTCCCAAAGCATCTCCCAAAAACTCCCAAAGTTTTGCTGTGTTATTATTGCTGGGTACATTATTATGTTGTTGGGTATGTTTTTCCTGTTTGTAATCCTAGCTCCTTTGCCCTATGGAATATCATATTCCAAGGTCTCTGCTCCTTTAATGTTGTTTCTGTTCAATGGTTTCAGTAGAGTCAAACTTTTATTTACTTCTTTTCAGACTTTCTCAGCAAAGATACTAGAGTGGTTTACCATTTCCTTCTGTAGTTCATTTTATAGATGAGGAAATTGAAGCAAATAGGGTTAAATGACTTGCCCAGAGTCACACAGCTAGCAAATGTCTGGAGCTGCATTTCAGCTCAGATCTTCCTAACTACAGGTGCTGGTATTCTATTCTCTATGCCTCCTAACTTCCCTCCTTTAACATAGAAGCTGCTAAATCTTCTGTGATCCTGACTGTGGCTCTAGGATATTTGAGTTACTTCTTTCTGACTACTTGCAATATTTTCTCTTTGACCTCAGAGCTCTGGAATTTGACTATGATATCCCTGAGAGTTTTCATTTTGGCATCTCTTTCAGGAGGTAATCAATGGATGTTTTCAATTTTTATTTTATACTATGGATCTAAGCTACTGGAGCAGTTTTCCTTGGTAATTTATTGAAATATGATGTCTAGGCTCTTTTTTTGATCATGGCCTTCTGTAGCTCAATAATTCATAAATTTTCTCTCTTCAATCTATTTTCCAGTTCAGTTCATTTTTATTAGTTATTTCTCATTTCCTTCTTTTGAAGTGATTTGACTTCATTTTATTAATTCTTGGTGTTTCATGGAGTTATTAGGACCCACTTATCCAATTTTAATTTTTAAGAAATTCTTTTCTCCAAAAAAGAAAGAAAGAAAGAAAGAAATTCTTTTCTTCATGAGGTTTCATATCCTTTTTTCTATTTGGCCTATTCTGCTTTTTAAGGAGGTTTTTCTTCAGTAAAATTTTTGTAACTTCTTTTACATTTGGCTTATTATGCTTTATAAAGAATTCTTCTCTTCAGTGAATTTTATGCCTCTTTTACCATTAGGACTATTCTTTTTTTTTCTTTTTGGAGGGGGGAAGGTAGGGCAATTGGAGTTAAGTGACTTGCCCAAGGTTACACGGCTAGTTTTGTGTTTGTGTTAAGTGTCTGAGGCCAGATTTGACCTCAGGTCCTCCTGATTCCAGGGTTGGTGCTCTATTCATTGCACCACCTAGCCACCCCTACCAATCCTATTTTTAAAGTATTATTTTTAGTCAATATTTTTTGTGCTTCTTTTACCAAGCTGCTAATTCTCTTTTCATAATTTTCTTGTATCACTCTTATTTCTTTCCCCAATTTTTATTCTACCATTCTTATGTTCTTAAGCCCCATTACCCTAGTTAGCCCACATATGCCAATGCGATTCCACCAAAGATCTGTAATTTCTTTCACCTTGGGACTTTCCTGTATACGAAGCAGGTAAATCCTAGAGTTACCTGAAAGAGGTTAAAATGCAGCAGGTAAGTTCAGTATGTTCTTCTTTAACTCTTCTAGGAATTTGCCTTATGCCTAATAAGCATTTTTCTTTGAAGCTTTGCTTGTTGCTGTTTTCACTTTATTCTCTTCTTCTGAGTTTGTGTCTTGGTCTTCTCTGCCACCAGAGTAGCTTTTTATGGTCAAAGTCTTTGATTCTGTAGTTGTTTCCTCATTTTTTCAGCCTATTTCTTGATTTTTGAACTTCATGTTTAAGTTGGGCTATGTTCACTCTGTTCACAGTGGAGAGGCACTGTCCCAAACTTCAGGCTTTTTTCATGCTGCTTTTTTCAGAGCTAATTCTGGGGGTCTGAAGGTTTTCAGTGTTTCCAAGGTGGTGTAATCCAGAGAGAGGTGTGGTCACTGGTGTCCTGGTCCCTGCTGCTGCATACACTAGTGTTCCTCTTAGCCCTGGAACTGAGGCTAGAGCCCCCACTCCATTTTGACCAATCACTTTACAATACTATCTTAACTAGTATATAATCCTTTGTGTCCATAGGTGAAGATCTTACCTCTTCTCAGTCTCAGTTTCCTCATGTGTAAAATGAGTGTAATAATATCTGTATTACCAATCTCATAAGACTGTTGAAAAGAACTATTTTTGAAAAATTAAAGTGCTATTTAAATATGATGTATCCCACCCAATCAATGGAATATTAAATTCCTCCCTTTTAATTTAATTCTACAGAATTTACTAAATTCTTGCTTTGTGAAAGGTATAAAGATAAAAAAGAGCCCCTGTCATTAAAGAGCTTACATTTTGTTTGAGGAAATATATCCACAGAAAGAAGTGATTACAAAGTACTAATTTCAAAATTAAGAAGGTGCTAAGAACTAGGAGGCAGTGATAGGTGGGGAGGGAGAAGAGATCAGGAAAGTATCTCAGTTGTGCTTTGAGAAAACTAAGGATCCTATGAAGTAAAGTTGAAGAAGTGGTCTATGCCAGTCATCAAGGACACCATGAGCAAAAGCACAGAGTGAGGAAGTAAAGTATCACAGATACCTTGTCTGCAAAGGAAGTTATTTCAAATTAAAGCAGAAAGGCAAGTGGAAGTCTTATGACAGTAGGCTTTACACACCAAGAGGAGGATTTGGTAATAGGGATATGATTCTCATGATTCCCATTGTTACCACCTTGGTCCATCAGAGTACCAGTATCCCATACCTAGATTATAGCAGCTTCCTAACAAGCCCACTTTACTACTGTCCCTGCCTACACATCTGTATACACATCTGTATATCTTTCTGCATGCCATATCTAACAAAATCATCCTAAAATATCATTTTCACCACTGTCACTTTTGTACTGAAGAACTTGTACAAGCTCTCCATTATGTAATGAATCAAGTACAAATTCTTTTGCCTTATTTTTAGTAAGGCAAATAATCTTAATAATCTAAATATTACTTAGTAATCTAAACTTACTTTACTATTTCTGTCTGATCCTACTACAAGCCACCAACAATATACTGGGATAGATCCCACAGCCATTGGGATATAGATACTATTTGACTCAGTTATTGAGCCCAGGACTTTATTGGACTAATCAACAAGCTGATCAATAAGCCCCATTACCCTAGTTAGCCCACATATGCCAATGCCAAGCCACCAAAGATCTGTAATTTCTTTCACCTTGGGACTTTCCTGTATAGGAAGCAGGTAAATCCTAGAGTTACCTGAAAGAGGTTAAAATGCAGCAGGTAAGCTCCTGAGAGAGGAAATAAAAACTGATTTTTCTGATTCTAAGCCTTGCTCTGCTCTTTATCTAGTTTCCATGCTACCTCTAACCATATAGTTTTCTCTAACCTTGTTCTTTTTCTTATTTCACTTTCTTTCTATGGTACCACCATTCTTCTAATCTCCCATTTTTTAAAAAAATTGGATTATCTTTGATCATTCCAATTTTTTCATTTCTCATATCTGGTCCATTACTAAGTCCTATCTATTTTCCCTATAATAGCATCTCTCACCAACCTACTATAGGCCATCAGTGCCATCAACCTGGTATGTTTTTTGCATTTTCTTTATATGTGTTACCATTTCTACTCTCTGTCCCCCAATCAATCCTACCAGGACAGACTTCATGATCTGTACATATGAATATATCACTCCTCAATTAAAAAACATCTGTGCCTCTGTTTGAGTTGAAAAATACCCTTCATCCTTAATTTAGTAAAAAAAATTAAATAAACACAAAGATCTCTTAGAATTAGAACAGGAGTTTATTCTCTTCCCCGGGAGAAGAGGTCAGTCTTCCCCATGACTCATCATGGAGAAAAGGCCAAGTTACAAAAGACAGTGAAGGAATTTATAACTTAGTCAAGCCCCATCCCTGACTGCCTCCTCTTTCATTGGTGGAGGGACATACTTCACCAAATTATTCCCCAACTGGGACAGCAAGAAAAGAGGTGGGGGAGGGTCCCACCAAGGTGGGAAAACAGACAAAGGAAGATAAAAGTGATTGACAGCAGCAATGGAGGAGGGGGAGGAAGGGAAAGTTAACAACCCCAAATTGAGAAGATTTCATTCATCCCATACACTTCTGATTGCCTACCCAGGAAAAGTTCATATTCTTCTTGACATTGACATTTAAGACCCTCACAATGACAGCTGCTTACATCTTCTAGACCAGTGGTTCTCAACCTTCCTAATGCTGCGACCCTTTAGTACAGTTCCTTGTGTTGTGGTGGCCCACAACCATAAAATTATTTTTGTTGCTACTTCATAACTGTAATTTTGCTGCTGTTATGAATATATCTGATATGAAGGGTGTATTTTCATTGTTACAAATTGAACATAACCCACAGATTGAGAACCACTGTTCTAGATTATTTCATGTTACTCCCCTCTACATATTGTGTGCTGGCCAAGGTAAACTTAACTCTGCTGTCTAAATATGCCCTCACCTTTCCTACCTCTGCGCTTTTGCTCATACTATTATTTGTGCCTCTAATGTCCTCCCTCACCATCTTCACTTACTGAAATTCTACCCATCCATTAAAGCTCAACTTAATTGTCACCTTCACTTTCTGAAGGTCTTCCTCAGTTTCCCCAGGTACCTCCCTCACCCTTTAAACAACACCATTTTGTTTTGTAAATCTCCAACACACTTAACATATATTATATTTATTATAGTTATCTCTCTTCACATCCTACCCACCCCATCAAGGCAGCAGATTATGTGAGGACAAGGCACTGTGCCATATATGAGCTTCATTCCTTCCCTAGTATCTAGTTAAATGGTTGCTTAATAAATGTTTGTTGAATGAATGAGTAGAGCAGCAACAGCTCAGGCAAAAGCTGAAACCTTTTACAAAAACTCAAAATAAGGTTATTATTCCCCTCTAACTCTTCTTTCTGTACAGTGCACTGAATACATCATCCAATTCAATCTTTTCCTGTATTTCCTGTACTCCTTTCATTTTAAAACATCTCATAGCCATCGGATTCCCACTACAATGTGGTAGCAGTCTCTGTTATACATGTGTAGGTATATTCAGCCTTAAAGTGATATGGCACATTTTAAGGTGAGCTCCCCTTCTGTGTTACTACGGACTTGGGAAAATTCAGAGTACTGGAGGCCTAGTACAAGGAAACACGTATGTCACAAGACACTAAAGCAAGCCAGGTTTATTGAGGAAGAGCTAGTCACAAAATGAAAGTCAAAATGATAGAAACAGGTCAGATCCACTATCTGGGACCTGGAGAGCCTCTACTTTCCTTGAAGGGGAAAAATGTTCTTCAAACTGTTAGCAAATATATATATATATATATATATATATATATATATTTACTTTATTTAAAAAGTGAGCAGTATACCTTAAATGACTGATTAATTTGATCTAATCATTACTAGAGGTATTATTACATCAGTGCAGATGCACCCTTTAATACCTCAGAAGACCACCTATCCACCATACAGTCTCATCCTTTGCAAGTTTTATCCACATACTTCCATAAGTCCTTGGGGAAAGGGATAGGGGAAAAGAGAGGGGGAGACAGGAAGGGAAGAAGGCTCCACAATATCCTGAATACCTTCCTCTAGGTTTCTGAATTGTACATGATTATCAGTTAAGCACATGGGCTGTCCATCTGTCATACCTTACAGTCTCTACAAAACCCCATCCACTTCCTCTTCTACCATTCATCTTTTTGTGATGTCATTCAAGCAACTTTTGGTGTTCAGTTCTTGGTTGGTAATATATTTCAACCTAATTATACATTCCACAAATCAATTCATTGTCCTTTGGATCACCTAAAATTTTTATCTAATTATCATTTTGAATAAAAATAGATTAAAGAAGTCAGGATCCTATCATACATACACACACACGCCACATATATGTATGTATATAGAGTGAAAGAGCATGACACCATGGTCCAGATGGACAGGGAAATTGCCTCAGAGACAGGAAGCCATGAGTACAAGTCTAATTTATTAAATACTGGAGAAGTCACTTGGTTCAGTACCCCAGATGACTTTCTAAGATTTTAAATTGCAGAGCAAATAAATGTTAATTGATCTGCATTGATAGAGTTTTTCAACTAGAGCTTACTAAACTATTAAAACTTTGAGAATAAACTTAATAATAAACTGAATGTCTATCCTCCAAATTCTAGCCTAAGTTTGGAATTGCACATTACCAAGTTTGGCCATTGTTGTCACATTTTTCAGCCATGGTAACCCTCAAACACCACAGACTCAATCACAGAGATATTGTCTTCTGTTTGGGGGAGGGAAAAAAAAGACATTGACAAAATCATAACTCCTTGAAGAATGAGAACAGGAGAATGCTGGCTGTGAAGTCAGAGAATCTGGGTTCAAATCTTGCCTATACAGCTTAATATTACCTTGGCCTATTCACTTGAACTTCCTGCAACCCAGTTTCCTAATACATAACATGAAGAGATTAACTAGATGGCTTCTGAGGTCCCTTCTAATATTAGGTCCGTTATGCTAGGAAACATTTTCATATATAAATTTATGTTGGAAGATCATTAAAGAAAACTTTTACCAAGTATTAAATTAATCTTCAGCTAAAAACTAGTTAAGACATAGAAGAGAGCTATATCTGTCCAATGAAACTAACTGAGTCTTCACTGTCCTTGCTTTTTTGCATTGCATTTCTCAGTGGTAGAGGGCTATCCTCTGTGCCCACTAAAGATCCATTGAATGGAGCTTCTCTATATTGGTCATTGTATTGAAGAATCCTTAAGAAACGAAGTAAACACTTTCACAATGTGCATCTATAAATAAAAGTCAATAATTATTTTCCATGGAGCAGAAAGATACATTAGGCAGTCATAACAAGAGTTAAGCCATGGAATTTACTATACTTGAGTTCTCCAGGAACAGTTTCCTTGTTCTTCCACCCAGGGAAAGGAAAATTCTAAGTACCTTGAAGGTCCATCCTGGGATAAGGATCAGGCAGGAATGGCATCTTTGGGAGAGTTGCTTCATCTCTGGAGTAAGTATGGTCCTTGGTAAAAGGGCAATACAAGTCTCAAGCAGTCTGGTGACAAATAGAAGAGGGAAGTATAGTTTCCCTGCACTGCAGTCTGCCCTTGGGAATGGAACCCTTGAGGAACCTTAAATCTCTGGAGAAGGAATATTTCTTCAGACCTGCCTTCTACTTAGAGAAGGAAGCAATACAGCTTACAGACAAACCAAGGATGAGTATCAGGTCAAGAAAGGATCCTCTAATTGTGATATGCCAACAGAGAGGGGAAAATTAAGGGTCCAGGCTGCTCTAGGATAACAGATGTCCTAAGTTGTATATTCATTTCTAAAAGAGGGATAACACAGGAAAAAAAACAGTCATAGAGGAACTATTCCCACTATTGCCCCAAATGAATTTACCTCAGGCACCATAATTCTACAATAAAGCTTTGTTTTTAGGGATGTTTCATAGCAAAGCAGGACTTCTACTCAGGTACACTAACCATACCATCTGCTGGTCTCTTCCATCATGTATAACAGCTCAGTGCAGTCTGAACCACTTCTCCTCCCTAGGGCAAATTCCTCCAAATGATTGACCACATACTTGAAAACACTGGCCTACAATACACAAATGAAACTCATGTATTTATGGTCTACAATTCCTTTCTTATTGTCTTTTAGCCATTATGGTTATGGCCCTTCTAAAGAGACTTATTAAGATCTGCATCTCAAGAAATGTTCTTTTTCTCTCACTCTCTCTTCCTCCCTAGGCTATTTCTGTGCTGGGATTCAATTGAATTGCAGTCCAACATTTATCTAAGAGTTTATTGTACGTTTTTTTTTCCACAGGAATTAGGTTAGACTTTTTGGTGAAGAATACGGTGTGAACAAAACCTGATTTAATTTTAAATCTGGAAATTAAGGGGAAATAATGGAATTATCCACAAAAGCACTAGGAAAAAGAAAGGAAAAAAACTGTGAAGGCAAATATTAGAAGTAGATCTTAGGCCGGAAGGGACCTTAGAAATAATTTGTTCTAGCTACGTCATTTTGTAGGTGAAGAAATGGGTTCAGGAAGAATAAATTATTTTCTTAATATGATAAGTAGCAGAACTGAGATTCAAACCCAGATGGTTTAAATTTTTGACCCAGAAAACTAGAAATCACTTCTTCTGAACAAAGGATAGAGGCTGGACCTGTATCTAAATTTTAGACTGATCATAGTAGCCCCCAATGGCTACATGAGTGTTTAGCACCAAGGTTGTTGACTTGCATTTAATGCCTCTCAGTAGTGTTTTAGATGTGAAGTAATAGGGAGCTGTCCTCAAAGCCAGAAAGACCTGAGTTCATTTCCATGCTCTGAAATATATTAGCTATGTGATTGGGGAAGTCATTTAGTCTCCCAATTCTCTAGGCATTCTAAGTTTCAAGATTGGCTCTGACTTTCATAGTTAGCAAGGGTTTCTTCTCCCAGAAGAAGTTCTTTATGCCAATAAAATAACTGGTCCAAACCTTATCCCTATATTAGTATTCTCAAAATTTTCAAACCACCAATACCTGCTCCGCATTGCTTTTATTTTTTGAATCCAGTTTTCCTCTTCCCTTGTCTCATTTGTATATGACAGAAATGTTTGTCTTGTTTTTTTCAAGTAGTGATAGGGTTTGAAACTTGCTGTGTCATTATTCTTTCTCCTGAGGAGAAAGAAAGAAATGGAATAATGAAACTTCTTCCTACTGGGAAATATATCAGGTATCCTTCCTTCACTTCTTTCTAAGGATGGAATAATCCTTCTATTATTCTATTGTATATATTATGTATATTATATATATACACCCTTCTATTGATTAGTCAATTATTCCACCCATCTTTGCAACTACTCCCAAGATCTTGGGAAAAGATTCCAGAACTTGGAACAGTATGCAAAAGTTACAAAGAGGCAGATTTCATTTCAATGTAATAAACAAAATTCTCCATCATTATAATTGCTCAAAAATAGCATGTACTACCCATTAGAAAGCAATGAGTTCTCTGCTACTGGAGGACTGCAAACTGAGGCTGAATGACCTCCATATTCTATAGAGGAGGTTTATTTTCAGATACAAGTTAAATCCAGTGTCCTTTCCAACTCTTAAAATTCCATCAGTCATATTCAAATTCCATCAGTCCTTAAACAAGAAGAGCCCTTCCACTAAAGATGCCAGGAAGAATACAGGTTAAGCTAAGGTAATTGAAATTTCCACCATATGCAGGAATTCTATATAACCACTCACTAACATTTCATAGAATCTCACAGTTGAAATGGATGCTAGAAGTCAGCTAACTATACCTCATACCTAAACCAGAATCTTCTCTGCAACACAGAGAGAAAAGTGGTCAAAGACAGAGACTTGAGAGATGCCGATTGTTAACAGATGAAACACCTCCTCCCCAGATTTGCATGCATACTCATAGACTAGGTCCCTCAAGGGTGGCTGCTATATTGGACTCTAGTGGTAACCATGTAACTACTCCGACTAATGTACCTCATGAACCCTGGCCAATATGCATCCTATTAACAATAAACCAGCATACACAATTCCCTCTTAGTAAATATTTAATAAATTATTTTTGATTTATTAGTAAAGGTATATACTAAGAAGGCATAGTAAAAACAGTCAACAAATCATTTCCTTCATAGACCTAGACTTACTCTCGCATAAACACACAAAGTATATGTAGAGAAAATAAACACAAACTTAAAATACACTGGTAATTAGGTACAGATATATGTGGCAAAGTTAGCTCAAAATCCTTGGGACCTTAGATCCTGGAAGTCCTTTTCCTCTTTGTAGAATCTTCTTAGAGCTCCCAAAGCTTCCCAGAGGGTACACTATCCCTACTAGGAGAGTTGTACAGTTTAGTCCCTAGGGTCTTCTCCTCTACATGTCCAATTCTAGATTGCAGAGGGTCACACTTCTTGAAGCTGCTTCTTCCCTCGGGTCACTGTCTAGACTAGTATGTATCTGCTACTCAATGGATATTGTGTCTCCTACCCTTCAAGTAAATCTGCTGACATGGTTAAGTGGGTGGGGGGAGAGGAGAAGAGGTAATGCCTTCCCCCTCCCCCTCTCATACACATAGAAAGACAGAGAGACAGAGGCAGAGAGACTGAGACACGGAGGGAGGAAAGCTGGGAAGAGAGAGGAAGAGCTGGTTACTAGAGGCTTCCTGTAGGGTGTCAGTTGCATTTTTTCAAGGTCAAAGCCTATAAAGAAGTTCATCACACATTTTTGTAGGGTCTAGGAAAACTCCTTAACATCTCATTAGCACTTTGTGATTTCATTTTTATCTTTCTGTGGTTATAGCAACGGTAGTATGGGAGAAACTGCACACCCTTTAGAAAGTAAAGGAAGGGTTCAAAATGATTCAATTAGGAATTGCTATAAAATCTAGAATACATACTAAATTAAATTAAATTGAATTAATTTATTTACCCAGTAACCCATTTATTAAGTATCTATAATAGCCAGTAAACTTGGGAGATATAGGGATAAATAAGATGAATATGACATAGTTTACATCCTCAGGGAATTTCCTTGTAACGGGGAAGAAAACATGTTCACAGATAAAAATAATACTAAGAAGAATATAAATGCCTAAGAAGAATATTAAGTGATGAGATTGACTAGTGCCATTTAGATTGATGAGCCCATCTGAGATATTTTATCTTTAAAATATATCAATAACTATTCAAAATGTTAAAGAAAAACATATTACTCTTTTGTTATTTAAAAATCAGAATGTGGAAATCAATTTCTTTTTTTTTTTGCTTTTTGGGGGGCAGTTGGGGTTAAGTGACTTGCCCAAGGTCACACAGCTAGTTTTTTTGTGTTAAGTGTCTGAGGCCGGATTTGAACTCAGGTACTCCTGATTCCAGGACCGGTGCTCTATTCACTGCGCCACCTAGCCACCGCGGAAATCAATTTCTTATTTTAAAAACGATTTTATTTTGGTCGTAGAAAAAACTCTTCATGTAAATATATGTAAACATATGTCTACCTCTTACCTTGCAAACCACTTGAGAACGTGTATCTGTCAGCCCTCTAGTTCACACACAGTACTGTGAACATGCATCACCCCAAATATTCATGCAAAAAAATTTTCACTGAATGATCTTTGAAGCAGAGTGAAAAAAATAGATATTGTGGCATTCATAAAAATGAAATGCTAGTCCAAAACTGTTTTTGGAGAAAAGTATTTGATAGAGCTTAAATTTAGTAAGTAGAGTTTCTCATTTTAAAAACCAGAATTTTTCAAGTCTACTTAAGAATGCCTTTCAGCTTTTTTATCAAGTACACAATGGTACTTTATAGATGAGTCATTAAACAAACAAATGTATAAAGAATACATTTTAGTAATCAAATTTCTGTTTTTTTAATCTTCCCATCTACAGTGTCTGAAAGCTCACATTACATTTGGTATAAAAACAACAGATTCTGTCTCTTCTCTGAGGTTCTTTTTTTCTAAGTCTTCACATTACATGTAATCATTTTGTTGGTTGCATTCTCTTTTGCCTGTCTTCTCTAATGGATGCAAAGGATACCTGTTGGAATAGATGCAGTGCTGCACTGGGAGGCGAGACACTCGGATCCTAATGTTGGACTTGTCATAAACCAGTTTTTTGACCTTGTACTTGTGATACTTTGCCTGTCTGGGCCTCAGTCCTGCAATATGAAAAATCAGGAATTAACAAAGAAATCTTTAAAGTCACTTTCAATCCTAAAATCAATGAATGTGTGATTATAGTATCCCCCTATGCCACTTATCAGCCTCATGTCTCTGGTCAAGTCTCTTCATTTTTCCCTGCCTTAATTGCTTCATATGCAAAGTAGAGATAATGCTTTGTGTTCCTGAAGGCAGGAGACTAACTTTTAGACTGCCTTTTAAAGAAATAGCACTTTCATTGCAATCCTCTCCACCTTTAGTATCTATGTTATTATGTGATACTGTGGTTATGAGCAACCTCTACTCTGAAAGAGGCAAAATGAGGAATAATACAAAAACCGTAGTCAAATCTCCTTTCTGTGTAACTTTAGAAGCAGTTACTAAAAGTCTAGCCAAATTGTCTACTCCGGGCTTCTTCCAGCATGTCAAGGAGTCATATTTAAAATATTAACTTTTCAAAAGGGATAAAAGTTAGTTCCTGAATTAAATTTTTGAACAATCATTTTCAAATTCCTTCATTTCTTCATTCAACAATCATTTAGTAAGCACCTACTAAATACTCAGCCATGTGCTAAGCACAGTTTCTGTGCTTTTCTTAGAATGGTGGGAAGAGCACTGTTTCTGTAGGCAAAAAACCTGAGCTCAAATTCAGCCTCTTGTGCTTACTACCTATCTGACCTTGGGCAAATCATATACCTATCCAAGCCTCAATTTTCTTATTTATATAATGAGGGGACTTACTAGAAGTTTTCTGGGATTCCTTTCAATTCTCAGCCTATGATTCTATGCTCTTGCGCCCTCTCTTGATGCATCAATTCTGTTTTTTTCTTATTCAATCAATCAATAAACATTTATTAAGCCACTATTATGTGCCCAGAAGAGTAAATGTGGGTGCCATTCATCAAATCTCTGAAAACTGCCCATTCCTTTTCTGTTCCATTGTTACTAACTGTGTGTTGGCTCAGCTTTCCCTCCAAGTTAGCAACAAAATGTTCAGGCATGGAGAAGCACTCTAATCTGCTGACATTAAGTCTGCTGGCGGTCATCTTGCCTTGGGGGCCAATGGCTTTTCTTGAATGTGAATGTTTAGATTGGAGAGGATAAGTATGATTGATCCAGTACTCTGGGTTATACATGGCCTTTCTCATTCTCATATCCTATCTGTCTCTTCTCCTTACAATGACACGGTCTATTAAATGCTGATGTTTGCTGAGAGGATACATCCAAGAAGTTTTATTGCATTTAGGTAAATGGAAGGCAATGTTGGTAATGAGGTCATGAAATGCACAAATCTTCAGTAGTAAGTGACCACTGCTGTTGCTGTTTATGACTCCATTCCTCCCAAGGACTCCCTGCCATGTCTGATAGTCTGTGCCTACTCTGATGTTAAAGTCATCTAGAATTAGAATATTGTCCTCTTTTGCCACATTGATGATGAGGGTCTCCAGGTCTTCATAAATTTTTTCTTTGACTTCATCAAGATTCATCATGGTGGGGGCATACGTACTGATGGTGGCATGACACACAAGTGTCAATCATATTGTCATGAGCCTGCCATTCACTACTTTTGGGAGGCATACAAGCTTGTTGACTAGACTAGATATGATTGCAAAAACTATACCAGCTTCATAGAGCTCCCACCACTGCAGCTACTCCAGAAAAATGTGCATTCAGCTCCAACTTTGGTAAGCTAGCCTTCATTTGCCAGCCTTGTTTCACTTGGGGCTGCTATTTGGATGCCTATAAAACCTGCACAGTGTGCTACTGCCATGCCAGGAAACTGAATAACTTCCATTTGAATTGTCTTAGGAAGATTTTGAAGATCACCTAGCAAGACAAAGTAATGGACACTGAAGTGCTTTTTCAAGCCGAACTGCCAAGCATTCAAACTCTACTGCAGAAAACACAACTCAGATGAGCTGGTCAAATTATTCAAATGCCAAGCATACATTTGCCTAAAAAACTATTTTATGGAGAACTCATAAGGCAAGAGCTCACATGAAAGTCAGAAGAAGCAATAGAAGGATACTCTCAAGGTCTCTGAAGAACTTTTGAATTGATTGTGAGATGCTTGAGACACTGACATAACCTCTTCAGCATTCTAAAAGATCTTTTCTCAAAAGGTTCCTGTAGGATCCAGGGAGTTTTTGACAAATATGTATAGAAAATCTGACATGGAGGCAAGAAACGTACTAACTACATGGTTACAGAAGTAAAGAAGACTCCCTCATTTCCATAGCCTTTACAAGGCTGCACATAATGAGATTTCAGGGCAGGAATTCTTAACCTGGGGTCTGGAGGTTTCACCAAAGTCAAAAGGACCCACAACACACAAAAATGATTATGGACTCCTGTCCTAAACTATATAAGAATCTGTTCATCCCTTTCTGTTGCTACTTCTTACTTCAAGAATTATTCAGCTACCAATCAAATAAGTATGAAAGAAAAATTTAAGAAGGTGCTTTACTGAAGAGCTGGTATAGAAATTTGGTATACTCCCCATAATAATAGCTGGCATTTGTATGGCATTTTAAGGTTTGCAAATCACTTTGTAACATTATCTCCTTCTACCCTCAAAACAACATTCTGAGGGTAGGTGCTACAAGTATTATTGTTCCCAGGTGACAAAATTGAAACTCAGAAAGCTTAAGTGACTTATTCAGGGCCATGCGGCTACTAAGAGGTGAGGTCAGATTTGAAACCCAGGTTTTCCTTGATTCCAACTGCAGTACTCTTTCCACTGCCTTACATTGCCTCTCAATTTCACTAGATCGAAGCAAAAGTATTTATCTGAGTGGCAGCCAATTAATGACTGAGTCACTAAGGAAACAGTAGCTCTTTAGTTTGGCTTTAAAAGCCATCCACAACTTGGCTTCATCAGTCACTTCTAGCCTAATTTCCCATACCCTATATGTTTTACCCAAACTGCATTTCTAACCGTTCTTTCAAATCTAGTCCTATTTTCTCTCTCCTCCATTCATTCACACAAACTATCCAACATGAGTAGAATGAATTCCAGTCCTATCTCTTCCTTTTTTATGAATGAATGAAAAAAATGTTTATGAAGTATTTACTATATTCAAAGCTATGCTAAGTACTGGGGATTCCAATACAAAAGCAAAATAGTACCTGTTCTCGGAGTTGATATTTTAATAGACAGGCAACATATAAAAGAGTTTTCAGCTTCAGCTCAGATGGAAAGGTCTTATGGTCATTAAGGTGATGGGACAAGGAAGATGGTAATATGTCTTTCTCTGATGTCATTTTTTTAATGATAAAATCACATCCATTTCTGATGCTGAAACATTTGATAGTGTCAATTACTTTGGTGTTGAGAACTTTATTTTCCAGGTCTTCTGTAGCTCTTCTTCCCTCCATCCAAAGCTCTTCTCAGATGCCACATCCTCCATGAAGCCTATCATTTCCCTGTGCCCCCTCACCATTAAGGTTCTTCTCCTCTGCTCCCATTCCACCGAATTACCCTTTGCCCTATCACCTCAATTTATACTTGGCCAAGTGCAAACATTATAATTCTCCTCACTTCATGCCTGCACCAGACTGCAAGGTCCTTAAAGTCAAGGATTATCTTTTTAAAACTTTGTATCTTTATATATCAGGTCAAAGCATAACATATTACACACAGTAATTTTTAATTAATGTTTATTGGATTGGATTGAATCAAATTAACCAACAAAATACAAACCCTGAATGAGCTTAAGATATTTCACATTCAGCAAATATTTATTGAACAACTCCTATGTGCAAGTTACTGAGATAAATTCTGTATGACTACAAAGAAGGAGAAGCAGAATCTGTCCTTCCCATCTAGTAGGAATGAGAAGAGACATGTATACAAATAATCGTAATAGCATAGCAAATGAAAATGTAACAAGACAGGTGCCAAGTGCTTTGGGAATTCTTAGGAAAGAAAGATGCTTTCTGGGGAACAAAGTACACTTCAAAAGGATGCAGCATTTGAGAGGGACCTTTAAGGGTTGGAAGGAATTTAGGCAGGTGAAGTTGAGGGGAAAGGTCATTCCACGAAAAGATTAGACATGAGCTAAGGCAGAGGGAGAAGAGTGCAGGGGTTATTCAATAGCATGTAATCTAATTTAAATGGAATATAGAGAAGACAAAGGAGATAAGGGCAGTAAAAGTCATAGTATCATGGTATTTAAAGAGAGATCCATAGAAATCATTTTCTTACTTTCTTATTTTACTGAACCAAGGTCCAGAGAGGTGGAGGTTTTCTGACATCAATAAGATAGTAAGTAGTAACAAAACTGCTATGGACCCCAGTTCCACTGACTAAATTTAGCCTTGTTTCCAGTTCTTTGAATTGATAATAACTAAATAATTGAGCTTGGACTTTTTTTAGTTAATGGGGAGCCACTGAAGAATTTTGAGAAAGGCAGGGTTATTCACAAAGCATTCTGGAAGTGATGTTTTATATCAGTAACCTCAGAATTGATAGAGACTTCAGCAAATCTAGTTCAATCCAGAACTGAATAATAATCCCCCCTAAAACCAACAAGTGATCAGCTCTTGGAAGGTCATTCTGAATGTATTCTGAATCAAACAATTCCATTTTGGGGTAACTCTAATTGTTAGGAAGATTTTCCCTCTAACAAACTTCTATTTGATTTTTTGTTACTTTCACATGCTGCTCTTAGTTCTTCCCTCCAGCACCAAACAACAAATCCACTCCATCTTCAGAGGGATAGCCCTTCAAATGATGGATTAGGGGACAAAGAGATTAGAGTCAAAGAGATCAGTCAGACAATTAAAGTAGACCACGGGAAATATAATGAACGTCTGAATTAGATATAGTTTGCCTCAGAGGCAGGGAGACCACTTAAGAGAAAATAAAGACACAAGATTAAATATTTATATTCTATGTAGGTTAACCTCTTCTCAGACTCTCTAATGGCTCATTGTGGTGTCAAGGTGTAACCTCAAGTTCCCAGATTCTAGGCCAGCAGCACACAAGCTCTGGCAGATTCCACCACATTTGAAATCCTTTAAGTTCAGCTACCAATGGTTTGTGTACCTCTTAGCCAAGAAACACCCTAGATAAATTCAGGGAAATTCATTATCAGAAGATTGAACATTTGGGGGCATGTTGAGGGGGCGTAGCAGCAACCACACTGGCATACCCCCAGGAGAGCTGCTAGCACAGACTCTTACATCTGTTTTACTAGGAAAGATAGTTCTTTAAGGGGTCAGCAATCTTTTTAAATCACATTCACTAGTTCAAGGGAAAAGTCAAAACCCTGAATTTCAGAGAAAATACAAACAGAGAAATAAAGACCAACAGACAGGGCTCTGACTGTCTGAATCAACTATATACTCTACATACATCCCTGGATCAAGAGGGATGAGCAGTGGAGGAGCTCTGAACATACAGCCACTCAGAATCTCCAGCACAGCCCTCAAAGCAAAATACCAGCTCAAAGTATATATACACTTCTCAGAGCCAAAAGGCATCACAACCCTCCTGACTCAGTTCCTAATTAGAAATTAGCAAAAGGTGTGAAAGCCTTCCTAAAAGCAAGCCTCCCCTAAGCAAGCTTCCCTCAATGGGCTTCAGGTAAGGCCTATTAATGGGTGGGGAAGATCTTAAACATCATTAACATTGGGGAGCAGAGTGTTTTGTTTTTGTACTTATAGATAAAAAAATTCATAATTACTCAAGGATAATAAAGGATTTGTGACCTGCTTTAGAGGTGAAGGGAATTGCCCACACTGATCATATCAGTGATCATTGGAAATTAAAAACATAAATATACGTACAAACTAAAGGTTATGTGCTTAGGGGTGGGATCATTTGTTGGAGATCAGTTAGAGCTTCCTATTTAAACAAAGAAGTCCTGAAGGTCAATATGGAAGTAAAGCATCAGGAAGGAAGGAAAGAAGGAAGGAAGGAAGGAAGGAAGGAAGGAAGGAAGAAAAGAGGGAGAGAGGGAGGGAGGGATGGAATCCCCTCACTCCGCAGCCTCCATCAAGTTATAGGGCCTTGAGGTTCCGTAATTAGATAAACCTCTTAGACTTAAACCAAACAAAACATTATTAAAATTTTAATTTCCCTGAGAGAGACATATTTCAATCTCCTCCTAATTAGTATCCCTACAACTAGCCTCTCCTTTCTCCAGTTCATCCCACACACAGCAGACAAATTAATATTCCTAAAACACATTTTTGACCATCTCACTTCCATCCACCAGAAGCTTCAGTGGCTCCCTATTGCTTCTAGGACTAAATACAGACACTCATATTTGACATTTAAAACATCTCACAGTCTGACTCCACTCTAACTTTCCAAGCTAATTATACTGCTCTCCATCACATAATTCCAGCTAAACTCAATAACTTGTTGTTCTTCACACGTGGCATTCTGTCTCTTCTATCTGTGCTTCTGTATAGGCTACCTATCATGCCTAGAGTGTCTGCTTTACTCCTTTCCACCCTGTGAATCCCTAGCTTCCTTCAGGGCTCCCCTCAAATTCAATCTCCTACCAAAAGCCCTTCCTATTTCTCCCAATTGTTAGTACTTTTTTCCCTCTACTGGAACTATTTTTTAACTTTGTATACATTTCATATAGACTTACCAGTGCACGTGTCGTTTCTTCCCAGGAGAATGTAAGCTCAGGATGTTCCCATTTTTCTATTTGTATCCTTGACTTAGCATAGTGCCTGGCACATAATCTAATGCTTAATAAATGCTTAGTGAGTTGAATTAAATTTAATTGAAATGAGCTCCTTTGAGCTCCATACAACTCATTTTGGAGGAATTAAAACAGGTTTTGTTGATGTAAAGGAGAAAGCAAGATGTCTTTGATCGCCTCAAAAAAGGGTGGGAGGGATTATAAATGAGGGAATAGTGAGAGAGGAATGGACAATGTGTATGGAAGTATTATTGCTAAAACCATAAAAATTGAAGCTTTAGAGATCATCTATTGCATCTTCTTCATTTTACATGCCAGTTAAATATAAAATCTTTGAGAGCAGGGACATTTCATGTTTGTCTTCAGATACACAATATCTAGCACAGTGCCTGACATATATAGTAGCCACTTAATAAATGTTTGTTGATTTCAGTCATAGATGTAGGAATTGAGGCCCAGAGAAGAGATGTAACTGACCCACGGTCCCATAAGTAGTTAAGTGTCAACAGCAGCATTCAAACCTAGGTTCCCCCAGGTCAAAATTTAATACTTTTCCCATTAAATCACAGTTTCTTCATTTTCTATATGAAGAATCATGGTAAAAAAAAAAGCCAGTAAGTTGTTATGTAAAAAATAGTGAACCAGACATTTCCTTCAAATACTCCTGAAGTTTTTTTTAGTCCTTTGGTAAGTTTGATTATTATGATTATTATTTGATATTTTTTGGTGTGTGCTTGATTTTTTATTGACATTTTTAACAATATATTCATTTCTAAGTATATATACTTAAACTTCACAACAAAGATTTAAAGATGAGAAAAAAACTCTACAACAGAACCAATCAACCTAGCTACTGTATCTAACATATATGTAGTATTCCATACTAAAAGTTTCCCACCTTAGCAATGAAGAGGAAGGAAGCATGTTGACTCTTTCGTATCACCCAAAATTGTTGAATACTACCCATGGGTTCTTTCAAATATTTTTTTAATGTAGATTACTGGTCATTAAACATCTTCCAGAGAAAAAAAATCTAACTCTAGACAATAGGTTTTCCAGAGTGTGATCCATGGACTTCTGGGGTTCCTCAAGCCCTTTTTTGGGGAGAAGGGTTTTTGAGGTCAGAATCATTCTTGTAATAATATTAAAATATTATATGCTTATTAAATATTATTCCATTTTCCAACTACATATCTATGCTAGGCCAGATTGTCTTTATATATTTCAACCAATTTATCCTGACAGATTGAATGTAGAAACAGAATCCACTTATCTTCTATTAAACAAGACATTATGGAGACTTGCAAAAAAAAAGCCACATAAAACAATATCACTTCTTTCATTAATTTTTTAGTCTTGGAAAATGTTATCTGTCATAAAATATATTATTCATGTTAGTATATAATTGTTATTATAAATGAATTTATAAATAGATTTAAATGTATCCATTTTAATTTCTAACACAATAAATATCTATAGACATAAATCACTTTAAACAAAAGCTCTTTGATGTCTTTAATAATTTTTAAAGGCATAAAGGAGTCCAGAGATGAAAAAGTTTGAGAACTTCTCTATGAGATTAACTAGATCACCAGTGTGTGCTTGGTGCTGAACAAACCTCTCAGATAAGTAATACCCCAGACATCCATCTACAAGGGGCTTTGCCTTAAACATTTAACAGAAATAACACATTGTTCTCTGATGAGCTTTTGGAAGAAAAGAATGTAGATTTTTTTAAAATCTCATTCCTGGTTTGTTTTTCTTCTTCCAATTCAGAAGATTTGGGGGTTTGTTTTATTATTTTGGGTTTTTTTGTTTGAAGTAGGTTCCCTGAAGGGATATATCTTTTAGCACTCAACATAACCTTTCCTCTGTGGGAAATTATAATTAGAAGACTCTTAATAGAAAGCTATATCTGTTCCTTATTATCTGTATAACTTTGGGCAAGTCACTTTTCTTTGCATTTCAATTTCCTCATTTACAGAATTAGAACAGATTTACAGAGTTGGAACAGATCATGTGCCACATCTCTTCTGGTTCTAAATCCTATGAATCTATCTATAATTTCCTCACATGCCAAAATATGGGTTAACCATCCACCTCAAGGGAAAAACAAGCTTTTTAGAAATTAAAAATATTAGTACTCATCACTATATGCAAGTAGATAATTAGGATAATAATTCACAACTAGCAAGGGCAAAAGTCAGCAGATGGGGATTTCAGAGTCTGGTAACTACTATAAAATGCTTTATTTATTACCTTATTTGTAAGTTGTAAAGTCACTTACCTGTTTTGAAATATAGTTTCTGATACTCTCCAACAATCTGTGACAGATCATCATTAACACCGTATCATTACAGAGAAAGAGATGTTTCTTGATGTATCCCTCACAATAGAATAATACATATTTATATAGTACTTCAAGGTTTACAAAGAGGTTTCTTCACAGATGAGGAAACTAAGGCAAGCAGAAGTTCAGTGATTTACACAGCCTACCTGGAATTCTAATGGGTGGGAAAGACAAGATACAGAGATCTAGGTGGCAGCTAGGTAGACAAATGGATATAGTGCTGGGCCTGGAGTCAGGAAAATCTCATCTGAAAAATGGGGATACTAACAGCACCAACCTCCCAGGGCTGCTGTGGGAATAAAATAAAATAATATAATATTTACAAAGTACTTTGCAACTTCTAAATATCATAAGATATTCAATATGGCCACAAGGAGGCAGCTAGATGACACATTGGATAATGAGCTGGGCTTTAAGTCAGGAAGACCTGAGTTCAAATCCAGCCTCAGACACTAGCTAGCTTATGACCCTGGGCAAGTCTGTTCGCCTTAATCCACTGAAAAAGGAAATGGAAAACCACTGGAATATCTTTGTCAAGAAAACCCCACAAATATTATGGTCCATGGGGTCACAGAGAAGAGTAGGGTATGACTGAACAACTACAGTTCAATATCAGGAATTTCCTCTCTTGCTTCTTCACTTGAAGAAGTCATTATAGGGGATGGATTTGAAGTTAGAGACCTGAATTCAAATATCAGATCTGTTGTGACTCTGACCAAGTCACTTCTCAGGATCTCATTTACTTCCTCTGCAAAATGAGATCTATGGATCAGATAATTCCTTAAGATCCTTTCCATCTCTATCAATCAATCAACAATCATTTAATAAGTACTTACTGTGTGCTAGACTACAATTTACATAGAGGTATTAAAACAAAAATAAACGTCACGCCCCCTGAGAAGCTTACATTTTCTAACTCCCATGTTGAGTTAGTTCCTACATGTTCTTTAAAATCCACCTCAAACACTATTTCTTCCATGACGTTTCTCCTATTTCTTTGTTAATAACAAACATTAACCCATAAAGATGTTGATTCACGAAGAAGTTTGCTTTTGTATTTAATAACTCTAATCATATAAATTGGTTACATTAATATTGCAGTATTTGTGTTTGCATTTTATCTCCTTAGTAAGACTATGAGCTTAAAACAAGAGGATTGTTTTATCTGTTTTGTCTTTCAGAGTACCTAGCACAGTACTTTACACACAATAGAAAATTTCCACTTATTTGCTAAAATGAGTAAATTCCCAAGAGATCCTTTAGTAAAATCTATCCAGTCAGTCACAGAATTCAAAGAATCTTTGAATTTGATAGGACCTTAAAAGTTAGAGAGTTCCAGAACCAGGATCTCATATAAATTAAGAATCAAACCTTTCATTTGAAATCTGTGAAAGTGGTTCAACAATTTCATCCTGTCACTCCTTCCAGTGTTACCCAGAATATCCGTTATATTTATTACCAGGAAACCGGTAGTAAGGGAAACTGCAGTCAGTCATGTAGCAACACCTGGCCACCCTCTTTTTAATGAGCCTCCACATATTTGAAGACTACAGTTAGGATGCTCCTTTTTTAATGCTCTTTGGGATGCGATCCCTTTAACTTTCCAATAATAAACATTTGTTGGATTCATCTCCTTTTCCAGTGGATTTATGACTCACATATATGTCCTATCCAAATTCTTTATATTCCTTTCCAATTGTGGAGACTAGAATGAAATGCTGTTGAGGTTCAGATCAGTCTTGAATATCATTTCTTGAAGATAAATACACACAAATACATATGTGATGGTTTTACTGAACCTGTGATTTCATTGATATAGAAACCTTCCAGTGAGGAAATACTATCTACCAAGACAGATCAAAGCCTAATCTGCAGCTGTGTGTTTTAGAATATAGCCTGAGGCACTAAGAATTAAAATTATGTATCTCTAGTTGTGCAGCCTGTATGTGTCAGAGATCAATTCTCTATTGACTATTGGACATTGACTCTGACAAACTACAATAAAATTTATATATCTGATTCTATGGGAGGTTTGGTTTGGGTTTGGAGGAGTTTTTGGGGGGAAGAGGTGTGAACAAGGAGAGTGTGTTTTTATTACACTATTACATTTCTCATGTATCCACTAAAATCTTTGATACTAATGAGTTTTCTTCCTGATATAATTCTAATCATTCTTTTTTTAATTATCTCTTCCTTCAATGATCACTGCTATGATATTAATTAAACACAGAATGCTAGAGTTAAAAGGATACTATTTAGATATGATTAGGTACTATTTGGTCTAACAACATCATTTTATAAGAAAGCCAATAATAATACCACCATATATTTGTAGAGTTCCACATGGTGTTCAGAATGCTGTTATAAACCTGAATCCCACCTGATCCTTCTAATACCTTGTATAACATAGTAGTTGACCTGAATAAATTGCTTTATGGTTTACAAGGAACTTTCAATATATCAGCCTCTTTTAAAAATAGTATAACAGTCATACAGACAGCAAGCCTTTCAAGTACCTACTATGTGCCAGGGACTCTTCTAAGTGGTAGGGATACAATGAAAGGTACAAAATAGTCTGTGCTCTCAAAAAGCTGACAGTCAATGAGGTAGACAATAGAAGACACAGATGGGAAGAAAAACTAAGATAATCATCAACTGAAAGGTGCTTTCCTTCAAGGAGGACAAGAAAGACTTCTTGTCTATATTGTTTTATGATTTACAAAATGATTTTTAGAAGTTCACAGAATTTTCGTTTGTAAGAGGCCATAGTAGCCATTTAGTCCAAATACCTCCTGTCTTTATGTGAAAATCTCCAATGAAGGGGAAGCCACAACTTCCCAAAGGAGCTCCTTTTACCTTGGGATGGCTTCAGTTGTTGGAAAGGTTTTGCTTTTCATAGATATCCTTAGTACCTAACAGTGCCCAGCATAGAGTAAGTGTTCAATAAATACTTTTTGATTGATCAATTGTGACTTTTACCTGTGGCTCTTAGTTCTGCTTTCTGGGGATAAGCAGAGCAAATCTCTCTTCTCTAGTATATTCTTTCAAACATTTGAACCCAGCTACAGCCTTCCCATCCCCTAACCAGGTTCTCCTTTCCAGCTTAAGTATTCACCCCCTTTAACCAGTGTTTATTTGGCAGAACTCAAATTCCTTTACTGTCCCTGTCACCTTCCTCTAGACACTGTCCATATCATCATCATACCTTCTAAAATGTTGGTCTTCACAACAATACTGTGGGCTTTTAATGAGATTTGACATTTATATGTCATTTTATGGTTTACATTTGACTTACAGATATGTTATAGCATTTGATCTGCACAACAACTCCATGAATTTGATATATTACAGAGTTTGGTTAGTGGTAACAAAGCTATGTTAGCTACAATTAATTCTATTCACATTAATGTGAATAGAATATAATAATGTTATGTTATCCTATTACACAGATGAGGAAGATGAGACTCAGAGTAGTTAAGTGATTTGTGTAAGACCATGTAAGTGGGACTGATACTATTAATGCTTATTTTGTAAATGAGGAAACTAAGGCCCAAAAAGGTACAGCAAATTGGTACGTCACATAGTTAACTCCTTGCTCAATGGACTTCAAGGACAGTGCATGTAAATAGAGCCAATAATAAAGTTTCTGAAATTGGGTCATAGATCTGGAGCTAGAAGGGACCTCGGGGGTCATTTAGCCCAACTCGTCCATTTTACAAGCAAGAAAACTGAGATCCAGAGAAAGTAAGTGAATTGCCTTAGAAAATACAAGTAGTAGCAAAGGCAGAAGTCTGACTCCAGGAGCTCTTTCCACTGTATCATCTACCTTTACAAAAATGGTTCTTCTCCTGTCTACTTTTTCTGTTCTTCCCCTCTTGAAATTTCATACTGAAGGCAGTGAATTACACCTCATATTAATGTTACAGTCATGCGATTTTTAGAAAATAAGCAGAAAGGGCTTTTAATAGAAAGTTCTAACATGTTTCATGATTTTAGGTCTCAGTTTAATAAAATGTTAGACTAACTGGGATACAGAATAGAAAAATTAGAATAGAGTGTTAGTAGCATTTTTTTCAGCTGACAATATGAAAAAGTCAACCTGGCTTCATGGAGAGGGTGCTAGGCTTGGAATAATGAAGACTTTTAATTATTTCCTATCTCTGACACTTATTCCCCATGTGACATTAGACAATCACTTAACTTGTACCCCAGAACACTCTTGACACCTTATTCACTAAATCATAAAAGGTTTACAGATCTATCTGGGTAGAAGTTTCTCAGAATGAGAAAATCACAGATATTTCCAGTACTTGTAAATACTACTACTACTAATAATAACTCATGTTTATATAGTGATTTTAAGATAAGCAAAGGATTTTATCTATATTATCCCATTTTAATCAATCAATAAGCATCTATTAAGCATTTACTATATACCATACACTTGCTAACTATCAGGGATCTAAAAAGGAAGAAAACAACGGTCCCTGTCATCAAGGAGTTTATATTCTGATGCAGGAAAAAACAACAGAAATTAATCAATAAATATGAGACAAATATAGAGTAGGTGGAAGGTATCCTTACAGAAGAAGGTACCGGTAGCTTGGGGAATAGGGAAGTTCTCCTACATTAGACAGTAGTTGAGTAGAGTCTTAAAGGAAGCCAGGCCTTCTAAGAGTAGGATCAGAAGGGACATCATGGAGGGCAGACAGTGTGAAGACAGAGAAGGGGGGCTAGTGTGTTCAGGAGAAAGAGCATGTAGGCCAGCATGGCTAGACCTTAGAGCAGCGGTTCTCAACCTTCCTAATGCCCGCAACCCTTTAATAAAGTTCCTCATGTTGTAGTGACCCCCAACAATAAAATTATTTTTGTTGCCACTTCATAACAGTAATTTTGCTACTATTATGAATCGCAATGTAAATTTCTGATATGCAGGATGTATTTTCATTGTTATGAATTGAACATAACCCACAGGTTGAGAATTGCTGCCTTAGAGTGTGTGGAGGGGAGTAATGTAATGTCAAATCAAGTCAAGCATTTATTAAGCTTGAATTTATTATTCTATGTGTCACACACTGGGATAAGTACAGGGAATATAAATACAAACAGAAAGAAAACTCCTAATTTCAAGTAGCTTTTATTCTAATGAGTTAAGAAAACACATAAAAGGGAACTAAAGGGGAAAATGAAAGCACCTGGCATAAGGCATTGTAGACATAATCTAGAGTCTGAGAGAGTCGGGAATGCAACCAAGAGAGGTAGGAAGAGAAGTCTAACCTGGGTATCCTCCTTAAAATGGAAGTTCTAGGTTCTAGGAGGAATCAGTCGCTCAGAGAGAGAGGCCACCAGGGGCCTGAATGCACAAAGTCCTGGGGTATAGTGAGCCTGCAGAGTAAAGAGGTTTGTGGGGCATTGTAAGAAAAGACAGAGAGAATCAGGCATATAACCTGGAGAAGAATAAAGATTGAAAAGATTGGAAGAGGCCAGGTGGTGAGCTTTATATGCCAAGCTGAGAGGTCTATATTTAATCTTAGAAGTAATAGAAAGCCTTTGAAGTTTATTGAGTGGGGAGGGCTATTATTTGGTCAAATCTGTGCTTAATGAATTGTTTTGACAGCATGTGAAAGACAGATGTGAAGAAGGAAGGACTTAAGGTGGAAGGCTAATATAATGATCCAGGAGAAAGATGATAAAGGCTTGAATTGGAGTTGCAGATGTGTGAAGAGAGAGAAGTAAATATACTTGAAAGGTATTACAGAGAAAGGAACAAGATTTGCCAACTGACTGGATATTTGCAGTGATTGAAAGAGAGGAGTTGAGGATTATACATAGGGAATGTGGGATTTTTCATTGTCCTAACAAATGGCAAGGTATTAATATACTTTATTGTCATATTGAAGTTAGCACTCAAAATTGAGGAATGGCAAACAAACGTTTAATAAGGGCAGGAGTGGAATCTTATTTGATAACATATTATACAATAAAAATATCAATTTATGTACAATTCACCTCTATACAAAACAGCAAGCAAAAGCCAGTCAATCAACAACATTTGTTAAGTACCTCCTATGTTCCAGATATGGTGGTTAGGTACCATGGAAACAGGAGCAAAAAAAACAAAAAACCCAGTCCCTGATCTCAAAGAGTTCTGGTTTTCCTTTAAAAATTCAAGGAATAGTGTGTTTCTTAGAAAATTGACATATACAGTTTGATTCTGCTCCCTAGATGTATAATTTTACTCTCCAGGTATGCATTTCACTCATCCATCTGGATATAACCATTAGCTCAGCACAGGACCCAAACTCAAGTGATCAATTGGTTTGTACTTAATATCCATACAGTAAATGACTCGTTTCAACTTTATTCAGTTTTCAGTTTCCTTTTAGGATGGGAAGAGCATAATGCTGAGTTTTTCCTTTATGTCTTGAGTTTTAAATTATGAATGACTACCTAGACCTATGTCTTCAAAAGATGGTAGAAATCCTTAGCAGAAAAAAACAGTCAGTAAAAAGAAGCCCTTCTATTTAACAAGATTCATGTGTGTTGTATATTTGTGCTATGTCCCAGGTGCCTCAAGATGAATGGGGAGGGTACCCCACTGGCGGTAAAGATGAGGAGATCCCCTGCAGGAGGATGAGGAGTGGGAGTTATATTAAAGCCATGGGAGATGAGGAGAGCGGAGAATCTGACTCTAGCCCCAAAACATCACCAAAAGTAGCAGTCCGACCAGAGGCGTTGTTAAAGTCCATTGGACAGAGACCGCTTGGAGATCACCAAACGTAAGGCTTCCTAACTCTTCTTCCTTTTTCTAAAATAACTTGCCATTGCTCTAGAACTCTTTTCTGATGAAAATTTGTCTACCTTTCCTGAGTTATCATCACTTCCATAAAATAATGACTGAAATGAATATGTAACATGGCATATAAAACTTTCTTTTTGAAAATAAACGGTCATTTTGACTCATAATTATTATAACTTCATTAAAATAACATATTACTGAACAATTTCAGTATCAATTTTCCTCTAAAAATACCTATCTAATCAATTCATATACTGTTTTTAATTATAAAAAAGTATTAAAAATTCAAATTTACAGGCAGATTGATTTTTCCTTACTGTAGACATTTTAATTTTTTAAAAAATTCCTTCACAAATACAAATGCCTCTTTCCAGGAATTTGGCTTGTGCTTTCTTATGAGAAAATATATATATTTTTGTCATGACAAAAGCCTTCTGGATTGGTGACAATATTGTCCATTTTCCATTTACTGCAAAAAATAAAAGTACTAGAGTCTTTTCTTGAGAAGTTTTGTCTGGGTATGAAGTACACATATTATAAACTTAAACAGTGCTTTACCTGTATATTTGTCATGACTGAGTCCTTCCTTCTGTTCCTGCAAAGAACATTTTCTTAGAAAAAAAAAAGTCAACCTAAGTTGACTAAATTAACCTAAGAACAAATTAAGAAATTCACATAATAGGTGAATGTGTGAGACTGCCGTCTCCTTCCCTCCCCCCACCGTGAACACATGACACACAGCAAAATACAACATAAAACAATGCAACAAAAGTCTGGGGGAGACACAAATTTTAGCTAAGTCATGGTCTTGCCTTCATGGAGTTTCCTACATAGCACAGGATAAGACTTCTGTGTCATTAACTTTAATACACAATATTGAATGATAATAGGTAACATTTAGCTAGCATTTGAGCAAATAGGTGGTACAGTGGAGAGAGCACTTGACCTAGATTCAGGAAGATCTGAGTTTAAATTCAGCCTTAGACACTGACTAGCTGTCTGAAGGTGGCCAAGTCATTTGGCCTTACCTACCTCAGGTGCCTTATATCTGTAAAATGAGTTAGAGAAGCAAATGGCAAACTACTCCAGTATCTTTGCCAAGAAAACCCTAAATGGGGTCACAAAGAGTCATGCATGACTGAACAACAACCAAAAAGCTTTTACATGAAGCTCTGAGGTTTACAAAATTCCTTAATTGTATACTCTCTCATGATAAGTGCATCGGTGAGGGGCAAGTCAAGTGATATATGAAATACGAGAGGACTTTATCAACTACACATGAAAAAACCACTTAGCAAATTGAAAATATATTCAAGGGATCATTAATTTCAATTCAGAAAGTGAGACAACTACAACTGATAACCTGTAGGGACATAACATCTTCAAAACAGCCTGTACTGGTTTGTGGGGCATACTGACAAACCAAAATAGATATTTGGTCATCTCCATCAAAAGCAAAGGTCAAAGTCATGATTATCTTCAGGAAGAAAAATGCATTTTGGGTCCTAGAAAAAATTTATTTTTGACAGCCTTGAATTTACAATGTTTCTTGAAGTCTTGGTGATTTCGAAAAAAACCCCAAATGAGCCATATTAACACTGAAGTTAGTCGAGCATTATTGTTGTTTGCTGTTTAATCGTTTTTCAGTTGTGTCCAACTCTTCATGAGCCTGTTGGGGTTTTCTTGGCAAAGATACTTAAGTGATTTGCTATTTCCTTCTCCAGCTCATTTTACAGATGAAGAAACTGAGGCAAATAGGGTTAAGTGACTTTCCTAGGGTTACATTGCTAATAAGTGTCTGAGGCCAATTGTGAACTCAGGTCTTTCTGATTCCAGGCCTGGTGCTCTATTCACTGAGTCACCTAGCTGCTCCAACTAGCATTATTAGTCAGAATGTATTCTCTTTGGATACCTGGAAGAATCAATTTAAGTGTGAACATCTTCCTCATCATACAACAATGGCATTTCTGTGCCCTCGGACACAACTGCAAATGCAAAAAAAGATACAACAGTAGAATTCTATACTACCAGTAGGGGGAAGAAGGATGTTTTCCACAAATTTTTAAAGGACTATTGATTCATTGACTGTGTAACCTACTGATTAAGCCAACTCTTAAGTTTTCTAAGTGTTTCATATCTACTTTATAGTTTATACACAGCAAACTTTGGATTTCTAGTTTGTCCTTCAGAGCTCAGATTAGAATCCCATTCCTGAGCTAGAAAATGTACACAGCATGAATACAAACTCACACATTACTAATGGCAATAGTTTACATTTATCATAGAATCACCAAATGTGAGAACTAGAATAACAATAGATGACATTTATGTAGAGCTTTAAAGTTTGCAAAGATCTCTACATACATTACTTCATTTGGTAAGGACTTAGAAGGCATCTAGTCCGACTTACACCATCTTCTCTACAACACTCTAACAAGGAGTAGTCCAATCTTCATTTAAAGGTACCTACTGAATGCACTTGGAGATAGCAGAATCTGCTTTCTCTCAATGCAACCCATTCCACCATGGGACAACTATAATTGTTAAGAAGTCTTTCCTGACATGAAGCCTCAATATTGCTCTTCTGTTGTTTTCATCTGTTTGTTTTCTACTTCTTAGCACAGGGGCCAGGCCAAACACTTTTAATCTTCTCCCAAGTGATAGCTCTTTAAATATTTGAAGACAATTTCATAACCTACTAAATTGTTTCTTCTTCAAGTCAAATATTCCAGTTCCTTCAAATGATCCTCATTTAACATGATTTTAAGTCCTTTCACCATCATGGCCACACTGATCTGCAAGTTCTTCCAATTTACCATGGTTTACAAAATATTTCTCTTATAATAAATTTATAATGTATAATCAAAGATGCCCCAGGTCTTAGAAGGACCTAAAGAAGCTATCTACTTCACCACCTACTTCATCAAACATTCTTCCACAATATGGCCCTCATTTCACTGAAGAAGCTGAGGCCAAAAAGGGGAAGTGATTTACCTAAATTCACTGATAGTAACTATCCTAAGTAAAATTTAAACCCAGTTTTTTTACTCCAAATCCAAAATTCTTTCTAGTACACCATGATGATGCCTCTATGAACTTGGACAGTCTGGGAACTGACAGTGGTTAAAAGTCATCAATAGCATTATATATTTATAGCCCTAAATAAATTTTACTTAGCAGGATTTTCACAAGAATGGGTTATACAGTTGTTGACACAAAACAAGACATTGTGTATATAATAAAAGATATGATATAAGTTTTGCTCTAACAAAATGATGATTTTATGACTAGCAGGAACAGCAAGTACACACACATGTACTTAAACATAGGAACTATGATTCAAGGATAAGTCATATTAAATTGAAATGAGATATCTAGGTAGTATTAAGAGAGCTCTAGGGGGCGGCTAGGTGGCGCAGTGAATAGAGCACCGGCCCTGGAGTCAGGAGTACCTGAGTTCAAATCCGGCCTCAGACACTTAACACAAAAAACTAGCCGTGTGACCTTGGGCAAGTCACTTAACCCCAACCTGCCCTCCAAAAAGCAAAAAAAAACAAAAAAAAAAAAAAGAGAGCTCTAGCTGGTATTATGAGAATTTTCCCCCCAAAATCTGACAATCTATGCAATATTCCACATCCACAGACCTTTCTCCTTTCCCCATTTTTTTGATGTATTGGTTGGTTTTACTGAACTTTGTTTTCTCTTATTCCTCTTTTTAAAAACAAAATCTTTATTCTACGGGATGGCTTTCTAGGAAGGCGGGGAGGAGCAACAGAAGAAGAAATTGTGTTGATGTAAAAACAAAAAGTATCAGGAAAATTTATTTTTAAAAACCTTAAGGTCCTTTGTACTTAACTAAAGATTAATTAATTCATTCAGTCATTCATTAAAAAATCATTTGTTACATGGCTACTATGTGAAAAGAAGCACTGTTACAAATGGAATAAGTAAGCAAAAAACTTGTAACCTAGAAGTTAATTCTCAGCCTTTCAAATTCAGTAAACACAGTCTTCCAGTCCAATTGGCTCACAACCATTCTTCAATATCCTACCTTCTACTTAATAACTAGAGAAACAACAGGTGGGGCTAGATGGACTCTAAAGTCCCTTCAAACTCTCAGCTTTTGTGATTCTCTTGCTTTTCTTATTACCCCCCCCCCCCCGCCTTTTACTGCTTAACTCATTCTGACTAGATCTTCAGAACTGTATTTGGGGAGGGTCAATCTAGTATCTTCATTTGCCAATGTATAGTCTTCAACTGGTGGGCCACAGCAGTGGTGCTGTCTCAATCAACCAATCTATCATAAAAGGGCTGGACTAGATGGCCTAAGATGTCCTCTCCAGCTCTAGATTAATGATCCATATTTATTCAGAACTGACAATAAGGAAGGCACATTACCAAGCACTATATGGCTTACTTGAGAAAATTTCAATTACAGCCCTCAATTCCTGAAAGTGATTCAATCAATGACTCTGTAGAAGTCCAATTAGGAAGCATATTATAATTATTAATGATAATGCTGAGGTTCTGTACCCTCCCAGATTTCAGCAGCAGGAAAACAAGATGGTTTTCAGCAGAATCAAGAGCTATGTATGGCTTTGTTCCAAGAAATAAACTTGGAAGAGGACTTCTCTCAGAATATAGATATTTCCTTCACAGCAGGCCTCATCACATTATATTCTTACCAAAGAAAGACTGATAATAACCAATTAAAAATACAGTCTTCTAGGGTCTTAGTTAGGCAGATTTTGAAAGATCTGCAGAACCTGACCATTTTGTAGCACCGCATAGTTAAGTGGGCTTCATATCAGCTCTCAGTAGCTTAATGGGACAAAATGACAATCCAGTGATAAGAAGGTGAACTCATACCTATCAAATTAAAATGAAAATATAATTAGTGGGTTTGTTTTGCCACTTGATTTGCATGTTTAAATACCTTTAATGCTAATAGTACTTGTTTGTGCATATCAAGTGGAGAATAAAGCCCTGAGGGATGTATTTTTTTTAATCTTAGGCAGTTTTTTTTTAAATCATCTGAATCACTGCATCTTAAAAGATTTTGTAAATTAGCTCCTGCTGCTACAGTTTCATGGTGTAAAAGTGAATAAACATTCAGTACATTGCTAAATCAGATTATTTAAAAATCTATCTTAAATAGAATTGTGGAGCTTTCAATTTCTTTTTTGAAAAATCCTCTAAGTGGAATACAAAACCAACTTCAAAATTCAGGTTTAATTTATTGGCAAAATAGCAAATTATGTTAATTAAAGTGATTCCCACACCTTCTTGTCTCAGTGCAACTATGAATACCTGGAAGTATGAATAACAATTGCTATTGGTGAATGTTGCTGGCATTTTTACAAGTATTATTAGCATCAGTGGTAGCTATAGGGGCTACCTTAAACCTCTGGTTCTGGTTCACAGTAATGCCATTTTCTTTTCTTCTTCAAGATGTATAGGTGTACTTCCTTTTGTCATATCTCCTGTAACAGTCCCTTCTTTTACTTTCCCTGCTAACATCCTAGGCTAGTTTCTGTTCATCTTGCACCAAGTGTTAATGATTCATGGTGTCAGGAGAGGTATAGTGGAAAGGACTTTTAACTTGAAATCTGGAGAGCTGACTACATTTTGAGGTTTATGATACCCTTTCTTCATAACCCTGTGATGAAAGGAGTACCAACGTTTTGTAGATAAGGCAATGAAGGCTCAGAGGGTTGAGTGATTTGCTTAAAATCTTCAAAGGAGTGGTAAGAGGTATCTTCAGGGTGGGTAGGTGGCACAGTGAATAGAGCACGGGTCCTGGAGTCAGGAGGACCTGAGTTCAAATCCAGTCTCAAACACTTAACACTTACTAGGTGCATGATCTTGGGCAAGTCACTTAACCCCAATTACCCTGACTTCCCCCTCCAAAAAAAAAAAATGGTATTTTCTTATATGTATTCTTTGGAACCAAGCTTGCTTTATTTTTAATTTTGCAACATTTTTTGTATTGTTTTTTGGTTGTTGTTCTTTCCATTTGCAATGTTTATACTATAAATCCCTTAATAAAAGGACTTGTCCTGGGAAATCTGGATTTAGTCAAAGTGGACTGGAGGCCCTAGAGGACCACAAGTGGCCTCAAGGTCACAAGTTCCCCACCCCTGTTTATAATCATTATAGTTTCCTTTATTTTGTATTGATTCATGTAAAACTTTCCACACTTCAGCCCTAAAAATTCAATTGACTCAATGACTCTTGACCTGCTTGTCTAATTTTTTCTAGTTCTAAAGATTCTAAATTAGATGAATCACTTGCATCACAGTGTTGTACAGGCTCCATTTCACTCTTATTCAGGCAGCATAGCAGCTTACCTTAGCATTTGGCATGGGCATGTTTCATCATATGGATTTCAGTAAAATTTTATAAAATTCAAGTACATCATTTCTCCCTACCATTCTGCTCTCTTGGAGCCTCCTTAACCATGATAAGCTTGGGATAAGTTCACAACTTGAGTACATCCATAGACATTACTATGTAACTTTAAAAGATGGTGCTACTAGGAGAACCACCATTTTTGTCTCAAAGAAAAAGAGGAAAAAAATAGGAAATAGGGCAGGGAACAGTCATTCACTGGTGAGGACAACATATTCATCTAGTGGACAATTAACAGTCAACAAGCATTTGTCAAATGTGTCAGGCACTGTGCTAATTCCTAGGGATACAAATACAACCAAAAAGGAAGACCTGCCCTCAAGAAGCTTTCATTCTCATGGGGAAAGACAGGAATCACTCAATCAATCAATATTTATCAGGAACACACTACATGCCAGGCACTGTGCTAAGTGTATATAAAAGGGGAACTAAAAAGAAGGTCAAGCAACTAGGTGGTTCTTTGGATAAAGTGCCAGGCCTGAAGTAAGGAAGACTCAACAACAACAACAACCAAAAGACTAGGAACATGGTGGCAAAGTCAGCAAAGTCTAGAGAATGAGCGTCTGGGTCCTTCCCCAAAAAGGAGATTCCAGGAAGAACTCACCAATAGATGAAAGGATGGAGGGGAAAGGAAGCTGAAGCATAATGTTTTATTCCAGAAAATGAAGGATGGCTGGTCTGGTCCCTTCTCCAAAATGAAGTTTAAGGGAAGAACTCATCAGTAGGGGAAGAGGTCCATAAGAGTGGAGAGAAGCAATGTGATAGCACAAAAATAAGAAAGAATATCTTGAGGTTTTTCTGGATTCACATTCCGTCTTACACTTACCAAATACACGTCATATCCCTGCCTTTACACACCCTAAGACAATGCAAACTTCTTGAAGACAAACAATATTTCATGTCTGTCTAGCCTAGTAAAGTGCCTCGCACATGGCTGGTATTTAACTAAACTATGGTGAATTTAATTCAACAAGCCTTTATTACATACACATCATGTACAATGCCTTTGGGGGAAAAAAATGTCCTGCTCTAATCTAATCAAGCCTCGAAGGAAGGAAGGAAACAAGCATTTATTAAGCAACTCGTATGCACAAGATACCTTGCTCAGGGCTTTACAAGTATTGTTTCATTTGATTCTCAGGTGATACGTACTATTATACCTATTTTACAGCTGAGAAAACTGAAGCAGAGAGTAGTCAATTACTTACAGAGGGTCAGAAAGATAATTTGTCATCTGAAGCCTGATTTAAAATCAGGTCTTTCTAACTGTAGGTCCAGTACTCTATCCACTGAGCCTCTTGAGACAAGGGTTTTTTTACTCTCATTGGTATCATGGATTTCTTTGACATTCTGATGAAATCTATTTCTCAAAATCTCTTCTCAAAATAATGTTTCTACATGCATAAAATAAAATACATAGGATTAAACAGGAAAACCAATTATATTGAAATGTATTTATCAAAATATTTTTTAAAACAAGTTCATAAGCCACAGGTTAGTACTATTATCTCTAAGATAATACTTATTTGAATTCATGTAACCCTGAAATGATTAAAGTATGTTATTTTTCTAAAATCAATCTTATCTATATTGCTTCAGTAATATAAAAGACTTAAATACAGTTATATACATATTTTTTACATCAGTAACAGAATTTAATAGATAACTCAACTATTCTATAGAAAGCAAGAATAATTAAAGTTCACTGGATACGTATTCATTTGAAACCAACATAATTATAAAGATAATAAATAGAACTGCAGGAAGCAATAATATCTGGAATGACCACTATGGGAAAGAGCACTATGGGAAGATAAAAAGGAAATGAACACCAACTCTCCTCTTAAGAAATTCACAGTCTAACAGAGAAGAAAACATAGACACAGATCTATTCACACACATATACACACAACACACAAAGAGCTTGTAAAAATCTAGTAGTTCCTTTTTCAGAGTTATATGAAACATTAAGGCAGCAAGTTTTCTACAGTGTATGGATTAAACAATCACCCAGGGTTAGCACCAAGGTTTTCCTTGAGAAGGTGAGCTATAAGCTATTTTGGAGGATAACAACATAGATTGGAAAAAATAGATAGGTTTATCTTAGTATGAATTATCCTTATTTTGCTCATTTCACTACATTAGATTATGCAAGTTTCCCTAGGTTTCTTTGAAACCATCCTCTCTATCATTTGTTATTCCATTAAATTCACATACCGAAATAAACATCTTTAATATATTAAACTTTTCTTCTTTCTTATATCTCTTTGGAGTACAGGACTAATGGTGGTATTGCTATGTCAAAACATATATAAGCACAGTTTGGTAACTTTTAGGACATAGCTCCAAATTGTTTTACAAAATAACTACCAATTCATAGCTATACCAACATTTCTTTAATGTGCCTATTGTCCTACATTTATCACTTCGCCTTTTCTTTTTCAGTCATTTTTTTCTGGTGTAAAAGATTTAAGAATTCTGATTAATGATTGAACACTAACCATGATTCCAAAGGACTAATGATAAAGAATACTGCCCACCTCTTGACAAATACGTAGAGACATATTTTAGACACTGCTAATATGGCTCTTTGTTTTGCTTAACTATGAATATTTATTACAAGGGTTTTTTGAGGGGGTTGTTTGTTTTTTCTCTGGTGAGGAAGGGGAAAGGTGGGAGGGAAAGAAAACAAAAATTTTAATTAAAAAAAGAAAGCAGTATAGTCTAGGTGACAAGAATGTCAAGTATAAAGACTCAGAGACAGTAATTACAAAAATACATAAGGGTACTGCTATAAGCCAGTTTCCTTGGCTAGAATAGAGTATTTGAATTAAGAAATGGAAAGCTTAAATAATAGAGAGGAAGCAAAAGAATAGAGCTGGACAGAAAGTAATTGGTGAAGAGCCTTAAAACACATGGCTTGCAGTGTATATTTGTCCCAAAAAAGCAACTGGGAGACAATGTAAATTTATTAATTGAGTGAAAGAGGGTTGATATTGTAATATCATCTATGGTTTGGCATGGGCATTGACAAAGAGCTTTGGGCCTTCTGAGAAGTCTATGAGCACATATGCATAGATTTCTATCCTTAAAAATTATTGGAGGTTATCAGATCCAAGATGTCAATTGTTTGGCCCACTCTACTCTTGAGGGAGACTGAGCTGAATTAAAACATAACTATGAAACAGTTAACAAAGTAAATAGAAATACAATGAAACATATAAGAGTAAATTTTAAAACTGTCCATTTCTGGCCTGCAGGAATCCTTATGAATGATTTAGTAGTCTCATTTTTATTTGATTTTGATCTACAACACCTCTTTCCCCCCATTTTGCAGATAAGGAAACTTAGTCACACAAGTAATAAGTGGAGAAATCAGGATTCAAATCCAGGTCCTCTGACTCTAAATCCACTGTTCTTTCCACTGCTATATTAGAGTTGTTTAAGACCTGAGTTACAGTTATATGTTCAAGTTCCAAATAGGTGAAAAAGAAATGTTCTGGAAGAGAAGTGACTATTTAATGAAGAAATAGAGAAAAAGAGAGAAATGTATGGCATCCTTACACTTTAATGTTAAGCTTTTCAGAACAAAACTCTCTTTCCTATATTTCTCTCCATTAATGAATAGATGTAACTAACTTGAGAAAAGTTAAGTGACATTCCAGAAGCATGATATTTCTGGATAAAAATGCAATTCGATTTCAATTGATTGTACTTAAAACAGGTTTTGTTCTCTCCAGCACTATGGGAATCTGTGCAATGATTTGGAAAGCTGAGCAGATAGGAAATTTCCATTTCAAAATCCCTCTGGGGGTGCTGAAGTTTTAGTGCCACCCCTGATTGTCAAATGCTCCCAGGAATAAACATGGCAGACATTTTCAGAGTTCTGATTCACAGCTGTCATTGTCACAAGTGTAGGAAAAGTGCATTTTCTTCTAAAAACTCTGGTTTTTACATATTAATGATAAGATCAACTATTTGGTTGACTGCCTAAATCTCAAGAATGAAAAATGATAGGATAAACAATGTCTACTAATTTTGAGATAAAGCTAGATGTCCTTAAGGGGTAAATAAGTCTTCACTCACCCAACATAGCTAATCAGTAGCCAGATTTTATCTTTTCTGTCTCCATAACTTCTCTCTCCTATGTTCTGCCCCTCTACTCTGCCAGCCACCTTACTACTTTAGTCCCTCATCACTTCTAGTCTGGACTAGTACAATAGCTTTCTTCTTTTTTCTCTCTGCCCCCCCCACCTCATCTCCTCTCTAATCCACAACTACACAGGTGTCAAAGTGATTTTTTCTAAAGCTCAGGTCATGTCACCCTACCCTGCCCAGCCCCAATCAATAAATTTCAGTGGCTCTTTATTATATCAAAAATCAAACATAAACTATGACATTTAAAGTTCTTCATAATCTGGCTCCTTTCCTACATTCTCATTTTTCTTATATGTTTCTCATAAGATCACAGATTTTAGGAACACAAATCCAAGGCTGTAAGGGACCTTAGCAGTCATTTCCAGTCCCCTAACTTCACAGATTTGTTCCTAAGCAAAGCTACAATTAAGCCATACTGAGCTAAATGTTGTTCTACACTTAGTGAATACACCGTCTTTCATCACTATTTCTCTGTATTGGTTGTTCCCCCATGCCTAGAATGCTCACTCTCCCTCTTCACCTCTACCTGGTGGAATACTTCATGTCCTTCAAGTCTCTGCTCAACTGCCATTTTCTACATAAGTTTTACCTGATCTGCCTGAGTCTGTTGTTTTGTTTTTTTCCAGGCAAGGATCTCTGCTTTTTGCTTCTACTAGTACCCTGCTGATTCTCTCAGATCTCCTTGTGTCCTTGAGCTAGTTATGGCTAGCAATGAGGCTACCATGCTGGTTCCATTCAGGCTGTGGGCTTACAGCAAAAGAGGAGGGCTCAGTACTGTGGCTATCTACCTCCCAATGCAGAGTGCAAGGCAGGACATGTTGAATCAAAAAGACAAAATCAAAAATTATTAGATAAAATAATAATGCTATTTTTTAACTAAGTGAAATTAATATTTTAAACATAATAGTTTTTTTCATCTCTGCCAATTTTATGAGGTTATTCAGTTATTAAGCTCTTATTAACCCCTTACTTAGCGCCAGGCACTGTGCTTAGCACTAGAGACACAAAGAGAGGCAAAATCACACTCTTTGACCCCAGAGAGCTCACGTTCAAACAGGAGTCAACATTTAAACAATGATGTTAATTATATGCATATAACTATATTTAAAAAGACCCTTTTGGGGTGGCTAAGTGTCACCGTGAATAGAGCACCGGCCCTGAAGTCAGGAGGACATGAGTTCAAATCTGGCCTCAGACACTTAACACAAAACTAGTCATGTCACCTTGGGCAAGTCACTTAACCACAATTGCCCTACCTTCCCCCCTCCACAATGAAAAATTTAAAAATCAATCCTTTCTTTGCAGCTCAGCAGTTCTTGTCTTTAAGTTTATCATTGAAGTTTTGTTCTTTAAATTTTTTGTTCTAATTCTAACCAACAACAGAAACTACCAAAAGAATATAGTCCTAACTTGTTATGGAGATGGCAGATGCTTAAAAGCAGATGCAATTCTAGCAACCATCAGGTGTTGACATTTTTGTAAACTTGTATGTCTGGGAGGATTTGGGAGGATTTCTGGGAAGAATTTCCATTAAATTCCAGAAGAATTTAATTGGAGAGTTACGGTTCATTAGTTGGCAAGTTGGAGAGCAGGAGTGTTTGTTCTTCTTGGGGCAATGTGGGCAGGTAACAAGTTGACACTGAATCAGGTTTCCAGGTGTATGCTCAGCTTACCTTACTTTATAAAACACTGACAGTCTAGCTCCTGATGCTCTTGCTATGCTGTACAAATAAAGCAGGACCCAAACTGCTACAGAGAGTCTTGTAGAGCAATGGCTATTAATATAAGGTAATTTCCTTCTTGAAACATTTTTCCTTCTCCTCCTTAACCACCCCTTCCTCTACCAGGGAAGGAAACAGCTCCCATTAACTTTCCATCTCCTCCAAGTTTTGCCTTGCCTCTCTCCCCTTTCCAAATGCACAGTAGAGGGTTGTTGGATGGGGAGGAGGAATTAAAACCAGGAAATATCCATTTCTGCTCTGTAGTTAGTCACATAAGCATTATTGTTGTTGAGTCATGTCTGACTCTTCATGACCCCATTTGGGGTTTTCTTGGCAAAGATACTGGAGTGGTTAGCAGTTTCCTTTTCCAGCTCATTTTACATATGAGGAAACTGAGGTGAACTGAGTTAAGTGACTTGCCCAGTGTTACACAGCTGTGTAGTATGTGTCTGAGGCCAAATTTGAACTCAGGAAGATGACTTCCTGACGTCAAGCCCAAACACTCTCCACTTCACCACCTTGCTGCCCTTTCATAACTATTAGCTGCACAATTTGTTTCTACCTTCCAGTGCCACAAGTGAATCTGAGGATATGTCTCCCTCTACCCAGATTCCTAACATATACAACAAGGACCAGCATCCACTAGGCTTTCTTTTACATAAAGGGGAATAAAAACAGTAGTATGGAAAAGACCATGAGCAAAAGGGAGAGGAATAGTTCATTTTTGGCTAGAAAGCAGCCATTGCTCATGCTACTAACTGTGCAGAATAAATCAGTTTTTGTTTTTGTTTTTAATTTCCTTCCCCTTTGTGGGAAGGAATAGGAGATTCATTCCTTTCTCATTCAAAACTCAGTGAATCTGACAAGTAAAAGGGGTAACTGTTTTCTTCCCTGGTAGGAAGGATGGGAAGGAAAGGAAAACGGAAAGGGAGGGCCCCAAGATTGCCTTGATTCAGTAATCATTACTCTCTAGCTCAGATTCCACTTCTGTCCACTCAGTCCAGCAAGAGAACAACAAAAACAGCAGAGGCTGCAGCACACCCTATGTTACAAAAAAGGGGGGAGAAGTATTCACCCGTAGACCTCATCTGTTTCATTCTTGTCTAATCACACAACCCCAAGATGGATAATTAACTCTCCAAAACACCCATTAACTCCTTCTAGTTCCTTTCTCCCAGATATTTTCCCCCAAAGTCTCCCAAAAGCACAGGTCAAAAACTGGTCAACTTGGTAGACCCTGGGATAGTGTCTATTTGAACATCTCTCATCTCCATTGCAGCACAGGAGCTAGAATAGCTATTTATTTTAATGCCTCAAATAAATTGGGAGCTTGTAAAAGAACACCTAACTGTTCTGAAATATTCAAGGCATACAGCATCAATGTGATTGCTTAGCCACTGTCAGTGATTTTTGGAAAGATTGCTGAGAATAGGGGATTCTACTACCAGTTTATGGACAGGCAAAAGTTAGTCTGGTTTTCAAACAAAATAATACTCACCTTGTGAAGGAGATAGTATAAGTGTTTTTATTCCCATTTTACAAATGAAAAAACTAAAGGAGGTTAAGTGGCTGACCTAAGGTTTCAGTTATTAACTACTGATCCAGGCAGGAGATAGGGTCTGCTGACTCAAGTCCACCTTTCTTTCTTTTTTTTTTGGAGGGGGTGGTTCTGTTCCACTGCACTACCTATATAAACTTTCTCATAAATTAAAAATGTTTCACTCTTTACGATTTGTTTAAAGAAACTATGAATAAAAACCTTAAGAAAATAATAACATTATCTTAGTCAACGAATATTTTATTCTCATCCTGTCTCCACTGCCCTGCACAACTTTGTACAAATTCTGTGTATGTGGCATATATCGATATAGTGGTAAGGTCTGGTATATACATTATGTACTTAACATAAGCATATCTTATCAACATTGGAAACATATGTTTTTATTGGTTGAACATTAAGGCAGAAGCATTGCCAGGTGCTTTGCTAATATATCCCAAAAGTGTGTCCAGGGCACTTGTATATGAAACTTCCTGTCTCTCCCTATTAGAATGTAAACCTTTTACCTCCGATACTCACTAGCTATGTGACCCTGGGCATATGACTTAACATGTGACTTAACATCGATTGCCTCAAAAAAAATGCAAACTCTTCAAGAGCAGGAGATGACATGTTTTTTAATTTGTACCCACAGACTTAGCAAAGTATTTTACATGTAGCAAGAACTTAATGCCTTTTTACTAATTGATCTACATATATGTACATATATGTTTGATATTATGTATATGTGGCATATATGTAACATTACAGAGAGAGAGAGATGAAATTTGTCACACAGGGAGAAAAATATGTTATTTTCTATTATTGCTTTTGTTATATATGGTAGTCTCCATAAATGAAGATGTAATGGATTAAACACAGATTTTCTAAGATGATATTCAATTTTCTCTCTCTGCATTGTACCCTCTCACTTCTCACATGTTGAACTTCTTTTTTTATACAACTTTACCAATCAACCACATTCCCAAAGCACTCCAAAAAGACACAAGTACCTCTAGTTAATTGAAATCCAGTGGTCCCTATCCTGATATACTATCTTCAAAAGAAATAGGATAAACAAAAAAGTGGGTGAGGAATGGAACATCACTGTATATTAAGAAGACATGTACATCTGAGGAAATGCTGGGTTCAGAGTTAAAACTGGTAGAGGTAGGAACAGAAGCAACATTTTCATCAGAATGTCCTACAGACCACTTGGACAGAAGGAATAAATATATGAGGAGTTTGGAAAATAGATCACAAGTCTGTCATGGAAGCATGCTATAGACTGATGACGACTTATTTATCTAGGTTGCTGCTTCAGCTCTCCATCAAAAGCAGAGCAGGTAATAATTTATTGAATTGCCATAATTAATATTTCATCCTTTAAAAGGTGGACAAACAAAAAGGAAAACTTTTATTCCGGATAATATTCTCACCAAGTTAAAAAAAAAAGAATTGGTTGTTGGGGGTGAAATTATAAGGATCTGGATAAGTGACTAATTTCATCTTAGAATTGTAGGAAAATTGGATATACTATATGTACCTTAGATTTCTAAAGAATAACAGTTGAAAACAGTTCATGAGAGCCAATTGTTAAATTTTCAGCATGAGCATTTGTACCTCAGAAAATGGCAAATGCTACAAATCATAGTTTGACTTATTGTTTTGTTGTCTAGATTTAGTGATGAAGAAAATGTTAATATTGTGAAATAAACTTAAAAGCATTCTGTGCATACATTTTTTTTATCTAGGGCAGTGGGGAGCCTAGCTCTGAGAACATATTTCAAAGAGTTTAAAGAACAGATAGAATGCCAAATTTTATAGATGAAGTCATTCCAGAATGGAAAGGAAACTTTCAAGAAAGATTCCAAATAAACAAAAGGAAACAATTTTAATGAAGAAGAAACTAAGACATTAATTTAAAATAATGATGTAGATACACAGGAAAAAGCTAAGTAAGTTAGATTTTAAATTCAAAAGTTGGAAGCCACATGAAGCATGAATACAAAGTACATTAGTGGTAAACACATGAATAGTGTCAGAAGTGCAAAGTTTAGTCTTCATTTAAGTAGAAGTAATAGAATTTCTGCCAACTGTCTATAGGATGAAGATAAACAAGAATGAAGAAAGAAAAGAGGTGATAGGAAGGGATGGAAATGGATGAAGTATTGATGAAGCTCCTACTGTACACCAGGCAGTATGTTAAGTGCTTTACAAATATTATCTCATTTGATCCTCATAATAACCCTTTGAGAAAGGTGGGGGCAGGGAGGGGCAAGTCTAAGGGATACTTGAACTTGTGTCTGAGTCCAGAGACTTGTGACTTGCTCCAAGTTCAAGGACTCATTGAGCTATGTCAGAGTCCAGACTTGTTGACTTGTTCAGATCTGGGAAAGTGCAAAGTCGCCTCTGGACAGGTGCGCCATATCTTTTCCCAAGAAGAATACTTGGCAATCACAGGTGTGCCATATCTTTCCCGAAGAAGAATATTTGGCAATCAGTATCAAGAAATATTGTCATATTTCCCACAAGCAGGCTGGGCTTGCAGGAAGCCGCTTGGTAGTCAAGGTCTTTTGCTGATATCTATGTTTAGCTGAGCGCACCCATGAGAAACTGGTGATCCTAAGTTCACTATAAAACTTTCCATGTATAAACAAGAAAGGGACATAATCAACTATACTATTCCAATAAACCAGCACTGTTGCCTAACTACACTCACCTAGCCCAAACCTTTTGTTCACCATCCCTCATACAGCATCAGTTGCTGGCAGAAAGGTGCTATTATTATCCTCTTTTACAGATGAGGAAACTGAGGCAAATAGAAGTTAAGAGTTTTACCCAGGGTCACACAGCTAGTAAGTATCTGAGGCTGAATTTGAACACAGGTTCTCCTAATTCCAAGCCTAACCACCAATTTGAAAAGAAAACTACTCAGTTTTTCTTTTGTTTCTGTTTTCTCTGACACAGAGAATGATCTTTGGATTAGAGAGGACCAAAAAATGGCTAATAGGTAGCTGATAAACAAAATAAGCTGTAAAAGGATACTTGGTAACAATAAATTTTCATTTCAAGAAAGCCTATGTGATAAACAATAGTCATGTTGAGAAATATCCATCTTTTCTTTGCTTCCTTATGAGTTTTCTTTTGTTCTCTGCTGTGTACTTTTTTACTTTGCTCTTTTTTCCCCTTCCCTCAACACTCCTTCTCCCTCAGAAAGCCACAATAAACTTTAGATATGTTTCTGCACAGCTAGAGATATATACATACACATATACATATATACATACATATATAGACATATACATTCCCAAACCTATTCTACTCTTGATCTTTGTTTTTATGCATATGCATATGTCTTGTTTCCTATCCATCCTGCCTCCTCTACTTTACTTTTACCTACTATCTTGCCCTCCTATGACTTACCTACCCCCCTTCAAGGATCCCTCCCTTATCCCCCCATTCCCATAAGTCTAAACATCCTTCTATATCCCTATTTACCTGTTCCATCACCCTCTCTTCTAAAGATCCCTCCCTTGTCCTCTCTCCCCTCCCTATGCCCCTACCATTTTATTTCTTCTGAATTTAGAAGACTTCTTTACTCTTTTAAATGCATGTGTATTGTTCCCTCTTTTTTAAAAAAAGGATTTTTATTTATATTTATTTATTTAGTTTGCTTTTTTGAGGGGGAAAGGCCAGCTAATTGGGGTTAAGTGACTTGCCCAAGACCACACAGTTATTAAGTGTTAAGTGTCTGAGGTCAGATTTGGATTCAGGTCCTCTTGACTCCAGGGCCGATACTCTATTCACTGTACTACCTAGCTGCCCATATTGTTCCCCTCTTCCACCCATTCCCAATGGAAATAGGTTACTGTAATGGTAATGGAATTTGGAGATGCCCTTGAATTGGCTTAGCTTTTTGGTTGAGTGTTAAAACCCAGAGCTTGTGAATCCCACTTGGGGGATGGACTTGTTGACATGAAGAGAGAGGGCTGAACTGGGAGGAGCCATGAATTGAAAGAAAGGCCCAAGCTGAGAGAAGGCCAGAAAGACTTTTGGGAGAGCAGTATCTAGTATTATGGAGCCTCAAATGTGGAGAGAAAGACTGCTGAGAGCCCATTAGAGCTGCCCAGGACTTTTGAGGACTGCCACCTGGAGCTGCTAAGAACTGAGGAAGCATGGCTGTGATGCCGTTATTTTGTCTGTCTGTTTTGATGTTGTTTTTTCCAGATTCACCTGATGGTGAAGGACAGTACTGCTGTTGTAGAGGTCCTAGAACCTGGCTGTTGGTTCAGAAACCCTGAAGGAGGATTTTCTTGTGGTACTTTCACAGAAATCCTTGAAGAGAGCCTTGTTGATGCTTTCAGGGGTTCTGGGACTTTTCTACAGGCAGAGAGTGACTTGATGAGGACACTGGCTACGGCTTTGTTGAGTCTTGTCTCCCCAGGAACAAAGATTGCTGAGGGAGGATGAAAGAAGGGCCTTTCCTGAGATGACATCTTGACTTTGTTATAGCTTAAGAGTAGATGGCCTTTGTGCTCTCCTGCCCATTTTGAGAAAGTGCTTGGTGTTAATGGATGGTATTGTAATTACTTTGAGTCCAGGGATGGGAAACCTTTGGCCTTTTTGTGCTCTGTGATTGACCAAATGAATGTACTTTATTTATGATTGGAAACTGATCTCCATTTGAGAAGAGACTTTGACTGACTAAAAAAATGTACTGTCTAGGGGTGGAGTAGTACCTGGATTGAATTGAGAACTTACTTGCTAAATGAATAAGTTATACTGTATTTTTACTTTCTCTGTTCTGTGAATGTTTGCTGAATAAAATGGGGTTTGCTATGCTGGTATTCTGAACCTTGGAAGTTGCCTTTGCTTGGCATTACAGTTACCAGAACTAACAGCCCTCCTCCCCCACCTAATTCCTGTGTATCTATCTATTCTTCTTCTTGCACCTCATTTGTATAAAATAATTTCTCTTTTTAGCTGTTCCAAAATCATTTTACTTTTAAAATTCATATCATGCCTCACAGAAATTTTACATTTTACATATATAAAAAGTAAACAATCTGTCCTTATGGAATGCTTATAATCAGTCTTTGTTATATACCTTATATTTATATTGGTTCTTGTATGTTGAATCGTCTATTAAGTTCAGGTTGTTTTTTTGTAAAATAAAGTCTTGAAAATCTGAGAGTTTAACAAATGTTCATTTTTTTTCATTCAAGATAATAGTTCACATTCCAGGGTATGATACTTTTGGCTGGAGCCCCAATTCTTTTGCTCTTCAGTATGTTGCGTTCCAAGACCTGTGGTCCTTCAATGTTTCTACTGCTAGGTCTTATGTAATTCCAACTGTGGCACTATCATATTTAAATTGCTTTCATCTTGATGTTTTAAATAATTTTTCCTTGAGCTGACTATAATATTCCTATGAGTTTTCCTCATAGGGTCTCTTTTAAGTGGTGATTGATGGATTTTTTTCCTATTTCTACTTTCCCCCCTTGTTCTAATGCTTCAGGACAATTTTCTTTAATTATTTCTTGTATTATTGTATCAAGATTCTTTTTTTGATCATAACTTTCAGTTAGTCCAATTATTTTTATATTTTCTCTTCTTGACCTATTCTCCAAATATATTGTTTTTTAATAACTTTCTCTTCTATTTTTTTCTTATTCATATTTTGTTTAATTATTCCCTGATCTCTTATAATTTCACTGGCTTCACTTTGCCCAATTCTAATTTTCAAGGTGTCATTTTCTTCCTTAAGATTTTTGATCTCCTTTGAAACTCAAGGGATTGTGGAACTGAATCTTGTAAACTAAAAGTAAATAAACAAATCAATTTTTAAAAAAGATTTTGGATCTCCTTTTCTAGTTGGTTGAGTTTTCTTTCTTACCCTTCTTGTTTTTCTTGGATTATGTTTATGTTTTTAGCCTTTCCTCCAGCTCTGTCATTTGATTTTTAAAGTCTTTTTTAAGGTCTTCTATAAATTCTTTTTTGGGCAGGTGACCATTTGATGTTATTCTTTGGGGGTTTCTTTAATTTACTTCTCTCAAGATAAACCCCAGTCCTCTATTCCCATAATAGGGTTCTATACTTGGATTCTTTCTCCTTTGCCTGTGAATTTGTGTGTGTGTGTGTGGTGATAGCTTAGTTATTTTTAGTTACCTCTAGCCCTGGGGTATGGGAAATGGTGCCTCTTTCCCAGGATATTTAATTCTCCCCTCTAGCAAGAAACCAAAGAAAAACCTCTAACCTCCTATAAGTGCCCACAGCCAGGGGCTTTCTGCCACACTGCTTCTGCACTCACCTGGAGTGTGCTGGTTTGTTCTCACTCCTGTTGCTCTTTGCAGTACAGCTGGGTTTGGCATTCCTTGTCAGCAGGGCTTCCCTTGGTCTTCCTGGGTTCAAACACCCAACTCCTCTCACTATTCTAGGAGTAAAAGTTTGGGTGGCTGGGGCTGAGGCAGCCTCTCCAACCAGCTAACCCCAGGGCTTGCTGCTTGTCGTTCAAGAGGCTAGTGGCTTGCTGTTAAAACAAACCCTTGTCTGGAGGTGTCTGGGATTTTTCTGCAGATCTTCTCAAATTGTCCCAGGAGGACCCGGTTATGTCTCAGTTCTTATTTATCCCTGCCCACATTTTGTACATCCTAAGCTGCTATTTTAACACTTTTGTGGGGAAAGATCTTGAGGGCTTAGAATTTTCTGACCTACTCCACCGTCTTCCTAAAATCCTCTCTTTATAAAAGAATACTTATGGCAGTTAGGTGATACAGTGGATAGTGTGTGGGACCTAGAGTCAGAAAAAGCCATTTTAATAAATCTGGCAATGGACACTTTTTAGTTGTGTGACCCTGGATGAGTGACTTAACTCTGAATTTTTTTAAAAGGCAAAGAGTGGAATCTGTACACAATAAGCCAGTGAGCTTGATTCAGAATTATAGACTATATTTTTGAAGGGACAATTTGTGAAGATCTCAAAGTGATAATGTTGGGAACACAAAGAGTGATTATGGTTTCATCAAGAACAAGTCATGTGAAACTAATTTCATCCCCTTTTACTGTTTAGTTATTAAGCCAATGGATTGATAGAATTCTGTATATGTAGATCTTGGTGAACCATTTGACAAGATGCATGCTTTTCTTGTGGAAAAAATAAAGATGGGCTAGATGATACTATATTTAAGTAGGTGAAAAACTGGTTGAATGGCCCAATTTAGAGAGTTTTCATAACCATGTCCGTGTCTACTTGGAAACAGTTCTCCAGGGGAATATCTTAGGGATCTGTTCTTGGCCCTCTGCTACTTAACATCTTTATCAATAACTTGAATAAAGGGACCAACTGCATGCTTATCAAACTTGTAGGAGACATAAGTCTAGAAGGGTTAGCCAACATACCATATGACAGAACAAGGGTTCAAAAAAATTGTACGCTAGAACATTGGCTTCAATCTATGAAATTTAAAAAAGATAAAACTAAATTCTTAAACTTTAGTTAGTGTAAAATGAAGAAGCTGTAGCTAAACAGTAGCTCCTCAAAAAAAGATTTTGGAATTTTAGTGAACTACAAATTCAGTATGGTCCACAAGAAAAGCATGCATCTCATCAAATGGTGCACCAAGATCTATATATACAGAATTCTGTCAGTCCATTGGCTTAATAACTAAATAGTAAAAGGGGCTGAAATTAGTGACAAAGCAACCAAGGTAAAAAGATCCACCAATCTTATACAGCTGTTTTGAGGGTCAAATGAGATTATTTATGGAAAGCTTTTTGTAAACCATAAAGCACTACATAAATGATAGCAATTATTATTGTTGTTGTTATGAGAAAGTGTATGCCATCTTCAGCTGCATAAATAGAGGCATGCATAGTGTTCAGAATTAGAAAGGTATGGTGCCATTGTAGTCTGTACTGGTTAGACCTCACCTGGAGGTCTGAGTGTCAGATTTTTAGAAAGAACATTGATAACCTGGATAATGTCCAGAGGAGGACAATAAGGATGGTCAAGGCTTAAAATTCATGTCAAATGAGGGTTAATTGAAGGCGTTGCTAATACTTAGGTTGGAGAAGAAAAAAAAACCTTTGAGGAGATATCTTTAAATACTTGAATGATGTCTATAAAAGAAAGATTAGCTTCGTTCTGATTGTCCCCTAAGGGAAAACTAGGAACAACAAAGGAAGAGTGAAAGGAGATAAATTCATATATCAGGAATAATTTCCTAACAATTAGAGCCGGCCTAAAGTGAAACGGGGCTGCCTCAGGAGGTAGTGGATTTCCTCTCACTGTAGGTCTTCAAGTAAAGATCAAAGCTGGATTATTACTATCACAGACATTATAGAGGAGATTCCTATTTAGGTTGGACTATATGGCCTCTGAAGTTCTTTCCACTCTGAGACTGGGTATTTCTATATTTCCATACTCCCTGAGAAAAACGTTTAAGGTGAGAAATATTTTCTTGAAGGCTAGAGATTCGTGATTTTGCTATTGAAGATGTTAAGCATGATGTAGTAATATAAAAATCATGATGCAAGTGAGTCAGTTTATGTGCACTCCATAAATTTACTACATTCATTTGTGGAGATTAATGTTCCATGTTAGCTTCAAGTAGTATTATTTTACAAGTATCTTTGGTTAGTAGTCATGTGATAAGTTCATTATATAGCCAGAAACAAAAGTTGCTGACCACGTTAAAAGTTATGATTTGTCAAATACGTGGATATTTTTTCTTTTATAAAGAAATAAGTTAGTAAAGTCTAATTAGCTTTAAAAGTGGTTTATGAAAATAGGTAATACTTTAAAAATCATAAGACTGTCTCTATTCCTCTCCATCCACTGGTTTTCTGCTACTGTGTTTGATCACATTTGCTCCATTGCTAAAAATGAGATTCAATTTAACAGTTAATTGCCTACTGTACACAGAGCATGGTACTGAGAGAGATATGAAGTTAGTCTTGTACTTAGATTCAGATTTAGATGTGGAAAGGAGTTAACGAGTCATCTAGACAACTTTACAGACAACAGCTTAAATAAGGAACATAAGGTCACACAGGTAGTAACTGTCACCATTGGAACCCAGATCTTCAGAGTCTAAAACTTGCACTCTTTCCACTGTATCACTCTAGCCCCGACTAAGAAATGATCACTTTCTTCATAATGCTAACAGTTGAGTTAGAGGGATAAGATTCATACCCAACAATCTTCTACTTAATGAATGCATCACAGATTTAAAGCAGGGTTCTATAAGGGTGTTGAGAGGAAAGGTTATTTCTAGTGGAGAATTAGGGAAGGTTTCATAGATGAGATGGCACTGAAGTTGGGCTTTAAAAGGTATAATTCAGCAAAATAAAAAAATAATTATACTAGTAATGATACAGCATTTTAAGATTTACAAAGCACCTTTTATATATTAAATGGGTCCTGTCAGTTAGTTACAATTATTGTCCCCGTTTTATAGATGACAAAACTGTTTTCCAAGTAACATGGCTGGGTCACTCATCTAGTGAAGTCGACAAGCTTTTACTAAAGACTTAATGTAAGTACTGCGTCAAGCACTTGGGATTGAGATAGAATCAAAAATAAAAACAGTCTCTGCCCTCAAGATCAAATGGAGAAAGAAAACACATAAAATGGAGATGAAAAACAGAAGTGAGAATGGGGAGGGAAGATTCCTAGGTTAGGGCAAAATGGGACTGTCTGGGAGCAGAGAAAGAGAGAAAGGATGGCTGCTCTGTGCCCCTTTTCCAAATGGAAGTTCTAGGATGAACCCCCTAGTGGAAGAAGGGGGATAGCAGTTTGAAGGGATATTTCAGGGTGAAAAAAAGACACAAGGCTGAGGTTGGAACTTCCAGAGTGAGAAGGTGTCTGAGGCATGATGGTAAAGTCTAGAGAGCAAGAAGTAGAATTAGGAGAAGAATGAATGGCTCTTCTATACCCTTCCACAAAAAGGATATTTCCTAAAAGAACACACCAGTGGCAGGACCCCCACCTTGCAGGAATGCGTGGGGAGAGGGAGAAGAGTGAGAAGACTAAGAGAGGATTTGAATTCAGGTCTTCCTGACTCCAGATACTGTGCTTTATTCACTATGCCATCTAGATGCCACAAAAGGGATAGAAGGCATTTGAGGGAAAGGAATTGGGTCAGTGTTCACAGGATAGACACTAGTCAAGTTTGGCTGCAGTGTAGGGTACATAGAGTAGGCTTAGAATGAGAAAAAGCTAGAAAAGCATATGTGTGTGCATGTGATAGGAGTGGGGGTGGGGCAGAAGAAACAAAATTTCACCAAGCTCTAAAAGCAAAGCTAAGGAATTTGAACTTCATTCAGTATACAAGAGGGAGCCACCAAAAGGTTATGAGCAAAGGATCATACATCAGAAAGGCAGCATTCTGGCAGCAGGATGAATGATTGAAGTAGGAAACAGAGAGAGTAGAAATCCTAGGGGAAAGCTATTGCAGCCATGCAGGCAAGTCATAATGAGGGCCTATCCTAGGATGGTAGCAATGGGAATAGAGAAAAGGAGATGGATGTGAGGGGGTGTGGGGTTAGAATTGACAGGACTTAGTAAGTAACTGTGCATGAGAGGTGGGGGAAATCCCATTAGCCAATATTCCATAGACAGTCTCTACATTCTTAGTTAGGAAAAAAGCATGGTAAGACTTTCTTTTGGAATGCTGTCAAGTAACTAACTTAATATTTTCAAATATTATACAGGTTTAGACACCAAAAATTACTTTTATTTTGTTGTTGTTGTTGTTCAATGGTTTCAGTTATGTCTGATTCTTCCTGACTCCATTTGAGGTTTTCTTGGCAAAGATACTGAAGTGGTTTGCCTTTGCCTTTTCCAGCTCATTTTAAAAATTAGGAACTGAGGCAAACAGGGTTAAGTGACTTGCCCAGGGTCATACAGCTAGTAAGTATCTGAGGGTGGATTTGAACTCAGGACGCATGAGAAGAGGGAGATCAGTGAGAGATCTGGGTGTTTGCTTTCATGTTCATTTTTGTTCAGTCTTTTTCCAGTGATATCCTACTCTTTGTGACCCCATTTTGGAGTTTTCTTGGCAAAGATACTGCCATGGTTTGCTACTTCTTTCTCCATTTGTGTTTATTAATCCTTGCCAAATTAAACTGTTACAGAACTAAATCCCTTCACTCATAAGCTGAGTGCATATACACTATATTATCTGAAGTACTAAACTTATCAATCATTATTACACATTTGAGATTTTCATGTATTTAAGATAAAAGGAAAAGGAGAAACTTATTTGGACCTGTCTACCTCAGCTTCATCTTTTGATTCTTCCTTTCTGTCTTTTTTTCACAGTTCTCTTTCCAGAGAACGACTTAGGGATTGTTTATACTATTCAAACAAGCTAAGAACTAAATCTAATTTACATATTGTTTTTTATTTTAATTTATTTATTTTTAGTTTTCAACATTCGTTTCCATAAGATTTTGAGTTAAAATTTTTTCTCTCCCTGTCTTTCTCCCCTACCCCCCACCCCAAAATAGCAAGCTTACTGAATATTCCTTCCCCTAATCTGTTCTCTCATATCCTCCCCCTTCACACCCCCTAACTTTCTAGTAGGGCAAGATGAGTTTCTACACCCCAATACCTGTATATCTTATTTCCCAGTTGCATGTAAAAAATCAAATTTTTAAACATTTGTTTTTAAAACTTTGAGTTCCTAATTTATGTGTTATTGATGATGAAAGTAAGATTTTAATAAAATTAAAGTGATTGCTCACCAAAGGCAACAATTTTTAAAAGGTGACCATTTTCCAAACAGTCTATGAATTGTTTTTACGCAATATTAAATATACCTAGCAAGATCCTAGATGAACAGTGCATAAAAGTGGATCTTTGAATAAGGAAATGGTGTTCAATCATTTTCGGTTGTGTTCAACTCTTTATAACCACAATTAGGATTTTCTTGGCAAAAATACTGGAGTGGTTTGGCATTTCCTTCTCCAGTTCATTTTACATATAAGGAACTGAGGCAAACCAAGACCTGGGTTCAAATACTGTTTCTATTGCTTATTAGTTTTGTGACCACTAGCAAGCCTCTTAACCTTTCTGAGCCTCTGGCAACTCTCCTGGACTCTTTATGGTTGGTTTTTTGATCTGCCCAGATAGAGGGCATTCTCCTATCCCACAAAACTATAGGACCTTGATGTACTGAGTAAATATGACTGATTTGTGTTCATTCATGATCACTTTGTTCTATTTTGTGAAAATCTTAATTTGTAAAAGTGAAAGGCATCTATGTAAATCCAGTTTGTGTTCTCCATTAGTAGATTTTAAGACTTGCATCCTCTCTCCCTCCATCCCAAGAACCTCGAAGTTATATACCAACCACCCAAAGAAGGGACCCCCTACCCTCTAATATTAAAGCTGTCTGCTAATCAGTAGAAAGGAATGCTTGGTTTCTACTCTCAATTGCATTCATTATAGGGTGTAAAACTGTTTCCCTCAAACTGGTTAAAACAGCACAAAATGTTGACTGTTATATTTGATTCTAAGCATTTATTAGTTGGAAGGTATGGACTTTCCTTTTATCAGGAAGCCCCTTCTATCAGGCACTTTCCTAGGGATGGGGGATATATAACAATAAGAATGAGGTGATTGTTGCTGTGAAGGAGCTGACACTCTACAGGAGACACAGCACATGCACGCAGGTAAGCACACCCAAGAGATGTACGAAAAAACGGAGGGAGGCGGCAGGTGGGCTGGAAAAGGCCTCATGCAAGAAATGGTAGGTACTTGAGCTTAAAATTGAAGGAAACTAGAGATTCTGGCAGTGAGGTAGTACCAAGGATAGAGCTCTGGGCTTGGAATCAAGAAGACCTGAGGTCAAATCTGACCTCAGATTACTCACTAGCTGTGTGATTCTGGGCAAATCTTAACCCTATTTGCCTCATTTTCCTCACCTGTAAGATGAGCCAGAGAAGGAAATGGCCAACCACTCCAGCATCTTTGCCAAAGAAATCCTAAATAGGGTCACAAAGAGTCAGACTCAACTGAAACAACTGAACAACAAGAAATTCTGGGAGGCAAGGGAGATGAAGTGTTTTCCCATGGGAAACAGCATGTGCAAAAGTACAAAGTGGAAGATGGGTGAGAAACAGCAAGAAAGGCCGTTTGACTGGAGCATACAGTGCAGTAATAAGACTAGGAATGTGAATAAGACTAGACAGTTAGTCTATATTCAGGTTTGAAACATAGGTGACCCTAGTCTATATGAATTTAGTCTATACATGAAACTAACCATGAAAGGCAAGAGGCAGAGTTCCTGAATGGCACAGACTTATACGTCCATATAGTTCAGTCAGACAAACCTAACATGCTGGTTCTGTCCATTTTCTCATGCTTCATCTATGTATTAGGGTTACTAGGTCATTGGGCTAGAAGCAGAAAAGTGGTCCCTATATCACAGGCTGTACAGGTACCATCTAAGAATGATGTTCCAGTTCTCTTCAATTCAGCTATCCTTGACCTTACTTTGATGCAATGGGCTGAAATACCAACTGCACTAATTTATCCTTGCAGGGTATATACATATACATATACATGCATACATATATGTATATATGTCTATATAGATAGATATAGATGCCAAAACATCATGAAGATAGTAATGATGGTGGCTATAATGATAGATGCTAACAACAATAATAATAGTTATAATTGTCATTAAAGTTTACAAAGCACTTTTCTCAGGGAGGTAGGATACTATTACCCCATTTTACAGATGAGTAAACAGGTAGAGAGAGGTTTAATGTTAAGCCTTTTGTCAGAGCCAAGACTCATTCCCTTCCTGTCTGACTCCAAAGCAAATTCTCTTTCCATTACACCAATGCTTCCCACACACACAAAGAACTGGGGAACCCAGAAGTTTTATCAAGTATATTAACAAGACCTTGCAGAAGGACTAAGATACTTCAAGGATTCTACAATGTTAGAATGCTTAGGACAGTATGCATTGTCTTCTAAATGAGGGAAAATCTACCTGTTCTTCAAGATGGATCTTTTTTTTTGAA
>CM053595.1:176315604-176347650 GCA_028646575.1 Pseudocheirus occidentalis
TTACCCCCCCCCCCCAATTAAGTTTCAAAGTTTCAGCTTTCACTAACCGTCTCTGACTGAAGCTCCCCTCAGGCCAGTGCTTTAGATTTTCTTTAAAGTAGACTCAAGCTGCGGCTTGGGAGGCTCCACTGCTCCTTGTGGCTGCCCTGGGGCCTTGCCTGGCCACACGGTTTTGGGCTGGCCGTTCTCTGCTCCTCTGTTGTCTGCTCCTCTGCAGTGCGAGCTGCGCCTCTCCGTCCTGCTCCTCACACCTTGGCAGATGTGGGGGTGCTGGAGGCTGTAGAACCACTGCAGGCTGGCTGCAGAGCTTGGCTCAGCTCCCTCCCACTGTCCCAGGCCTGGCCGTGGTCTCAGCTTCCGGCTGTTCCCGCCTCTGCTCCGGTGGCCATGCTGAGCCCTTGCTGCCGAGCTGCCTTCAGCAAGAGCTGTGTTCTCTGTATTTTTGTGAGTCTGAGAGTCCTAGACTTTCCTAGACTTTGTCTGGGCTCATATTTTATGGGTGTTTAGGGTGGCAGTGTGGGAGCTGCGGGACCTTGCTGCTTCTATGCTGCCATCTTGGCTCCGCCAAGATGGATCTTTAAATAATAATTTAATAACATCAATAACTCATTTATATAGCACTTTAAGATCCCCAAAGACTTTACAGAACTATTCTAAAGTGATCCCCGTAGCAATCCTATACTATAGATATTATTATCCCCATTTTGCAGATGAGGACACTGAGGCTCAGAGAAGTTAAGCAACTTACTCATTGCAACACAGTTTGTCAATATCTGATGTGGGATTCAAAGCAGGTCTTCCTAACTATAAGCCCAATGCCCTAAAATACTACCTTTAGGAAAGCTTTTGATCAAAAATGACCTTTACTTTTCTAGGAACACTTCTGGCATTTCTTATATCTTGTATTTTATCATTTTATGTTTTGTATTGTGAGATTCTTATTTTCTTGAGAGACTGGTATCTTCCTAACCCCCATACACAGAGTATGTGCTCCATTGTCTTTGCTTAATTTTTTGTGGTCTGTTTTTGATCGGTTCAGTGGGCATCTAAGTAAACACTGAAATTCATCTTAGTTCAAGGAAGTACCTGTAATATCATGGTTCATCATGGCAAGGATCTGGAAATACCACCACTAAATGAATGTCCTAGGAAAACATGCCTTCAAGATGGCAAGTCTATGAGGTGAGTGTTAGTCCTATTCCCCAAAACCAGAAGTCAAGAGTTTCCATCATTTGTGTTTGACATTTGGAATAACATCTGAGGAAAACAATACACATCCCCTAATAAGAAGAGGGAAAGATTTTACCCAGTGCAGGAGCTGTTTTCTTCTGGGAAACAATATCAAGTTGCTGCCAAGAGAATCAAGCATAGAAACCAGTAGCTATCTGGAAAAACCTTGGGAAGGGCCAAATTACAATCAATAACCTTACACAGATGAAGCTAGCTGCCTATTTATACAAGAAGTAATGACAATTGACAAGAAAATAAGAATAAAAATACTAGCTTTTTGGTGGTAGGTAGATGTAAACAACAAGATTGTACACTCAGAAACAGAAGGGACTTTGAGCTTATGTGGTTTAATCCCTCAATTTAAAGGTGAGAATCTTGTAGGTCAGAAAAGTGAAGTGAGTTACCCTAGATCACACAGGTAACAGTTCATGTTAAGTAAATGAACTGGAATTTGAACCAAGCTGTTCTTCAAATCAGTTGCTCTTTTCATTGTATCACACAGCTCACTGCTTTATTCCATTTATGCACTACTTACCCTTGAAAGAATTTTCTTAATCTAAACTCCACTATGCATCTGCCTATGCTACTCTGCCTGGGGTTTGAACTCCACAGAATAAGATGCCTTGCTGCTAATTCAAGTCTTGATTAATTTGACCTCCCTAAACCTCTCCTCTCTTCTCTCTGGTAGGCTGGAGGGCAGAGTACCAAATTCCCAACCAATGCTTTTCTTGATAGAGGCCAGAAACTGGACTCTCGGAACACACTTTGCATCTGCTCTTCTTCCTGGGTCAGCTCCATGAAACAAAATGTCATCACACTAGTTACTCCCTGGTGTTCATTCCCAACCTCCCCTTTCCTTTGGTGTATTGTGTTCCCCCTTTAGATTGTAAGCTCATTGAGGGCAGGGATTGTTTTTCTTTTTACTCATTGTACCCCCAATACTTAGCACAGTGCCTAGCATATCACAGTCACTTAAACATGTTTTGGATTGGATTATTGGATAAATCCAAATATGTGTTGAAGAAGAAGGGTAAAATAGTATAATCCCTTCTTTAAAGAGTACAAGTTTGAAGCATTGATTGATATATCAACATTACAACTGAATTAGGTCAAAGACCCAAGTTTCATTGAATATTGTTATAATAATTAGTGTGCTGGTAAATTTTTAATAACTTGCTCTCTGGGGAATGAAATGTACAAATAAAACATTTTAAGCTTAATTTGCATTATTAACATTTTACTATCACTTTCTTTAGTATAGACAATTAACAAAACAATAAATCAAGACCTTATTTGTAGCATTTGTTGATTTCTGGTAAATGCCCATATAGAAAATTTAATAATCAGCTCCCATAGGCCATTTTGGGCAAGTTCCCCACCCCTGCATCTAGCATATAATCATGTAAGAATCATAATCATTAAAACCCCTTTATCAATATGGCAAGAATAATAATAAATGTAATTCTTATGACACTTTCAGGATAACAGACTACTCATTTCACTTCAAAGTAGAACACCCAAATATCATCATCTCCTGTTTACAAATGAGGAAATGGAAGTAACTTGCCCAGAGTCATATAACTAATTGTGACAGAGCTCAGATTTGAATTCAGATCTTCTAGGTCTTTGCAGTAAAACACAAAAATACAATTGGCTGGCATTCTTAACAAAACTAATTCTAGTTACAGTTCCTGCCCTCTGGGAGCTCTAAGTTTGATCTTGGGCACCTAGATATTGGTATTGCACAGGCAACAAAACAAATATGTTGAACAACTATATATTATCTTATCTAAGAGATGGGGACAGACAACTATATAAGTAATTTCCCAGCTGAAGGAACTCCCTCTACCAACCCAGGTCATCACCTCTAACTCAAGAGATCTGCCTAGAGCACTGAAAGGTTAAATGAATTGCCAAGGGTCACAATCAAAATATTTCAGACTTCAGTTCTTCCTGGTTTCTAGAATAGTTCTCTATGCTCTACTCCATACTGCTTCACATCTAATGATATTAGATAAAAGCAGAGAAAATGGGGCATTTTAGCTCAGACAGGTTCTGCCCCCATGCTTAGAAGTAGAATCATTCTAACCTATAATTTTAGTCAAACTATTCTGTGGTCCATTTCCCCACCAAAGTGGCTTGATAAAAATTCAGGAGTGGGTGCTCAGATCCTGGCACACATAAAATTCTAGCTGACTGATTTGACCAAAGGTTATGGTTGAAACAATTCGATAACATCCCTGCTCTCATGCATGTGAAGGACATCTCAAATCATTCTCATTTGGTCTGCCGGATCTGACAAATAAGGTGCTTGCACTGTTCTCCCTGGGGTTTTCACTTGGCATTTGAAAGAAGTAAAGAAGACAGCAAATAGCAAGTAAGAATTAATGATGCCCTAAGTAGGTCTGTGTTTTGAGGCATGTCTGAAGAAAGAAAGCTTTTTTTCCCCAAGAAACTTTGATACATCCCCTTCTTCAGAATCATCCTGGTCTTTTTAGTGGAATAATTTTATTCAGCAATTTAAGACTTTAATGCCCTGTGTTCATTTGTATTGGTCACCCCTGACTGCAGTCCTCTCAAGAAAGCTGATATTTGGGGGCTCTTTTATAGAGAGAAAAAATTAAGTATGAGACAAATAACTTTCCACTGGGATCATTGAGACATGACTTTGAAAGGAGTTATAACTTTACAAAGCACAGGAAATTAATTTAAAGATGCCTTTAATTCCAAATTTTCAAATGACAGAAAATTTTGAAATGAATATCCTCAAGTCATTGATGTAACATTATCTCTGATCTCTTGGCCAGTAGTCAAACCTTTACCAATCTAACCCCTCCACCACCATCTACCCCACCTGCCAAGAGATGGTAAGTAATTTGAATTTTTATGATGAAGCAAATATTTGGTGCATTTATATTCACCATTTGTTATAGTTCACCAAGTGACCTTATAGAGCTCTGCTAGTCTTTGAAATATAATACCCCATACAGAATATTAAAAACCACCCACAACTGTATCTCTTCAATGTTATCTTCCATAAGCCTGTTTCTTCATTTGTAAAATGTGGGAGGCTTACTCTAGATCAATGATGTCAAATTCATTTAGAAACAGGGACTGTATATAAGGATCCCTGCTGCTTCATGTTGACTTAAAAGCCACATATTAGCATTATCTGTGTTCTGTTTTAATTTTGTTTATTTTGTTACATATTTTCCAGTTACTATTTAAACTGGTTAGGGTCAAATTCATCTTGCCTAGCCTACATGTTTGACACCTCTGCTCCAGATGACTCCTACAGTTCCTTTTGGTTTTATATCCTATAATTCTATTATCTGTATGCACAATTAGTTATTAATATGTGTGCTTGCCTTTTGTTGTCTAAATCTTCACAGAGCTCCTTTATAGCACCATATGTCATGGTCTTTTCCTCTTCCTAATCAATACTTACTCAGGTTCAGTTCCTCCTTGCATTTACCCAAGAACAATCTCTCCTACAAGCATGCAATTATCAGCCAATTAACAACTACTTATTTATTGCATTTGTTCTACTTCCCATTGAAGACCCCCATGTGTGTGATGGTAGAAGAAGATTCTTAACAAGTTCCCTACATTGATAGAAAAATAAAGAGGAGGAGAAGGAAAAGAACAAAGTCTGAGGTATAGCTCTCTGCTAAGTTTTGGGGATATAAAAAAGAAGAAAAAAACAGTCCTTGCCTTCAAGGAGCTTACAATCTAATAAGGGAACCAACATGCAAATAAATATAAGCAAAGCAAACTATATTCAAGATAAATAGATTAATAGAGTGAAAGAAATGGAATTAATAGGGTTATAGACTTTCTATAGAAGGTAAGATTTTAGTTAGGATTTTAAGGAAGCCAGTACCTAGAGCAGAGGTGAGCACTCCAGGCATGAGAGACAGCCTGAGAAAACGTCCAGAGCCAAGAGATGGAGCATCTTATTTGTGAAACAGCCTGGAGGCAGTGTCGCTGGATCAAAGAGTATATTTTGAGGTGTAAAGTGTAAGAAGAATGGAAAGGCAATAGTGCACTAGATTATAAAGGACTTTGAATGCTAAAAAAGCATTTTGTATTTGCTTCTGGAGGAAATTATAATAAGTAATAAACTTTCATATAGCACTTACTATGTGCCAAACATTGTTCTAAGCATTTAAAATTATCTCATTTGATCCTCACAGCAACCATGTAAGATAGGTATTGTTATTATCCCCCTTTTACAGATGAGGAAAACTGAGGCAAATGGGGCTTAAGTGACTTGACCAAAATCAAAAGGCTAGTATGTATCAGAGGCTAGATTTGAACTCGGGAAGAAGCATAACTGTGTTATTCCAGTTATAAATTCCACATAATTCATATTTCTCATATTTGTCATTGTTTATAGCACAATGTATTCTATTGCATTCATGTTCTATGATTAGTCCAGTGATTTCCCAATTAATGCATAGTTACTCTGCTTCCAGAGTAACTGAAACCTACTGAAACCAGAGACTTACTTGTATGCCATGGCACATCATTAGACTAGGTGATCTCTATCACCCTTTCTAATTCTAATTGTTCATGAATCATTGCCCTTTTTAAGAGGCAAGAGGAAACAGTTAAATGCTACAACTCACTATCAAAAAAGGAAGTTATGCAGAAGCATACACTTGAAAAAATGTAATACTTTTAACAATTCCTCACTTCTCTCTGATGCAAAGGCCCATCTTTTCAACATAAAACATACTCCTGTTGACATCATATGGTTGCAAATCTTGTCAAACCAAAATGAACAAAGAATTAAAAGTCACACAAAGAACAATGGGGAAGAGTATCATGAATGCAAACAGGCTTGAGGATGCAATCATTATGACAAATAGAGGCATTAGGGATATCATGAAGGAAAGTTTTGGTGAAAAATAGAGTTGTAGTGCAAGCAAGGCATAACAGATGGATAATTTAAGTATTCGCTTGGTACCAGCAAAACATAAAATGGTCTCCACTATTTGGGTGGACTTTCTCTGTGGGATCTATAGAATAGCATGGATGAGAATCACAGAAAGGGATGGTTTCTTCATCAAGTTTAATGTCTGTCTTACAATTTTTCTCTCCTCCCAAATTTTTACTCTCTTACTTAACATGTTGATTCTCCCTCAAATAAGCTCAAATCTCCTTCAAATAACCATTCCATTCAGTTCTTTAATCCAAACACCACCCATGAGTTACTTACTCTTCCATCCCACCTCAGCTACACACAAAGATGGTCATCCCCTTGATCTTGCCATTATCCACAAATGTACTACCTCTGTACCCAAGGTGTGTATGAGTAATTCTACTGTATATGATCAACAATGGCTTGTGCCTATCAAGTGCCAAAAAAGACATCATCAAGTGCTGCTACTGGGCATGTATCTCAAGGAAGTCAAAAGCATAAATTTCATAGGTATATGAACAGAAAAATATGTGTGTGTGTGTGTACAAATGTTTAGAGTAGTATTATGTGGAGCAAAGAAACTGGAAGCAGAGTAACTATGCATTAATTGGGAAATCACTGGACTAATCATAGAACATAAATGGAATAGAATACATTGTGCTATAAACAATGACAAATATGAGAAATATGAGTAACATGGAAAAACTTGCATGAAGTGACACAGAACAAAGGAAACAGACCCAGAACAATATATACAATGGTTACACTAACATAAATGAAAATAATCCTAAAAGTCAATTGAACTTTAATTAGTTGTAATGGCAATCTTGGTTCTAAAATACACCTTCCTCATCTTTGTAGCAATTCTTTGTAGAGAATTACAGGTTCTAATTATTGTATACACCATCATACTGAATCATTTTATTGGTCAGCTTTGCTTAAATATTTGTCTTTGTGACAAAGTCTAATAGGGTATGTGTATCAGAAAATGCATGTGATATAAATATATAAAAGACCATTAAATTTTAATATTTAAATTAAAAGACATTATTTATTGCAAGTTTAACTAGGAAAGGAAAGGGTCTAGGTAAGAGTAGAGGATAATAGATGGACAGTGCTGGGATGGCACCCATGAAGTATTTAAAGAAACAAAGGTTCCTCAGAGCAATGGTTGTATGTCAATAGAGAATTAACAGAAAAACACTGACAAAAATTCTCCATGATGAGAAAGCATGGAAAGAGTTATTCATGATGGGAAGGCATGGATAAGCTGTGATTATAATAATGGAAGGAGGTCCCACACCAATTAGCTCATGAATTTATTGGCATATTGAAATATACTCTTAATAATAATATGGATCAAAGAACCTAAATATATTTCCCCAATTTTTGTTGTTGTATAAAACTGACTACTACCAGATGTTGTGAAAGTAAGCTTGTATCAGTGATTAAATTTAGCTGGTTTACTACAATTAAGTATATAATATACATCCTATACACATATGGATTTCTGATTAATGTGACATGCTATTAAAAATTAGGACGCATATAATACAATCTGATCATATCCTTCAAAGTATCCTTAAAGAGTAACTAAAGCTATAAGGAAGCGTCCATTTCATGGCTGGAGGAACTAAAGAGCATTTGAGGAAGACATACTATCTATAAAGCTGCTATGATTCTAGCTTTCTCAAAGAAGCTGAAGAGCTGTGCATCCTCTGTGTAAGCAAATACTTCAGCAAGGCATTGAGGCTCAAAACCTTTTTAGAGGGTCCTGTTACATAGTTTTCTCTTTATTGATCTTTGACAAACTCTAAATTTCTCTCTGTTGGCATGTTGGCCTGTCTCAGCTCAATGCCATAAAATTGTCTTTCCCATATTTTGTAGTGCTAGAAAATGTCAGTAAAAGAAAATAGATTTTTAATGAAGCTTACAGAATATCAATGAAATATCAAATGACTCCATTAAATGAAGCCCATGAGTTCCTAGAATCACAGCTTCTAGCACTTAGGAGATCAACTAGTCTAGTCTTCTACCTACAGGGAAGTAGGATATTTTTATCCCAAAGTCACAGATAAAGCAACTGAAGCCCAGAAAATTTAAATGATTTATCCAAGGCTATATAATTAGAGTAGTTAGTGGCAGAGCTAGGTCTGGAACACAGCTTTTGTCTTTCTCAGTCCTGCACTTTTCCAACCCCCATGCTGACAAGTTGGGTTTCCAAAGATTTGCTGGCTACCTATCCCCTCAGGGTTGTAGGGGTGTGTGTATATGTATATGATATATATGTGCGCATGATATATATATATATATGTATGCATATGTCCATATATGTATATACAATAAACATTTCTTAAGTGCCTACTATGTTCCAGGCACTGTGCTAAACACTGAGGATACAATTAATAAAAAGAAAGATGAGCCCTATCTTCAAGGAGCTTACAATCTAATGAAGGGATACAACACATAAAAGGAGACAAGAAGGGGGTGTATGAGGAAGAATGAAACACCAAGGGGTATCTTACTCCACCAGGAAGTATCTTGTTTCTCCACGGGACATCTTGACCATGGTGGGGGGAGGGGAGGTGAAACCAGGGAGGGCATTAGACATGGAATTGAGGAAGCCCAAAAGTCCAGTTTCTTCTCTCTATAAAAGAAAGCATGGGTAAATAATTTGGTATTCCACCTTCCAGCCCTCCAATCGAAGAGAAGGAAAAGCTGAGGGAGGTAGAGTCAGTCAAAGCTTGAGTTAGCAGCACAGTATTGAGATTAGAAGTAATGAGCTTAACCTGGAAGGTCATCTGGTTCAGTAGAATTGAAACCAAGCATATAAATAAATCATACACACACACATTTGTGTGTACATAGGCATGTGCATATATACTCACGTTACCCTGTGTGTACTTTTGTTGTTTGTGTGTGTGTATATATATATATATATATATATATATATATATATATATACATATATACATTTATGTGTGTTGTGTGTACATGTGTGACATTCTTACTGGTTCCCTTTCCAGCACATGAATTAACCTGCACATTGAAAATATAGTTTCTGTTAGTACTCTGCTTCAAGATTATTTGGCATGTATGGATAGTAAAGTGTTCTAGAAATATTAACTGTGCAACACAAAATTGGGACTGCTTTCATGGAGCTTTTAATCTAGGAGAAGTAATAAAATATGTGCATTAATAATAACCAAGCAGCTTAGCAGAGGAGATATAACTTCAGTATTAAGAAGGCTTGGGTTAGTCAGCAACTCTGTCAGACTATAAATTTGAAAAAAGATGCCAACCTGCATTGGTAAAGAGAATGCCTTCACCAGGAAGTTTCTCCTACCAGTAAAATAATAAATTCAGTTCCTATACCTATGTATGACTATAATGCAAAGTTCATGATTGTTTGAGAGAGATTCAAAGTGCTATGAAATACTGAAACATGCAAATCACCTCCAGATATAGAGGTGATGGCTTCAGTACAGACTGAAGCTTTTTTTTAATATAGTTAAAGTAATAATTTATTTTATTCTAGTATATATTTAACAGGTTTTATTTTTCTGACTTTTTTAATGTGTGGAGGCAGAAGGCAGGAGGGAAAGAATTCAGAATTTAAAATAAAATAAAATTGATTTTTTTTAAGTGCTATGCATGATCAGAGGAGGAAGATGTTGCTTCCATCTGGAGATACTAAGGAAGACTTCCCAGAGGAGGCAGCATCAGAACTGGTTCTGAAAAAAAATGGGAAGAAAAAAAAATGAACAAAGGCATGGAGCAGTAGGGCTTGCCAGAATTGAACTTTTATTTATACAACAAGCACACTATTGTACATGAGTATCTTTTATTTTTACCACTTCCATTGTTAATGAAAATAGACAATAGTTGATTTATATGTACCTAGTTTGCCATGTGTAAGATTCACTTTACAGATATATGAAAAGATTGCTTTTATGTTTAGTATTCCTTGACAAATGTTTTCTTGTGTTTCTCTCAAATATAACCTACACTGAATCTGTACGCCTTTTCTAAGTTGGGCACAGAAGTCATGTGTCTAAATCTTTAAAAAAAATGGTTTTATAGATCTAAACAGCTGAAGATAGGAGCATTGCTAAATTTTTTTAAATTGCATTGTACGTTTGTTTTATTTCCATGAAAAACCACAAAAACAGGGTCATGAGCACATTGTTAAGTGAACAGCTCTAGAAATATTTGCAAGTAGAGAAGTAATACATTTGAGTAGAATTTCAGGAAACCCCTTCTTTTTAAGGTGACTTTTTTTCATCAGTACAACTTCTCAAACTCAATTTCCATTTCCATTTGAAGATACTACTTGTTTGAATAATGTGGACATTGTTTTAAAGGCACACATTTTGGTAGAACTGCTCACTAAAAAAGAAATATTTTCATGTTATACTACACTACAGATCACTGTATAACCCAGTGAGGTAGATTTATACCAATACGGTTCAAAGTCAGAGTGAGTCTGAACTAAGAAGAGTAGTTATGAAATGCCTCATGCTTATGTCCCTAGATAGAGAGCAAAATTCTCAATAATGGGCCAGGGTTGAGCTACCAGCCCTATGCTAGAAAAGGTTCCTTTCTCCTGGGACCCTCTCAGCTATTCATTCTGACACCAAGCAACATAAGGATGGGGGTTTGTCAACAGGTGTGTTTGAAAAAAATTTAAAATCCAATAAACATCTGAATAAAATAAATCTAAGAAAAACATAAACAGAAATAAGTTTGGGGCAGGTTAGGGCTCACCCACAGTCTTTCTCTCTTTGAATGTCTGTTTCTCCTCTACAACACAATCAGTCCCTCAATTCATCCTTTCAGACAGAGATCGTCACTCATGGTCCTACAGAAAGGAAATGCTAATGTAACCCATCTGTGCCAGTACCCTGGGATAACTGCCACCTCTATCTTGTCTCCTCATTCTCCTCAAAATAACAACAACAAAACCCTCCACCTTAGAGTGCTCATACACACACACACACACACACACACACAATTTGTGAGATGTTAGTTTCTTCTCTTCCCAAACTGGGAAGAATTACAAATCACAGGGAGTTTGGTGACCCAGGAGTCCTTTGCCAAGGCTCGTTACAATATAATTTTAAAACTTTTGAAATTATCTAATTCAATCTCTTTATTTCACAGAGGAGGATACTAAAGGTATAGAGCTGGGGTGAATTGTACAAGATTACAAAAAACAAATGATATAGTTAGCATTCGAAATCAGACTTTCTAGCTTAAAATTCAGAGTTAATTCTTTTAAACCATGGTATAAGAATTGTAGTAAAATTTGGTTCATTTATTTCTTACATAGCTACAGTTTCATTAGATCCTCTCTTACCTGAATATAAAAGCATACCTTTCTTTCTTTTCTAAACTAGATTTGATCATAATTGAGAAATCAGAATAGAGACATATATGAAGTCTATGTGTATATTACATACACATATATGCATCTACATGTATCTCTTTTGTATATAAACATATACATACAGACAGACACACAGTTCCCATTGTGGAAATCAATTTGATTGGTATTATTATCATTTGGGATATATATTTTGTGTATATTTGGGTATATATTTTCCTAAGCCAAAGGCAAAATTCTAGAAATGTTTGGAAAACACTGGAGGAGGAAATTGCTATTATAAAACATAGTGTCTTTAAGTACTATAATGATCTGAATGCAAAGATTTATTTTTTGCTACTACTATAAAAATTCAGCAAAAAGCTACAGGAACCTGAAAGGAGAAGCATGGCAGGAAATGCGAATAAGGATAATAGAAAGGAGAAACTGAAGAAATATTGTAACAGGAATAGACCACAGAAGGAGAAAATATGATTTGGGGAAACAGTTCAGAATTCTGGCACAGAGGAATTATGTGGCAAGTTTTTAGAAATTTTAATTATACAGACATCTTATGAACCTTTCACTGTACAAAATCTCTAACAAATTCTTGGCTTCCCTTAATGATAACTTCTTTCTTCAAAAAATAAAAGAAGTAGCATAAGAAACTCCTATATTCCAAATGAGGGGGCCCCCAAAGGAGGAAGTGTTTGTTGAATTAGAAAGAATAGGAACTGGAAAAGGAGCCATTTCTTTGTAGAATCATGATAAAAAAAAGAGGGAAATGTGCACACAGTTGGAAAGCATACTAAATTTTTGGATACCAAAGTTTAAAGGATCCAGAAAAAAAGGTCTACAATTCTACAAGAGAAAGTGATTCAGCAAGACTGAGAATTTCAAGAATGAAATGCTGAAGAAACAGAGCAATTCAATAAACTGGAAGATGGTAGTGTGACCCTGGGTAACTTGTTTGACCCTGTTTGCCTTAGTGTCCTCGTCTGTAAAATGAGCTGGAGATGACAAACCACTCCACTATCTTTGCCAAAAACACCTCAAAACAGGGTCACAAAGAGTCAGACACAATTGAAATGACTTAACAACAAGAAGAGTTCACAAGACTATACTGTATTAGGATCAGCTGAAGAAGTGGGTATATTTACCTTGGAGAAGGAGTGACAAAAGTCATCTTGAAGTATTTGAAGCTTTATCATGTGAAAGAGGAAGTAGGCTTCTTTCACTTGGCCTGACGGGTGAACACAGGAACAATGGGGAGAAGCTGCAGAAAGGAGTATTCAGGCTCAGCATAAGAAAAGTATCCACAAGTTAATTGGACTGCCCCAAAGAGATGGTAGGTTCCTCTTCAATGAATATACTGAAGCAGAGGCAGAATGGTATTTATTGTTTTTCAGTTATTGGTTGAATCAGATAATAATAAATGAATCAGATGTTCTCCAAGGTCCCCTGAGCCCCCAAGATTCTGTAATTATCTGTCTCTACATGTAGTTCATCCAAATAATATTCTTAACTAGCTTATTTTCCTCCTAAATCTGCCTTTCCTCTCTGAATCTTCTATTGTCAATTATCAGAATTCAAAAAAATATAAATGTCCCTAAAGTCTTCTCCTTTTTTGTCCAAGATAACACTCTTTGGCAATGCTTCTCAGGTTACTTCTATTGACATCATTTGTGTTTGCTTGAATAAATAAAAATAAGTACTGATTATCAGTTTGAAAATGTTAAGGAGGCTCTCTGTAACATGTGGATAAATATCCCAAGAAGACTTTTCCATTGTTAATAGGAAACGGACAAATAGTTGCCTGGTACCCCTCAAAAGGCAGGTTTTTAGCTATTATTACTTCATTCTTTTCACCTTTACCCTCATGGATAAACTCTCATTTACTGGCATCTAAGATCCACAGCAACATTCCTTGGAAGATAAAAGGCTACTTCTTCCTGATTGCCCATCTAGAAGTGTTTCATATCTATCACTTAGTTCTGAAGCCCCAAAGACCACTTCTCTTGTGTGAACCCTCCAGAAAAGCTGTCCCATATTTGAGGTAATTCTTAGTCACTATTTCTCAAAACCACAGCTCATAAGACTCCAACAATGTCTTCATTTGTATCATGCAGTTATAGAACACAATCATTCAAAACAAAAGACATTTAATTAAATCACGTAGCAATAAATGATGAAAAAGGCTCCCCCATGTATACGCAAGGTACATTCTCCCAGATTACTAAACTATAAATAGTAGGAAGGAAGATGCAGGAATAAATACATACAACCAGGATACATACATAAAAGGCATACACATTGGGAATACCAATGGCCAGGAAAATATATATGTAGGGCATATACAAAGAAGGAGGTAACAATTGCTCCTGCCTCTCAGGGTTGTTGGGAGGCAGAAGTGAGCTACGTTAGCATTTTTTTTCTGTAGGACCATGAGAGATGATCTCTATCTGAATGTGAGAATGTGTCTGGCACATAATAAGGCCTACATAAATGTTAGCTATTATTTAAGGCAAGAGAGTTGTATTCCTTTTCATCATCCCATGCTCTCTTGGTCACCAAGCTCTTCTTTACTACCACCATCTTGTCTTTATCCCTTTAGGGTCACCTGTTCTTTGCAAGTATCCATGGTCTAGAAAGCCTCTCCCTCTCAATGGCAGATTAATATAGTCTTTGTCATAGTGAGACTATACCACCTAGGTAAGAAGGCAGTGCACCCATATAAAGACTAGGTTTTGGTAGGACAAACAATAATCTTTATTTTGAAAACAGTTTAACTTGTTGCATATCATTTAGTATAGTTTTGCTTTAACACATTTAACCAATGTTAAAAGGAAAGCTATGATTAAATTTTTCAAGTATGCATATCTCAGACATTTTTAAGCCAGAAAAAAAATACTTCAAAGAAGCTATTGAAGTAGGATTAATTTCAAAAATACTCTTCTGAATCAGTTTATATTCTCAGACATGTATATATTTTAATATACACAGACATTTATGTAAGCAATCACTTTCATTCATTTACCTTCATATACTCACTAGATTGTGACCCTGGACTAGACAAGTCATTTAACCCCTCTGCCTTAGTTTCCTCATCTGTAAAATTGGGATAATAATAGCACCTACCTCACTAGGTTGTTATGAGGATAAGAGAGATCACAATTATAAAGCACTTAGCACAGTGCCTGGCACATAGTAAGGGCTACTATATAAATATATATATATATATATATATATATACATAAATTTACATATAATATATAATATAAATCTTTATATAAATATATGTTGTATGTTACATAAATGTAATAATATAAATATAGAATAAATAATAAATATAAATAAAATGGGGTCACAAAGAGCAAGATAAACTGGAATTACTAAAAACAACAGTTTTAAAAGACCACTTAACATATTTCCTCTTCTAGGAAGCCTCCCCATATGTCTTCCCCATATGCCTTTTCTCATTCATAAACCTTTGCTATGGCAATTATCATGTATTATTTCATGCGATGGTATGTGAAATCATATGCTATAATTCAGAGCCCTGCACAAAGTAGGAATTTAATAAATGTATGTTGATTTAAATTGAATTATACCATTTGTAATTTGGATATTTTTCATATGCTCCTATTAAACTCTAATCTTCATGAAGATAGGAAACTATGTGTCAAATATAGTCTTTTTAAGCCCCTTCACACCTATTACAGTAATGCGCACACATCAATGTGCAATTAATAAACATTCATTAATAAAATCAAATTGATTTTTGTACAAGGCTATTGTGGAGTAATTCTCTTTTGGCTAAACATTCCTAATACTGTTGTTCAGTAACATCACACAAATGTGTGATGGCAAAATTCACAGCAGAAGATTGTTCAAAGTGTATGTCAGGCCTCTAAAATGCATGTTTGTGTGTGTGTGTGTTTATTTTGTGCTGTAGTAAAAGTTTTCTTATAGCACCACAATTCAAAACTTATAAAGCTAAATCGAGAACTTATAAAAATTAAACTTCTTTTACATCTAACATGAAGATAAGTTTAAACCTGAAGTGATTCTCTTTTGTTTTGGGGAGGTGGAGGGCATATCATTAGTTACTAAGTGTATTATTTCAATGAAGTAGTTGTTTTCCTTTGGACATAATAACTATAAAAACTATATAACTGGAACCCAAGTAATCAAAATTCTAAATTAAATGGATTTTTCCCCTGCCTTCCAGTTTTACAGGAAATAGCAAATACAAAGTTATATCAGAGACTTCATTTAAAATAATAACATAATTTTTCAAAAACTTCCAAGGGTTATTCTGGGGTCAAGGCACACAACTGTATTTCAACAGATGTCATACATATGCTCCTGTACAGTGAAAATTGGTGGTTCAAAATTATGACTCTAAGGAACTATGAGATCTGCAGTCAGCAGAGAAAAATGAAATTATGTTCATTCTTCTTACTAAGGCAAGAAAGTGGCCTCATACATTTTAAAGTGCTTTTCAACATCAAGGGATTAAACAATAACAAAGGTTTCTGATTAACCAGAAAAGCCCATTTTAGCCAGAACACTCTTTTCCTGGAACATTCCAGTTAAGTCAGATTTTAGTATACTTCCACAATCAGAATTCTAATATGGACAAAAGGTAGAAGGTTGGAGGAGTTAAAGGATAAATAAAATTATATCTCTTTTTCAGGAGGACCTGGGAAAAAGTCGTTGTGACTGTGGAAGTGGATTTAACTTTTCAAAGCGCATTCTTTCCTACACTGTTTAGCACAATAAAACATTTGTGTAAGTGAATGGAAAAAACATAGGCTGAATTCAGAGTTGATGTACTTGCAAAAGCATAGACACATTTTTATGATTCTATCATTGATGTTGGGCCTGAATCCAGGTGGGTAGTTTACCTTAATGCTGCATGAGTTACAGATCCTGTCATCTGTTCTTATTTGGAGCAACCCTAATTCCACCTTTCCGGCTATAAAGTGCCAAGCTCAGAAGCAATCCGGAAAATCACCTCCATTTATTACAGGAAATGAAATTCACATTTGCAAGTGTTTACATCAAATATATCTACATAAGGGAAAAATACAAATTGCTCAATTTCAGCAGTTTCTTAAAATGGGGTAGAATGACCGATCTCAAACTGTAATTTTTCCACTGACATTTATGGACTTTACTTTCCTCTTCCTTTCTTTCTCTCCTTCTTTTAAATATAGCCAGAGCTACCTACAAGCTGCAAGTGACGTGCCTGGTGGTCACAATCTGGATCCCTCTGCTAACTACAACTCTCCGAAATTCCGCTCCCGGAATCAGAGCTACATGCGGGCAGTCAGCACTCTGAGTCAGGCCAGCTGCGTTAGTCAGGTTGGCGATTTCTTTTTATTGTTTACCCAAACCACAAAGCCAGATTTTATTAGAAGTGCCTGAAAGGAAAGACTATTTAAGAAGTAACTTTATTACTGACTGATAACAATGGACAGATTTTTAAGACTGGGTTTTGACGTTTCTATTTGTTATTGTATACATTAATATCTTAGTCATCTCTCCTTGGCACAGGAAATACAACTGATGAGCGAGCCAACATTATACACACAGCTTCCCCTCCCCTTCTTCCAGGGATGTTTTAATGATAAAATGAGAGGATGATACGGTAAAATAATGTTGTGGCATTGCTTTGCTAGGAAATCAAAATTCCCTCCAGCAGAATCTTCCAGGACAGAATCTCTGAAAGCTTAGCAAGTAGAGTTGAGGACAGACTGCTACATTTTGATTTGTACAATAGGTTTCAGTTTCAATCTTCATATGATTATCTCATTAACAAGGTGAGGCTGGGTTTTTTTTTTGTTTTGGGGGTGGGGGTTGTTTGTTTCTTCCCCCTCCCCCATTTAAAATACGCTTCCACTGAGTAAATAGTGAAATTCTGGTTATGGCACCATGATCCAAATGGCTAGACTTCCCATACTTACGGTTAACTGAAAAAAAAGAGATTATTCTATTTTTCCATTTAATTATGCTTTTTTAAGAAAATGCAGTATAGGAATTTTTATGAAAGCTGTTATATAAATTTTAACATTATAAATTATTATACTTAAATAAATGTAAAGGTACCTTCCCTGCTTGTCCTTGATCAAGTGATCAATCAAAAGCATTTATTAAGTGCCTATTATTTGCCAGGTACTGCGCTAGACATTTAACTGTTATCAGTCTTTGTTTAACCTAACGCTGACTTTCCAGGGATACTCTTTCTTTAACTCTTCCTCAAAGAATAAATAACATTAGGGGGATCAAGAATATCTTTTGGACAAGACTGCATTTGATCCGGACACTAGTTAATGGGAAGGATTTCAATGCTATAAATCAATACAAGGAGGGCTTTCCAGGTAGAGGAAACATCAGATACAAGATACAAGACACAGAGATAGGAAAGAATGGTGTGTATTTGGGCATCGTGGTCTTAAATATTCAAGAATGAAAAGGAAGTGGTAAAGCCCCAATAACTCTATTCATTTACCAAAAAAAAAAAACCAACCTGCTTTTAGCTTGGGGGCATTCCTAGGGACAATTAATTCTGTTGATATTCATAATGCCATGATAGATGATTCAGAAAGCTACTGACAACCTAGTTCACTGCCCAGGCCTTTTCTTTCTATTGCACTTATAACTTATTCTCTATTGACCTTCCTCAGAGTACCGTTAGATCTAACAATCTGATCATGTTTTGAAAATCACCCCCAAACTTTGATTCTATGAATAATACGCCCTTAAGTTTCAGAGAGAAGAACTGAGCATTTTCTCTGAAGTTTCCTTTCTCATCCTACAGTGTTGTTGTTTTGTTTTTTAACTCAGTTAAGGAATACAGACTTTCTGGAGTACAGCCTCTACCTGCCCTATGCTCTTTCTATGTGTTGGAGCCCCCTCTTCTTTTCTAAACTTCCTACCCCCACCTAGCTAACTTCTACTACAGAGTAGTTCATTTGTTCATCTTTTCTTCCTAATCTATGAAAGACAAGCCAGGGGCACGGAGGGAAAGAAGTGTTAGGTTTGGAGTCGGGGCATCCAGATATCTAGTTCTGCCATTTGTGTGGCCCTGAGAAAATAACCACCTTTCTGGATTTTAGTTTCCTCTTCTATAAAGTGAGAGGGTTGGCCTCGATTATTTTTAAAGCTCCTTCTAGCTTTAAATCTAATGTAAATCTAATGGAGCCCCACGACCTCCTTATGAGATACAGGGGTGATTAGACAGATAAAGTGGGAGGCTGTGTTATGCAGCAGAGTAAAAAATGTTTGTTGAAAAAAATGGTTGTTTCTTAAGTTCTGGCATCTCAGGGCAAGACACTTTACCAACTGTCTTCAGTCTCTGGGCAGTCCCTCAGGATGAGGAATACTGGGGCCCGAGGAATCCTAAAAACTAGTTGTATCCCCTTCTTTCGTAGAAATTATGCAGCCATTTGGTCTTTTCCAACATTAAGGTAAAATCTTTGGTTTTAGAAGGCTTAGTAGAGTACTTCAGTGCTTAGCATGGTGCCTAGCACATAGGAGGGCCTTAAAAAATGTTTATCAGCTGACGGACAGAAAGTCATATGAACTGAGGATACGCGTTCAGAGTATGTATCTACGCCTAATATGATAGGTAACACCCCTTTGGCTCAGCTCTTGAGTAATCTAAATTCCTCCCCAAGAGTTTTGATCCTTGTGCTTTATTTCCTTAAATGCAAATAATCTCCCTGTGTTCAATCCCTCCTGTATTGGAAATATGCCTTATTCCTAATCTAAGGATGAATATCCCTGGGGACTAAAAATCATGCAGAATAAACCTGGGGAAATGTTCCCCTAAAGATGGTTTGTAGGATTTAGAGTCTGAAAGAACCTTAAAGATCATTTGGGTCAATTCTCTCATTTTACATAAGAAGTAGTTTGAGAGAGGCAAGGTGACACACACAAAGTCAAAAGATAGCAAGTGGTAGATATGATCTGAACCTAACTCATCTGACTCAAAACCCAGCGTTTCTTCCACTATATTCACTAAGATGTCTAGCTTTACCATAAAGCAAGTAATTTCAAGGTATCTTAAGGTTAGTGATGCAAACATCTGTGAAAGTATTTACTAACCCATTATTGGATTATTTAAAGAAAAAATCAAAACATGCCTTGAAACTTGAGACACTTCTGGTCTTAGGAACTTTTCTTAGCGCTTGTTCTTTTTGTGTGTGTGTGGTTGTTGTTGTTCGGTCATTTTCAATCATATCTCATTTTTTGTGATCGTGTTTGGGGTTTTCTTTGAAAAGATGTTGGAGTGGTTGTTCTTTTATTCTTCAAGAATAGCCAATTAGGTCAGTTCTCTTGTCTTATGTTGGTTCAATCCCAGCAATGCATTCTTTTTGTTCTCTCAGAGCCAACTTTAAACCATAGCAATTTTCCTTTTAATTCTTAGGTTTCACAGACTTACCCCTGCTACCTTATTTGTCATTTCAACACACCTAGATTGTTTAAGTAGTATAGTTTTTTACTTGTTTTGATGTTGTGCACATAATATGCGCACGTGTGTGTGTGTGTGTGTGTGTGTGTTTAAGCTTTCTGCAAGACACTGGGCTCTTTCAATTCTAAAGTTTAAGGCAAAACTCCTTCCTTCCCTCTAGCTTCAGAACTGGTTTCCAGATAAGCTTTAGCAATTATGAATTAGAAAAGTTGAGAACTTGGTCTCACTGGATTACCATTTTTAGAGGTTTTTTTTAATGTATCTGGTTATGTGAATTAATGCTTTGCTTTTTAAAAATCATCCTCTATAATATGCATGGTTAAAAGATTTGGCATTTCCAGCATCATATTTTCATTTTAGTGCAGACCTTTCCTGATGAGCTTACTTTCATTTCTCAAGATCATAGCCTAGCTCATTATGGCTTACAGCAATGTAATGATTATGATTTCCATGCCTCATTGTCTTATAGAGGTGGCTCTAGTCTCCTGAAAATTATGCCAATAGAGTCCAGGGCTCTGGTAAGTCTTTCCAAACTAGAAAGCCTCAGCTATAATACAAGCAATAGATTTGGTGCAGTTATGTAACAACCAATCTTTAAGTATCAAAAGGCCTATCACTAGTAACAATTCTTTGACTGTGGGAAAGAGATGACTGTTAATACAACTGCTAAGGTCAATTTGACTGATTCCATCTTACATAGTGCTTTATAATTTTCAAAGTACTTTCAGACATCATCTGTTGAAAAAAGATTTTGGAGGGACAAGATAGTTATCTTGGGGTATTTGAAGGGCTGTTATATAGAAGTAGAAATAGCCTTGTGTTCAGCCCCAGAGGCCAGAACTTGAACATATAGGGAAGAAGTTGTAGAGAAGGTACATTTCAGCTCAGTACAAAGAAAAGTGTCCTAACAATCAGAGGTATCTAAAAGGAGAATGGGCTGTCTCAGGAGGTTATGAGTTCTTCATCACTGGAGTTCTTCTAGCAAAGACTGAATAGATCAATTATGTGGAAAATTCCAATGGGGTTCCCATTCAGATACATACTGAACTAGGTGACTTCCTAGGTCCCTTTAAACTCCTGTGACCCTGAAACCTCACTCAATGCTCACATCTGTACTGAGAGCAAGACAAGGCAAGAATTTTTATCCCCATTTTACAGGTAAGGAAATTAAAATGAAGTTATCTGCCTAGACAGTGTGACACAGCTAGTAAGTGGCTGAGCAGGGACTTGGAACCAGATTTCCTACTCCTTATCTATTCCCCACATTCAAATTCAGTTTTTCTCAATAAAAGTAAGTTGTTTTCTTAGCTGAAATAAAACTGTTGCCACACTTTACTTTCCAAGTGTGTGTTGGCTGGGGCTAGAAAGCAGAAGGTTCTGTGGGCTTTTTTCTTTTTGTTCCTATTAATGGGAGAGATGTGAAATTGGATGTGTAAGGAAAGAAGGCTGCACAGGAAGTGCAGGGTATGGAGGAGAGGAAACTTTATTTCTAAACCCTTTTCATAAACAAGAATGTAAGTGAGTTGGTATAAAGGGAAAAGTAGAAATATTTATAATCTAAATATAACTTAGTTATATCAGCTCTATGTTGGTGATAGTGAAGGATGTTGAGGTCATGTTATATCTGAGGTAGATATACAGTGTGTCCCAAAAGTCTTAGTGTAACTTTAAGCTATTAAAGCTTAAATAAAGCTTAAAATGTAAGCTTTAATAGCTAAGAACTACACTAAGACTTCAGGGACACATTATATATGTTTGAAGCTATCTGTCTAGATAAAATGTGTTTTATGAGTGGAATTCATAGATATGATCTGGAAAATATCATACTTTTTGCAGGAGGAGGTCCATGCTGGAAGTACTAGCAAGGGTAGTGAGAGTAGAAAGCAGGAACCAGGACCCCTGAGGCTAAGTGATCTCTCCTGCTTCCAAGGGGGTGGTAGGCAAGATTGAGTGTATCTATCACACTTCAAATATATCCAGATGATTCAAAACGAAAGTCACCTCCTTGATTGCTCTCAAAGGATCAGATTCCTCTTATTTTATACTCCCTAGCATAGGCCCTTCCTAAATGCTAGTTACACAGAAGAGCATTTCAAGTAAACCTCTTTATCAAGGAAAACAGGAAAAAAGAAATCAGAGGAGTTATAAAGATTAAAATAAATGAAAGAATGCATAAGATTAAATGGGCTCTTCAGTTCAAACTATGAGAGAGAAGGATTTTACCAATGAGAGTCAGTTCTTAGCAGTATGAAAAGCTTTAAGGACTGGAAGCCCAACTAGGGAGAGTTGGCACATCCTCCTATACGTGTCTGTAACTCTTGGGAGAAGGGGAAAGTGGAGGGTTGTAGTTAAAACGCTATTCAAAAGTTCACATCTCACTTTTCTATTGACCTATGTGTCTCAAGGTCCTTTCTCAAAGTATATATACAATTAACTGAAATAAGTCATTATTCCAGTCCTGCAACACTGAAGCTTAGTGTTCTCTTAATTAATGAGGAATCACGTGATTTTACACATATGCAGCTAAGGTCATAAGCCTATCCATCAAGAAAACCACACCAGACTTGAACAGAAGCAGGGTGACATTCCTCCTGTGAATTAACTGTAGTCTCTCATAAAAATTATCTGGAATAAGCAAGAAATCCATAACTATACAGAATCAGTGCTTTAAAATTATAAAGGTGATTTTCCTATCATCATAGATAATAATTTTGCAGTACTATTAACAACAAAAAAAATCAAAATTTAACAGTACATGCAATAGACATAACCTACAAAGAGAATCAATCACATGACAGAATGACAGTGACAACATGCCTAAGTTGCATGCAGTACATGTGCAACTCCTATACATAAATGTATGGAGTACACAGCAAGTACTCAAAAGAAAGCAAAGCATGGCTAATTAATAAAACAAAGCTGCAACAATAACACTATCAGTAGGCCTATATAAAAATACAGCTTCACTCCAAGAATTAGCATAATACACAAATAAAACAATGAATAAAAGAGTTAATAGACCTTGCTGCAAAATGAATATAAAACAGGTGAATATAACAGCAAAATAATAGACAAGCATACCCAACATGCAGTAATTAATATGTACAAAAATAAACATATGCAATTACATGCAAGGCATATTTCACATGTGAAGTCTCTATTGTCACCTTCCTACATATAAAACTATGTCTTCAAGCTCCCCTGTAACCTTTTACATCGTAGTCTGGCAACTGGTCATATAAATGCATTTCCCTTTTCACTGAATGTTCTCCCTGCTCCAATACCTAAGCTAGGAGGTGATATAGGCTGACCATCAGAATTATTATAGACATATATGTATATGCCTAGAATGACAGCAAGATCAGTTGGCTATCAGTATTTTGTGCTCTAGGGGTTTCGTCTGTATCCTAAGAGTCTCTATAGCAATTGTCAACAATTAAAGCATGACCTATAGGTTGCAATCCTTTGCCCTATAAGAATATACACAATCTCCTTCACTAGAACTATCATTTCCATACTATAGCTATGTCAGTCTGTGTGCAACTGGTAAACAGTCTTTTCTGCTCTGCATTTGCTGAGTTGAACATCCAACTGATTTCTCTAAAGGCAAGAGGTAACTGCTAAAAATAGTCTTGATATGACACCACCTATTCTCTGTAGCTATTTTGTAAAGAGACAAGTTGTCCACTGTTTCAACTTTGCATGGGTTAGCTTTCCATTAGATAGATAATTTGAGATCTTTGAATGCCATGGTTTCTCAACAGAACTGTCTCGTTAAAGGTCTTGACAACATATGCTAGCATCATACCATCTTTTGTTTCTGTCACAGATCTTTTGAGCTAAAGCCATGACTGGTTGGTAAGATTCTTTCTCAACCGAGACATATTGAGGATAAGCAGTTACGCTTTCTTCATATGAGCTTCCAAAACACAAGTTATTAGGTAAACATGTTTCTCTCTCAAACATAAGCAAGTGTAACATATAGATTCATTCCTTTTGAATTGTATGCATATACTAGAAATTAACCATGTTAAAGTATGACATCCAGTTTCACTCCAAGTGAAATTGTATGCATATACTAGAAATGATACATGTTGACATCACTACATTTTATGTTTTGGCTTCTGGGCTACCAAGATGTTCAACAGGATTTGTTGAAATGTTCAGTCTGTGGTTTTCCATGTAGATTTTTAGTAGCTCTTTTATTCTTTTGTACTTGTGAAGGTCAACATCTTCTTGAGTAGCCTGCTCTCAAAGTATCTCCCTTGGTTAGAGGAGGTCCTAGCAGAGAATACATACACTGAAAAATGCTTACCCTCTTCCCCCTCAAAAAAAAAAAAAAAAAACAACCAACCTTTGGCCATAACAGATTATTTCTTGTTTCTGGCTGGATAGCCATACCTGGTGGTGATCATACCACTAAAGTATGGCACTTTTACTATTTACTTAGAAAGACTGAAAAGCACCTTGGGAACTTTCCAAAGGATTGCTAGTCTATATTCTCCAAATATGTGGCATAAGTTGACAACGTACTCCTTTGTACACATCTGGCAAAAGTTTCACAATTATTGGTAACATCTGCAGCCATTTTGCATAAGTAAAATCTGTTTTTCTAGCTCTAGGGTCCTTTCTTGACCCATATGTCCAAAGTCATAATGTAAGGGATTCATGGCTATTGGATGGTATGCACTCAGTAGTTCCCAGCTGCTTCTTGGTCCGCGCATAGTATCATTTATAGTTAGACACAATACTCCATTGTGCATTTTGTCATTGACTTAGCAATAAAGTAACTTTTGCTGGCTGGAATTCAATTCCAATACTTTTAGACTACCAATTCTATGCCCATGACTCCCAGATCTATGTATCTAGCTTTAGTCTCAGATGACTAATTACCTATTAGAAACCTCAAATTAGATATCTAGTAGACATCTTTAAAAAACATGTCTAAAAGTGAACCCATTATCTTCCATCTTCCTCATACCTTCCCTTCTTACAGATTTCTCAAAGACACTGCATCCTTCCAGTATTTCAGGTCAGTAACCTTGATATTATCCTAAACGCCTTACTGTCCCTCATCCTGTGTATGCAATCAGTTGTCATATTTTGCCATTTCTACCTTCATAACATTTCTCACTTCTGTCACTTCTTTACTCATACAGTTGCCTCTTAATTCAGTCTATTATCAATAGCCTCCTAATTGGTCTCCCTGCCTCAAGTCTTTCAACACTCCAGTATATTCTGTACACTACCAACAAAGTAATTCTCCTTAAATGCAGATCTGACCATGTGACTCCCCTAATCAACCAACTCCAGTAGTTAAACTATATCCTCTACAATTAAACTCCTCAGTTTAGTTTTTAAAGCCTAGATCATCACCTGGCTGCAATCTTTCCAACATAAATGGACATTATTCTCTTACCTACACTTAGTGATTCAAGTAAATTGGCTTTCTCTTTCTCACTCATGAGACTCTATCTCCCACCTCCATGCCTTTGTACTGGCTATCCTAAGAATGAACTTCTTTCTTACCTCTACCTAATAGAGTACCTGTTCTTCAAGATGCACCTCAGGAAACAGCTATAGCATGAAGCCTTCACTGCTCCCCTTCAACTACTAATACCTTCCTTCCCAAAGTATAATCTCTTTAAATACTTTTGATATATTTGTATTTACTAACTTTATATCTATTCAGTCTGTGTGTGTACATATTAGATGTTTAATAAATATGCGTTGATTTATTGATTGTCAGAAATTGCTCTCATATCTTCTGGAATCACCACACCTCCAATGTCCCAAATCATTCTGGACAAGCCATCTACATCCGTATTCATCTTGCCAGGCCTGTTTTGTATGCTGAAATCATAACAGGCCAGTACTGCTATTCATCCCTGGCACAGTATCCAACTTGGCAATGATCAAAATATAAATCAATGTAATGTTCAGTCTATCCTTGGAGTTTTGTTCCATATACATATTCTTTGAACTTCTCAGTAATAACCCTCTTTAAAGCCAAAAATTCAAGCTTGTAGATAGAGTAATGAGACTGACTGTCAAGCAACTTCTGCTAGTGAATGCAATTGGTCTCTGGTAACTGTCACTTTCCTAGTATTGCGCTGGTACATAGATAAAGAACAAAAAATTAACTTGCTTCTACTTTCTGTGACTCTGTGTTTATGCCTTGGTAAGATACAATGTAGCCTACCTACATACTTAACATGAGCTCTGCAGAAGTGGAATTATGTCAATTCATAACTACAGACCAGCTTCCTCTAGCCAAAACAGGAGCAGAACAAAGGTCTGTACATGACATTTATTGATCTGATCAAGACTTTTGATACTGCAAATCATGAGGGTTTGTGGAAGATCATGGCAAAATTTAATTATCCATAGAAGTTCATCGCTATTGTACACAAGTTTCATGATGATATGCTTGTATGGGTTCTGGATAATGGGTGATATTCCCACATTTTCCTAGTCACCAATGGAGTAAAGCAGAGAGGCGCACTTGCTCCCATGATTTTAAGCATGATGCTTCCAGTAATGTTATCAGATGCCTTCAACACAAACAAAAATGATATCAAGGTCACCCACAGCACTGACAGTAAATGATTTAACTTTAAAAGGCTACAAGCCAAAACTAAAGTGAAAGGCGAGTCGGTGCACAACTTTTTGTTGTCAGATTATTGTGCATTCAATGCAGCCTCTGAGGCTGAGATGCAATAAAGTATGGATTGATTCTCTGCTGCTTGTGCTAATTATGACCTGACAACACCAAAAAGACAAAGGTTCTCCACCAAACATGATCTGATCATTCATATATGAAACCATCAGTGACAACAAATAGAGAAATGTTTAATGCTGTGAATAAGTTCCCTTACCTTGACAGTACACTTTCCAGGGATGAGGTTGATGCATGCTTTACCAGAGTTACCTCAGTGTTTGGGAGGCTCTAAAACAAAGTGTGGGAGAGAAAAAGTATTGGGTTGCATACCAAACTTCAGTTTGGTCTACAGGGCCATTGTGCTGACTTCATTGTTATGTACCTATGAAACCTAGAGGGTATACTAGCACCATATCAGGAAATCAAATTACTTGCATCTGAATTGTCTTAGGAAGATTCTGAAGATCACCTGACAAGATAAGGTACTGAATACAGAGGTCCTTTCTCAAACTGAACTACAAAGCATTCAAACTCTACTAGAGAGAGCACAACTTGATGGGCTGGTCACATAGTTTGAATGCCAAATGTACATCTGCCTAAAAGATATTTCACAGAGAACTCACACAAGGCAAGTACTCACATGGAGGTCAGAAGAAGCAATACAAGGACAACTCTCATGATCTCTCTGAAGAACTTTGCAATTGATTATGAGACTTGGGAGACACTGGCACAGGACCACCCAGGAATGGTATACCTTCATCAAAGAAAGCACTAGACTCTAAGAGCAAAGTGGAATTGTGGTAACTCAAAAGAAATATGAGATGCACAAATTTAGACATCTCCCCTTTGAATGTAATATCGACCATTTGAGCCCGAGCTATGGTAGAGCCTTTGGCACTCATATTGGTTTGATCAGCCACCACCAGACACACTGTACCTTAATCCCAACATAATGATGTCATTTTTGTTATCTTGTAGCAAGAAGGATAGCAACTAACATCCCATTCACTCCACAAGAACATAACTTTCTTCTTGTTGAGTTTTATACTCAACCCATCCTTCCATTCCTTTGGTCCTGGGAAATATCTAAAGTCAAATACCTCAGGATCTAGTTTGGAGGTTGAGCAATTAATGATCCTAGGATCTTCTTTTTATCCCCTTTCAAGTCTCTGCAAAGTTTATATGGATAGTTAATGAGTGTATGTATTGAATCTCAACTTGTTTCTTGCAGTATGCTGCTTGAAATTTAGAAATTAGTTTGGAATTTCAATACTGACACTTCAGTGTTTCAACATACCAAAGTTACAATGTCCAATTTCCTGTTCATACTACAAGTTCCTTAGGGAATCACAAACCCACTTTGATATATCCCAGGTATGTATAGTCTTTGTAACTCATACAAAGTCCAAATCCTATCATAGGCTTTAAAGATATTTTTCTCAAATATTTGTGTCAAAAAGATTGGAAAATGACAGCAATTTGATAAATAATGTTTAGGAGAGCTTTACAATTCACATTTTCAATTTTTACCATGTCCTTTGCACAAGCTCCTATGAGTCCAGGTGGAACAGACCATATGGAATTGACATTAAGGTTATTGCGACTGTCCTCAGTGAACAAAACAACTCTCTTCTCTGGCCCTGACTCAGTTTCCCAAAATTTAAAAGAAGAAATCCATTTTTGTACAACAAACTCTATTTCTTGTACTTTATATTCAGCATGTTTATGGTCTTCAGTTCTACAATGATAACAGATGGAGGATATGTTAGGTGTATACTTCATGGAGGTGTTCTTGTGTCAGATTTGTGTGCCTTCCATTCTCTTGTTCAGCTACCTCTCCAAGGAGAATGGCTTTGGGCACTGTTCCTTCTCTTACCTAATCATCTCTTGGCCTCTGCCCACAGCTCAGCACTGATGGTACAGTTGTCTTGCTTGGCTTCTGTGGCCTACCCTCAAGAAGAGAGGATTTGTGTTCAAGTATGGATTGGATTGAATGGCAATTGACTACATTTAAGTCTTGAGGCTGTGACTCTTTCCATTTAGCTTAATAAACAATACATTATACTGGAAATAGTGCTGCATTAGTGATCATGAGACCTAGATCCTAATTCTAGCTCTATAGTATTAGCCATGGACCTTTAGCGATTCACTTAATCTTGCCAAGCTTGCCTACTCATCCATAAAATGGGCATATCCCCTCTATGTTCTTTTAAGATTTTTGTGGAAATAAAATTTTTTTAGTGTTTCAAAACACTTTGAAAACTAGAAAGCCCCTTAACCAACAGTAAGGTTATTATGCTTTTGCTGCTGTTATTGTTATATAATTCAATCTTACTTCATCTTGATGGCTCTTTCTCATATTGTTGACTGTTGGAATAAATAGCATAAGTGAATATGATGCTGGGTTCCAAGCACTATAGGCATTCAAGGACACTGCTCCATTTGTCAATGCTAGCTAGCTGTAAAATCTCTGCTAACTCCTAGTTACATCTTTATGTGCCTACAGTTATTTCTGTAGCCCCTTTAGTCAAAAACCCTTCCATACATGTGTCCATGATGCTCCTTTAGCAAAGCCTTTGTAAACCTAGAGCCACCTCCATACCATGATAAAATACAGGAAGAGAACTTCATGACAAAAAAGCAAAGTCAGCTTTCCTATACCTAATCCCTTGGATACCAGCTAACCAAACCCCACTGGGACTTCAAGCCTGTGCACTGGAACTGTGCCTGGTGAGTCCCTGATCTAAGCTACTCTGGACTTAAGTAGCTAAGCAGTCAAACACAATTTATGTTTGCATATATATTGTGCAATATATTGCATACATTACATTCTTCACTAGTCCCTGAAACTGTAAAGCTTTCTCCCTTGTTCTTCAAAGTCTTTATCCCAATTTTTTTCGTAAATCCCCTAAAACAATTAACATGAACAGAGCAGGAAAAGTTAGCTCAGCCCAGAATGTTCACATAGCACTTCATTTTGTTTTCCTTTCCAGTCCTTTTCCTATTGGACCAAAACAGAAGTGACATATGGGCACTATTAACTCACTGACTTTAAGTTACTTAGCTGTCAGGTCTATTCAGAGAACCTCCTTTCAATACAGGGGTACAAATTAAGCAAAGAAATCAGTTTTTATTTCTAATTACTTTTAAGCTTTCAATTAAACAAATAATGCTTACGAATTTATCATTTGCCAAGGACTACTCTTTAGGAATACAAACGCATATACACACATACAGTCCCTCCCCTCAAGAACCATTCATTAGAAATATAACCACATATATACACAAACAGTCCCTGCTGATATTCTATTGCAGAAAGGTCAAGTAGTATTTGTTAATGACTTAGGTTTTAAAGATTAATTTTTATAATATTGACTTTATATTTGTTCTTCTTGTGGGTTTTTTCCTGAGAAAAATTACAATAATATTCTTTCATAATTTACACATAATCTTTTATAATATTCTCCTTTTTAGGATGAAAGTATTTAGAGCCTGAAGGGAAATTACATTGATCCTCAAGTCCAACCCCCTCATTTTACAGATGAAGAAACAGAGACCTAGGGGATAAAGTAACCTGCCTGAAATAACACATGTAGGAGGTGTCAGAGACAAGACTCAAACCCAGGTCTGGGGTTTGTGTTCAGTCCATAAATTCAATGTTCTTTCCACTGTATACTACAGCACCTTTAAAACTCTCATTCCAGAGTAAAATATTTTATATGTACTTAATTGGTTACAACTTTAAATGTACAGCCCCCACCATCTTCAAGTTATCCTGATGCTTACAGAAAATAACAAGTTGTTTAAAGATGGATGTATGTTGATATGAAAATTTACACATGATTTATTGTGTTGGTTTATGGGGAACATGATATTCTTTGTGTTCTAGGTCTGTGCGAGGTTTTTTAATGATCTTTTAAGAGATTGGTTTACTAATATTACCAATATAAAATCCATCAAAGGTTTTCTTATTTCTTCCTTTTTGTAGAAATGCTTTAATCATGGCTTTTGGCCACTGGTTTTCTCATTCATTTCCTATTCCGATAATTTTTGGATATGTCTATAGCTTTGAGATAAAATTATATATATTCTCCTGACCTTCCCATGTTTTACTAAACAGGAGAATTAAACAAACATTTTCTTAGCAAATCCAGATGGAATTGTTTGTTGGTATATAGTGAATTCCCTTAGGTAGTATTCTACTTGTACTTTCAACAAAAGGAACCTTAATCCATGAAACACTGAAAATTGAAAATGGAGCCAATCACACAAGAATGAGCCTCATTTGGAACCTAGTCTCTTGTTTTGAAAAAAAATAAATTTGAGACACCAAAAGGCTCTGTGTTTTTGTTACCTTAAAAGAGAAAGATAGTCTGAATTTATGGTGAGTTTGCAAGAAAGTTTTTCTAAAGACTCTACATCAAAAATGCTAAATTCAGGCTCCAGCAATACCAGCTCTATCATGATCTTTTTCAAGTTGCCTTTGTTAACAATATTTAGAAAATAGTTGTTGTCACTTTTTTTCTTTTTAAATACTCTGTATGTACTACATATGAACATATATAGTTCATTGTGAATATAGAGACAGAATTACATGGTCCAAAGGTGGTCATGTTTTCAACTATAGACTGACAGCTTCATATCAATTTTCCTGACTAGTTATATGGAGTTGATATGATTAAAATTCCATGATAAGGTCATAGGTTATCTAGGGCCAAACCTGCATCAAAACAGAAATTTTCTACCTATTCAAGTGTGTATGAGAAGATATACTTGGTCCGCTAAATCATTTCTCATTTCAGACTCCTTTTCCAAAATCTAGTCTTCTGTTATTTCTACCCCCAAAATTTGAGGTCTGAATACTATGACACAGCTAATATAGGCCAAGGGATGAGAACACCTAAATCTGGATATATTATGTCTTGGATAAAATATTGTTATGAACACTAGTACCCTGGTGTTCTTCATTTGGTCCTCACAACCACACTAAGAGACAGGTCTTATTATCATTCTCAACTTACAGATAAGGAAAGTAAAATTATAAGAAGTTATGTAACTTAACCAGGGTCACATGGGTAGCCCATCTTTTGCTCATACATGTACTCAGTATTATCTTCTGTACCACTCCTTGCACATGAGCAACATTGATAATATGATGTTGCCCAAATACTACTGTGCATCCTTTTCTTGAACTTTGGGTTACCTTAAAAAATATAGAAAGTAAAAATTTTTTAAATTCAACATTAAATACAACACAAAACAGTTTTTTCCAGTTACTTCCTTGGTCACTTCCACAGTTGCGTAGACAAGAACAGATAACCTCTAAGTACTACTCTCCAGGGAGAACCCATGTATAAAATATGTGTGTGTGTGTGTGTGTG
>CM053595.1:176348150-176364572 GCA_028646575.1 Pseudocheirus occidentalis
TTTTCATGATTTTCTTGAATCATTCTCATTTCTCTCCCAAATTTTTCCTCCACTTCTCTTATTTGGTTTTCAAAGTCCTTTTTAAGCCGATCTATGGCTTATAGGTAATCTTCATGTTTCTTGGAAGCATTTGGTGTGGGAGTTCTGACTGTGTTGTCTTCCTCCTGTTCCATGCTTTGATCCTTTTTGTCCCCAAAAAAGGTTTCTAGAGTTTGGTTACTGTTCTTACTTCGCTTCTTTTTCCTGCTCATATTGGCCAGTCAATTAATTTCTTGATTTTTTTAGCTCTGTGGAATGCTGTTTCCAGGGGAGAAAGCTCTGTCTCAAATCGCTAGGGTTTTCACAACTGCTGGAGCTTTTAGGGGGGTGCTGCAGCCCCCACCAGCTTTGGCTGAGTGAAAGCGCACCCAAGGACCACCACCCGAGACCACGATCCAGATCTAGGTCACTCAATACAAAAGCACTTGGCCTCTGAATGACTGCTTGGCCCCCCTGCAGTCTGCAGGCCAGGAGCTCTGAAGCAGCTTCCTTGCCCTTTGGGCAGTTTGGCTAGACTGCTTTTCTCCCCCAAATTTAGCTGAATTCCACTGACCTTTCTCTTAGTCCTTATTTCTTCTGGCTTGATAAATCTGGAAACTGCCCCATCTACCGCAGATCCACTCTCCTGAAGACTCTAGCTGCGGATCCTCCTGAACGCCCTGAGGCTGGGCGTTGGTTTTGGTCTGGGCTGGTTTGGGCTCCCAGTCTGTTGCTATGAGCCCCACCTGCCCAGCTGCCTTCAGCAAGAGATGTGTTTTCTGTCTTTTTGTGAGTTTTGGAGCCCTAAAATTTGTTTAGAGTCATATTTTATGGGTATTTGAGGTGGCTGTGTGGGAGCTGAAAAACCTTGCTCCTTCTACGCTGCCATCTTTGCTCTGCCCCCAAATTGGCCATATTTTAATAGACAGGAAAAGACTAATTAGTGTCATGGGGATTATTCCTGAGTCAGCTGTCTATGGACCATCAGGCCAATGACTTGACAGAGCTAAGATAAATTTTATAATTTTAAAAAAGAATAATAAGAAGAAAAACATAATTTTCAGTTAACAAAATCAAGTCTGAATTGTTTAAAGAAGTTACTGAAATTTTTTAAATAAGATATGAACTGCAGAAATGACATTGGCATCAACTATAATAATTTCATTGAGAAGTTCAACCAAGGCAAATTAATTGCCACAATAAGGAGACCACAAGTCTAGAAAAAGCCTTAGTTTTTAAAAAATTGAATTCTTGCCAAACAATTGATAATTTCCAATTTATTCTATTTATGTATGTCTTTCTATCTACCTCTCTATCTCTCTTACTCCTTCCCATGTATGTACGTGCATGTGTGTGTGTGTGTATATATGTGTGTGTGTGTGTGTATGTATACATACACACACACATATGCATATTCTTGTTTGGAACTTAATAAATGTTTGCTGATTGACCAAACAAAGAGAAGTGACTGCCGAAAGCCAAACTAGGTTAGAATGTAAACCTGTTCATAAAATCTTATGAAGAAAAGTATTCAACAACTATGAGTGACATCATCTCATTAAACAGAGAGATACGGTGGAAGGTAAATTCAGGTTAAAGAAACCTTGGCAAGATATCCAACCAAGCAAAGTCATCCTAAGAGCATTCATGAATGAAAATTGAAAGATCAGAAGTAAAATGGACAAATCTTTCAAGAATCATTTCAACAAACTACAGCCACCCTTGCACCCTAACAGCACAGTACCTGAGATGCTTATAGAGGAGGCAAAAATGACAATAGAGGAAATGACAACAAGAAAAATAGACAAATTTGTCCAAGTGTACATAGAAGAGATCTGTACGGGAGGCGATGCAATTGTAGGGACATTCAGGAACAAGGCATCTGAAGGAGGGGAAGATACCAAAAGCATAGAAAAAATCTGGAACATTTTTAATTTCAAAAAAGTAATCAAAAGAATACTGTATCAGTATCAGTTAACTTATAACCTCTATGCCTATTCTATGCCTACTAATTGCATATATCATATCTAGTTAATGAGTTGTCTTTTCATGGTCTCAGATTATTAATAATCACAGCGAACAACAACTAACAATTACATAATATTTACTACATGCCAGGCACTGTGCTTAACATTTTACATTTATTATCTTACTTGCTTCTCACAATAACCCTGGGAGGTAGGTTCTATTATTATCCCTACTTTACAGATGAGAAAACTGAGGCAAATACAGGTTAAATGACTTACCCAGCATCACAGACCTAATAAATATGTAAGGCCTGATTTGAACTAAGATCTCTCTGACTTGAGGCCTCCTATTCTATCCACTATGCCACCAAACTTCTATTAGAGCTTCATCAAAACTTTAATGTGCTTCAAAACTCAAATCATGCTCTACCTCCTACATATTTCCTAATTCCTCCAGCTGCTAATTCCTCTCTGTTCTCCCTTCAAAAAATTACCTTTCATTTATTTTCTTTGTTTCTAAATGTTCATACATGTATATTTTGTCCCCCCATGAACTTCCTCCTGTCTATTTATGGCTAATAGGATGTAAGCCCCTTCAGAATAGGAAATGTTTCAGTTTTTCTTTGTATTCCCAGCATCTAATATAGTACTTGGCATATAGTAAGCACTTAATGAATACTTGATTGATCAATTGATTGAAGAGATAGTTCTTTGTTAAGCCTAAAATATCTGAGACATTTTTAGAGCTACGAGACTTGGAAGGTTATTCAGTCCAACTTCCTGGTTTTACAGGTTTTACAGGTCTGCAGAAATTGGGGTCCACAGAAATAAAGAGACCTGTACGAGGTCTCCCAGATAGTCTGAGGTAAGGCAGGGAGTAAAGATGTTCTAACTTCCAGTACTATGTCCTTTCTACCATATAACAATTACCTAGTACCTGGTTATCTCACCTTGCTTCTACTCACTTCCCCAGGCCATTTAAGGATAATAAATATAAATAACTCTCAGTCCCTGGCTATTAAAAAATAAAATCTTTCCAGTGACCTTTGGATCACCTGTACTCTGCTCTCCCCAATCAATAATGCAAAATGAAATATAACACAAAATCCTTCCTTCTCATCACTTTCACAGTACCTTCAGGTCACTTTTATAGTAGCCTCCAGGTACAACTCAGGGATTTAAGCTAAATTTTTTATCTCAGAAAACCAGGCTTTTAAATATGTTATCTGTCTTTCTGCCATCCAGACAAGGTAACTTTCCCAGATAATCTTTTCTAGATTGTACTCTGTTTAATTTAACAAAAATAGGAACATAATGCATTTCAGCAGGTCAGGGCAGCTATGATTTAATTACTGTGCATGTACCTATAATTCACCCTCATCTTGTCCTGTGTGTTTTTGTCCATGTATGTAAAGCCAAGCACGCGCAGCTTTCCAGAGGACTGCTGCTATGAACAGCTTCAAGGTTCTGATTACATAGTATAGTGAGCTCTCTTTTTATTCAGTAATAAACTAAGACAAAACATTGACAGAAACCAAAGTACAGCATTCACAATGTTATGACATCACAACTTATCACTAAAGTGGCCACATAGTTTTCACCAAAGTGGTCACAGTTTTAAGCAAAAGATGTCATTCAGTAAGTCCCTAATTCAATCATCCTTAAGGAGCAGGCCCGGGACAAAGTACAATCATCCAGTGAGTCCTTAACTCAATCATCCATAAGGGACACAAAACTTAAAAGGTCAGAGTTCTCTATCCCTAGTTCGCAGTAAATCATAATCTTCTCAGTCAGCATTAGGTACCCAAGAAGAGGTCTTTTCATCTTGATTCGAGGCTGGCTCTCAGATTCCATGGTTCCTCTTCCATGGTCCCAGCTCCTGCCTGAATCTGCCCAATTGTCACTTGGATTCAAAGTCAGGCAGCTCTCAGCTCCTTGTCCAGTTCCTTGTCCAGTTCTTCATTCAGTTGCTTGTCCAGTTCCCATTCAATACTGAAGCTCATAGTGTCCAAACCACCTCATGTCCTTCACAGTTTATTTTTCTGGGAAGAAAAAACCTAAAAGAGCCACAATAACATTCATGCACATTGTTAACACCATCATCAATTCACTATCTGCCTGTGAAATCAATGCAGACCCACCAACAAGGTCTGAGAACTCAACACACATCACAAACAAAAATCAACACAGATAGAAGAGACAAACAGAATTCCATGACCACAAATGTTCCCTTCTCAAAATCTGCCACCACAAGTGCTCTCTGCTGTCTCCTAGCCTAAGCTTCTCCTCATATATGGTCATCAAGCTCCTCCCTGTTCCACTCCTTCCTGTTGCATCAGCAACAAGGGTTCACAAGTTCTGTCTCTTAACAAAGATTTGATATAATTGGGGCAAGGCTCAAAGACATGTGAATTCAAACAAAGTGGAAACACTTCTTTGACTGCCATTACAAGGTATTTCAAAAAATCCTCCATATAGAAAACACCCAACACAATGGCAACTTTTTCCTGAATCTTAATTTTTCAAGAACACCAGGTCAATCCTTAGAATATTATCCTAACATGAGGCATGACTGACCCATTTCCTTTTCAGCAAAATATGCTACTGATGATATCATCTATGCCATTTCTTATACACAAGTTATCACTGGGAATTAATTGCTCGTAAATACCTACCATGCATTTCTTTACTCTCAGTCACCTAAAACACATATATACATACATATGCATACACACACATTCAGATACACTGAAATGAAATATAACACCTCACATTTGTTTTATCTTGCTCATCATTTTAGATCTTTTTCATAATCTAACTTCCTCCAGCACTATTTTATCTACTCTACATTGTTATTTTCTGTTGATAGGTTTCTAAATCCATCAGATATTAGCATATAAAACACATAGAATAGCACATAGATATAGCATAAAGTATGCATAGATAAAGCATACAGAACACATAGAAACATAGAATATATAGGAATCTACGTTGAGTTTAACATTGGTAAGATATCACTGTAATATGTATATAGTGCACAAATATTGGGAAAGGGTTATACATCCAAATCCCATTCAGCTGAATTGAGAGTATCATTCTGTTGGAATGGTTAATTTCTGGTCTAGTAAGACAATCATCGCTACTAGTCTGGCTCCTACTTCCCACTCCAGTATTCTCTTTCATTACCCACTTTATATACCATTTTTTCTAGTCAAATGGACCACTTATCACGCCATCTGGGCCTTTATGTCATCTTGAATAGATGCTACCTCCTTTCTGTGTAGCCTTCCCTGGTACCCATCAATGCAGTCAGTCAATCAACAAGCATTTATTAAGCATGTTTTATGAGCCAGGAACTGTGTTAAGCTCTAGTTTCTTAAATCTCTCAGAGGATTTTGTTAGTGCCTCTCCTACACAGTAATCACACTCTAATTAATTACTGTCTCCTACTTTCATTTCCTTCTTTTAACCAGTTTACTAGATCAGTAGCTCAGGAGAATGCTATAATCATAACACACCTATATTTCAGCAAATAATAATAATAGTCTCTCATGATATTCTTGTACAGAATATGGATAGATGTAAATTAATTAGTAGAAAATTTAGATAGATTCAGAACTAATTGTACTACTAGACCCTAAAATGATTAATAGCTCAATGTCAGGTTGGAAGAAGGCAGGTTTCTAGTGGACTTAACTATGATGTGTGTCCTTAATTCTGTACTGTTCAACACTTTTATCAAGAATAAGGAATAAATAGCATGTCTGTTGAATTTTCAGATGGCATTAAGCTAGGAGGGATAGCTAATGATTTGGATGACAGAAGGAGGATCAAAACACACATACACATGCACACACACATATATACATATATGTGTATATATATATACATATATGTATAACAGGTCATACTATTGAACTGAATGTATTAAGACTTAATTTTATAGGTTCAAAAACTCAACTGTAGAAGGCCATAATCAAAAGATCATGGGTGACAACAGCTCAAAGGAAAAAAATATTTAGTGGTGTAGGCTAAATATGAGTCAATAATATTATGTGGCAGCACGAACATACACACACACACACACACACACACCTAACACAATCTTAGGCTACATTGAGAAGCAAAGTGTTTAGAGCTGGGGAGGTGATAGCCCTGTAGATCCTCTGGAGTATTGTGTTCTTTTCTCACTGCCATGTTTTAGAAACTTGTTGATGAGTTGAAGAAAGGGCTACAAACTTGTGGATCTAGGAATATACAGTGAATCAGAATGGTGAATTCATTCAAAATAAATATGAATAGAAGAATTAATTAATTATTAATTGGATAAGTGTGAGTCCCTGTGTTTACCAATCTAAGGGACACACAGAAACACAGAATAGTTCCTGCTCTCCAGGAGTTTATTGTGTAGTTGAAGATATAAGACCAGTACAAAGTTAACTATAATGCTAAAACCATAATCAAAGTAACTTAAAATATTTTTCTAGGACTGGCATGGAGAACCTGAGGCCTTGAGGCCCCATATGGCCCTCTAGGTCCTCAAGTGCAGCCCTTGCACTGAATCTATATTTCACAGAACAAATTTCCTTAATAAAAGGCTTTGTTTGTAAAACTTGGACTCAATCAAAAGGCCACACCCAAGAATCTAGGAAAATACCACCTGAAATTAGAGGTCAACATTGCAAATGTAGGAAAAATAAATTAAAATTCAATAAGCTTGGAATCATGCCATCTTGCAAAGTCTTTTTTATCCCAAACAAAATGTTCTTGGTTTGAAACCATGCTCTTCATGGTCCCATATATTCCATACTTAGTTGAGACAAAAAATTGTAAAAGACACATTTATCTGAGAAACTAGGCCATGAATAAAACACAGACATACTATAAAGAAGCAGTCCCACTGACTTTTCTGTGAATGAATAAATTGGTGTATAGCTAAGGGACAACAAGCCAACAATTTCTCTTATTTTTCTCCCAAGAGATGTGGATTTATAATGCAGAGCATTTCATAGTGACACAAACTTGTTATCTTTTCAGTGGCAATCAATATATATGGTCTAATTATAAACTCTTCGATTATCTAATTTTATTTTATTTTTTTACTTTTTTGAGGGGGGAAGGCAGGGCAATTGGGGTTAAGTGACTTGCCCAAGGTCACACAGCTAGTAAGTGTGTCAAATGTCTGAGGCTGGATTTGACTCAGTTGTTTCTGACAACAAGGCCAGTGCTCTATTTACTGCACCACCTCACTGCCCCAACTCTTTGATTATTTAAAGAGCAAGAATTCGTGCATATTTCTTAGGTTGTAGTACTTAGAGAGACCGTTCAACTGTGGTAACACAAAGTCATTTCTATTAGGCCTTGAGGTACACAGATTTCCATCTCCAAATTCAGAAATCAAAATCTGAAAGCTTTGTTTGGTAGGTTCAGAAGGATTTTATGAAGAGTTTTCATTTTGTGTAATGTACTCAATATTTAGATAAACAGATAACAGCACTTACATAGCATGTTAATACTTGCAAAGTGCTTTACAAACATTATCTCATTTTATCCCAACAACAATCCTGGAAAATCAAGGGTATAAACACCATTGTATAGATGAGGAAACAGGCAGACAGGGGTTAAGAGATGAGCTAAGGGTTGCAGCTAGTAAACGTCTAAAGTGGGATTTGAATTCAAATCTTCCTGACTCTAGATTCAGAAATTTATGCTTTGCACCATTGAGATGCCTTTAGGAATATGTTTTCTCAAATTTTTCAGATCATATAATGCTAATTTCATGGTTTTTATGATAAAAATATGTCTATAAAGTTTGCAGTGTAATGGGATGAAGCTTTATATCGACTTTACATGCCTTTGGGAACATATTAAAGATGCCTATCGATGAGATCCAAGTATCAAACTCACTGTTGTCATTTATCCCAGATGAGTGAAGCTGAGATCAACGGGCAGTTTGAATCGGTGTGTGAATCAGTCTTTAGTGAAGTTGAATCTCAGGCCATGGATGCCCTAGACCTTCCTGGTTGCTTCCGAACGAGAAGTCACAGTTATCTGAGAGCCATTCAGGCTGGTTACTCCCAAGATGATGAATGTATTCCTGCAATGACATCTTCTAACATCACCTCAACTATCAGGTCAACAACAGGTAAAGGAAAAATCTTTCTGCCTTATCCAATAACATCATGATATATACCAATTGTTCCCACTGGAAAAGAAAAATAACCTGACCCTACAGACACACACACACACACACACACACACACACACACACACACACACACACACACACACACACACACCTGACTTGTTATCACAACACTTGATCATCATTTATTATTGCATTTTCAGGAAAATTCCAGTTATTATTTTTTAAAATTCTTCCAATAAAACTACATTGGTTTCATGTTCTCCCATAAACAATATATTAAATAGAGATGGATTTTTAAATGCTGTAAGGGTGAATCTTTGGGAAATACTTGCAGGATGGTTTCCTGACAGAAGTACCCAAATTATGGGCACTCCAATTGGTGGTTATACCTTAATTTGCAAGGTTATGCAATTTATCATAAATTTTCATGGATACCCAGAAAAGTCCAGGTATAATGATCCATACATCCACCCAGCCCTTTCACCACTGTCCATCAGAAGTAGCTATTCTGCACTCCCCAAATCTATAAAAATTATTCATAACTGGAGATTAATCAGTCCTGGATGTAAATTCACTAATACTGGTAGCTCTAAGGACTGGGTTTCATGATTCCCTCTGGTTCTAATGGAAATTTGGAAAATTTACCACCTAAACAAAAAATGACTGCCTAATAGTTTATTACCCTTCCATTATTTATGTATCACAATGAATATACATGGTTCTGAGAGAGCCATAAAATAGGCCAAGGAATACAATTTTGCCATGACAAGTTTAAAGGCTAAGAAAAAGATACAAAATGAAATCATATAGCACTGACTAGATAGGTGATATGAATACCAAAAGAATTAGTATGCTAGTACAGTAATAAAATAAGCTGGAGTGGGTAGATTTTAAAGAAAGAAATTTAATGGGATAGGGGTATTTTAACCAGAAGGTTGGTATTCAAGTTATAAAGGGTAAAATGAAAGAAGACAAATCATCAGGAGTCACTAAAAGAGCCCAAAAGAAGGCTTTAAAAGGAATGTGCAGTTGTAACTATATATCATTGGATTTTTCTTCTAAGTAAGACATTTTACAAAGATAAGTAATACACCATAGTATAAATAGCATAAAAATGACCCACTATGGAATTCCATAGAAAAATATTTCAGAGCATTATCAAAATGCTATTGGTGAATTTCTATAAACTGTCTTGGACAATAAAAAAGAAAAAAGTTATAGCTCCTCTGAATTCTTTGGTGTTTTCAGTTCTGAATCCTAAGAATTATTTGTGATCCTGAAGGATGTATTTTTGACACCTATGCCATGGTTGTCTCATAAAATCTCTATGTTTATATAATGTCATACTAAAAGTGGAAAAATCATAAATATTTTCCAAATGAATATTTGGTGAAATGGGTAGAAAAGACAAGACCAAGAGATTTTTTCAATGTAAGATATTCTGTAACCTGCATCTATGATTCTGGTAGTTTGAGAGTGACAAGGTCTTAAATTTGGGGCTTCTCAATCATAACTGCCAGTTGATCAAAGCAAAGTCATGACACTTATGTCTCTATTTGCCTTTCTGTAAAAGAGAAATTTTATAAAGGCATTATTCTCATGAGGCAATTTAATCAACTTTGAGGTCAATGGACAAAAAAGCTCATAAAAAGTAATGCATTCCTTCATTAGGAAAATATGTACAGAGTACCAACTACACGTAAAAATGGGTGCACCCGGTAAGTATTTTTATGGTCCTCAGAAGTACTTTGAAAATAAATTATTGTACATGTTTGCAAAGAACTTTCCATATGTTATTTCAGCTCATCCTCACAACAATCTGCAGGGTAAGTGCTGTTATTATCATCATTTTATAGATGGGAAAACTAAAGGTAAAAGATATGAAGTGGCTTGACAGGGGTACACATCTGTAAATGTCTAAAGAAGATTCAAACTCAGATCTTCCTGACTCCACTGTGCCAACTATGCAGTCTCTTGCAATTTTTTTTAAATGGAGGATCGAAATGGGGATGAAGAGATTCCTTCCCCAACATTAACCACCACCACCCCCAAAAATGAAAAGAGAACAGAAGGCAGGACAGATGGAATCACTTTGAAAGTTTTAAGTTGAATTTTTTATGTACTTTAAAATAAAGGCAAGCTCTACATAATAGAGATTTTCAGTATCGTGTATAATTCTCTCCTTCTGTTCCACATTGTGTATGAAAATGCTCATTTTTCTTGGTATATGTTAAGTTCAAAATTAAAAAAAAGAAAAGAAATTGTAAAACGGAAACCAGAAATAAAGCAATGCAATGGACTGTATATCTGGCTCAGAAAGGTGGTTTCCAAAGAGGAGTTTCAGAAATGTTTTGAGAAACAGCAGCATAACTGAAATAAGTACATTGCCTGATAGGACTACTTTGGGATACCAGACTCATGTGGATGAATACATTTTGACATAGGTATTTAATTAACCAAAAGCATTTAATAAATGTGTACTATATTTCAAGTACCATATTATTGTAAGGGGATACAATTACAAAGAACAAAACAGTCCCTACTTGAAACAGGCTTACATTCTAACAAGAAGAGACAAGGAGTACATATGTAAGAATATACAAAATAGATATAAATAAAATAAATATGAAGTAGATAAAAACAAGGCAGTTTGAAAGGCAAGGCATAAAGAGTTGGAATAATAACAACAGCATTTGTATAACATTTAAGATTTGCTAAGTACTTTACAAATATTATCTCATTTCATCCACACAATAATCTTAGAATGCAGGTTCTATTACTAGTCCTATTTTACAGAAAAGGAAATTGAAGCAGATAGAGATTGATAGACTTGCTCAGAGCCTGGGAGTTAGTAAATGGATAAGGCTAGATTTGAACTCAAATCTTCCTGACTCCAGATTCAGTGCTGTAAATACAGCAAAAGGCTTCATGTAGAAAGTGGTGGTCGAGCTGCATCTTGAGGAATGAAGAGGAAGTAGATCCACGTTTAGGAAATGGGTAGTAAAAAGACACAAATGAAAGGTGAATTGCCAGGTCTAAGTAACAGAAATTCAGTTTATCTGAATTGTAGAGTGTAGGAGAGTGAGAATATCTAACAAGGCCGGAAAGATCAACTGGGGCTTGACTATGAAGCAGTTTAAAAGCCAAACATAAGAATTCATATTTGATTCTAGAGATAATAGAGAACCACTGGAGATATGTTTTTGTTTTGTTTTGTTTTGTTTTTAAAGTAGCAGAGTGACATGTAAAGGACTACACTTGAGGAAAATCACTTCAGCAACAGTGTGTAGAATAGACTGGAATGAGGAAAGATTTAGGGCTGGGAGAGAAGTTTGGAGGCCATGGAGATAATACAGGCAGAAGGTGAAAAGGACCTGAAGTGTCATTTGTGTACAAATAAGGGGCTGTATGCAAGACATGTTCTGTGTGGCAAGATTCAAAAAACAGTTCTGTATGCTGGATGAAGATAACAGGTTAAAAATTAACACTGAAGCTATGGACCTGGGTGGAAAAGCTTCCAATAGAAATAGGGGTCTTTGGAAAAAGAATTGGTTTAGGGGGAAAGATAATGAGTTCTGTTTTAGACATGTTGAATTTAAGGTGTCTTTGGGACATATAATTTGAAATGCCCAACAGGCAATTGGTGACATGGGACTGAAGTTCAGGGGAGAGACTGGGGCTGGATATATGCATATACATACACATATACATACACAAAATACACACACCCCTCTGTAGGTGATCTACAAAGAAATAATTATGGGAATGGAAAGAAAAGACAACCTAGGAAGGAGCCTTTGGGAAAATTCACATTTAGGTGGCTTGGTATGGATGATAGACTAGCAGAGGAGACAGCAAAAGAGAGAGTTAGCCAAAAATGTAGATTAGCCACTACCCATGTAGGAATTGCAGCTTTCCTTTCCCCTTCCTTAAAAAGTTCCATTAACAAAGAAGATGATACTTAGCAAGGAAATAGCTCCAAATGTGAGGAAACAGAAGAGGAGAAGAACCAACAGGGACAAGCAAACATTTATACAGCGCTTTATAGTTTGCAAAATGCTTTACCTATATTATTCCATTTGATTCTCACAGCAACCCTGGGAAGAAGGTGCTATTATAATTTACATATTAAAGATGAGAAAACTGAGGCTTAGGCAGATCTTATAATATTACTTATATTTATATGAAACTTCTTTCTCTGCAATCTCTACTGATATCCTCATGATAAATCAGAAAAAAATATAATTCCTCTCATCAAGAAATTCTTAATCTGGGGTTCATGAACAACTTGTGGGGTTAATGGGTAGATTTCAAGGGAGAGTGAGAATTTATTTTTCATATTTTGATAACTGTTTCAAGGTAACTGGTTGATTTTGCAATCCTTTATTTTATGTAATTTAATAACATTATTCTGAGAAGGGGTCCATAGTTTCACCAGACTGATAAAGGGAAGCATTATACACATAGACAGAAAAATAAAAGCCTAAGAATGCTTGCTCTAATCCATGACTGTCCTTCAAATGTAAAAATTGCATTTGTGTATCTGCCCCAATCCTATTGCTACCAATAGTACTTCCTGTCAAACACCACTTAATCTTTTCTCCAAGTCAAACATTCCCAATTCCTTCCAGTAGTCTTTATCTGATACTTTTCATCAAAAGGCCTACTCTGATGTCTCAACATAATGAATAAATAGATGGTCCTCAATTCTCAAAGTAAGATCACTGGAAAATAAATTCTGGTAGATCCTGCCAAGATAGTGTTTTTAGTATATAGTGACAAACTGCATCCAGTGTCAGAGGCTCAGACTTGTTAGGTACACAACAGCTTTCCACAATAGATGCAGGCCACAATAGGTTGACTGCTAAATGGCTATTTCTTTTACTATAGTCACGACTTTTTCAATACTTCACTGGATCTAAGATGCTGTTAATGTGGGTATTCTCTCTTAATGCAGATCACAGTAGTCTCTTCTTTCCTATTTTGTGCAAAGCTCATCCAAAAAAGAAAAACATAAAAAAATCCTACTTTGCTTGCCATTACATATTCCTATACATTCTCTCTGGGAATTTCCACTCAGAATTCTTGGGGCTTTCCTTTAGTTTTCTTGATATTGTAGGGATACATAGGGAACATGAGAGTCAAATGATAAGCCTATCACCTCTTCCAGTCATACATCCCTCTGAGCATGATCTTTAAACTACTTCTTCTTTGCCATTTTTCACTGGTAGACTGAATTAACAGCTTCAGATTGACCATGAACCTCTATATTGCCTTTGTGGGTTATCCACAGTTTTAATTTAATAGGATCATAGACTGCTACTGCATGAAAATCCATGAATTGATATTAACACACAATGTTATTCTGTATACATAAATAGATCAAATAACATATACAAACACATCAATGGTTTAGAAGGAATCATTAAATCCTATGTAGAATGTATTTTATAAGTATTAACAATTTGGTGTTTCATTTGTGGATTTGAAATTTATCATCTTTGGCCCAAATAAATTTCCCTATGAAGTTATTATTTTATGTTAAAGGTGGATGGTGGAGATTCAGCTGTATGTGCATCTCTCTATCTAATTTTCAAAGAACTCAAACTTGACTAGTAGAGAACATTTGGCAAAATGATCAAACAAAGACCAAAAATGTTTCTCCCGCCTACTGTTTCTTGCATTATGAAAAAAAAAGCTACATATTGATTAGTAGACCACTCGTTAAATGAAGTGGTTTTGAAAACATCTAACTTTCATTTCACACATGATTTCTTTCTCATCTATGAAATGATTTATTTGATAGATTTTCTTGTCTAAATATGCAATTCCCCAGATTTTTCTAGGGAGGTAACATTATTGATACTGTGGGGAAAATGCTATAAAATTAGATTATTATGATTTTGCTATGGGTCAAGATTTTTCCCAAAATATGACAAGACTGATGATTTAAGGAATCATTAAAATAAGAGAACCAGTTATAAGAATTAGGGCAGAGGGAACAGTTATATGCATTATTGCTTTATTGTTTATGTTTCTAGAGTCATTTGACTCTCCAGTGCACACAGAAATTCCCAGTTTCCAGGATAGCTACTTTGAAATTGCATCAGGGAAAGCATTCTGTATTTCTACACTATTGTACTGAAAAAGCAACACAGTGTCTGAGAAGAACACTAGACTAGGATTCAGAAAGAACTGGCTTCAAATGCTTCCTGAAATGTTTTGCAACTGTGAATCACTAGAAGAGTCCTTTAAACTTTCTATGGCTCAGAATCCTTACCTGTAAAATGGTGATAATAATAATAGTACCCATATCCCAGAGTTGTTATAGAGATCAAATAGAGGGACATTATATATATATGTATATATGTGTATATATATATGTGTATATATGTATGTATATATATATATGTATATATATACATACACTTTATATATATATACAAAGCATTTGCAATAATTGTGCTTCTGATAATGGTAATGAAGATGATGATTACTGGAGGGGTAGTAAATACACTTTCCACCATTACAAACTTTGTTTCAGTTTCATTATTTTACATTTAATCTGCCCCAAACTTTTAACTGGAAAAATATGACTCCATATTTATTCTCTGTATTAATCTTCTGGAAATGAAACTGTGTAATTTCACCTCTTTCTAAAGATGTCCAATTTATCATCTTATACAGTCTGGTAAGACTTTGTTTTATTTTTTTTACAAAATTAATGTAGGATCCCATAATTCTTTGGTTCATTCAAATGGCTACTACACTGGAATTACTATACTATAGTAATTGGTATAAATTACTATACTCAAAGAACCTGAGTTCCAATCCCAGTTCTGCCACTTAGTACTTGTATAACCTTAGACAAGTAACTTAGCTTCTTCTATCCAAGGCTGCCTTATCTATAAAATAAAGGTTCTGCATTAGTCTACCTCTAACTTCCCTTCTTTCTGTAACATAAACATACATATCTATCTATATATGTGCATGTATGTTTAGATGCACAAGTGCATATATGTATATACCTACACACGTATGTGTATACACATACACATAAACACGTATACATACACAAATGTGCATATATTTGTATTTTATGTGTATGCATATATTTATATACATATCCATATATTTTTAAAAATAAAGAGTTGCTGCTGAGAATTTTTTTTAATTTCAGTTTGAAAAGTAGAGATTATAATGACAAATGTCAACAATATGAGATCACCATATGTGGTGAGTCTTTTAATAGAACAGTTGTTAGTAAATGCTTGAAGGTACTTGAAAGTATGTAGCATAATATGGGCACTATATAAGTTGGTTGAGAAAGAAGGGGGCCATTTAGAGGCAATTAGATGGCACGGTAGATTGAACTCTGGACCTACAGGCAGGAAGATGTCAATTCAAATATGGCCACACAACCTATGTGTGACCCTTGGCAAGCTATTTACTCTATGTTTGCCTCAGCTCCCTCATCTGTATAAAGGGAATAATAGTAGCATCTACCTCCCAGGATTGTTGTGAACATTAAATAAGATAATATTTTAAAGCCACCTCGCACACAGTAGATGCTTAATAAATTCTTCTTTCCTTCCTTATTTAGGACATTGATATTATAACTCCAATGTACTAGGTAAAACTTAGTTACCTTGCAAGCAAATATTCACTAGTTAATGAATGGAAAATTGACCACTATTCTTCAATAAAAATAAATGTACAACTATAATTTCAATATAGTATAGAATAGTGCAGAGATGTCAAACTTGTCTACACAGCCTGAAAACTCCCAAATCAGGCCCAAACCACATTAAAATGTAATTGGAAATGATTGACAAAATAAATAAAAATGTAATACAAGAAATATAATGTTAATTTGTGGTTTTCTAAGTCAATGTGTGGCACAGAGAGGGTCCTAGCTTTGGAGGGAGCAAGGCCTAAACCTAAATCCAAGTTCCTTTCCTTGTTTTCAAAATATCACCACCTATAGTATCTAAATCACAGGGTTGTTGTCAAAATCACATGAAATTATTTACATAAATTGTTTTGCAACCCTTAAAGTATTATGTAAACATCAGCTACTATATTATTAGGACTTATGTTTGGACTTGTGTTGTTTAATATTTTTTTATCAATGACCTGGATAAAAGCATAGGTAGCATGTTGTAATGGTAATTAATTTGTTTGATCAGATGTTAAGTAGATCCTAGTAACCTAGTGTTAAGTATAGAACTCTGTCCATTGGTGAAAAGGTGTGAATTCCCCTGTGACTTGGAAAAATGCTATTGGCTG
>CM053595.1:176365072-176383098 GCA_028646575.1 Pseudocheirus occidentalis
GGATAGGAAGGAGAGATAGATGATCATTATCTCAATATGTCCACTATGAAGATGTCCTGTATAATCACACATCCATAGCTTGTATTGAACTGAGTGTCCTTCTAGTGGGGGTGGGTGACATGGGAGGGATCGAAAGAATCTAGAATTCAAAGTTCTCCAATACCTGCAACTAGGAATTAAGATATACAGGGGCTGGGATAGGGAGACTCTCCCTGCCCTACCAGAAAATAAGAGAGCAGAGCAGGGGAGGGGCTTTACAGTGGGGTTGTTGTTTTAGGGGTGGGACAGGTGCAAGACGGGGAGAAAATATATAATTCAAAAATGTAATGAAAATGAATAATGTAAACAAGAAAACAAATAAAAAATAAATTTAAAAAAAAGAATTAGGCAGGGTACCTAAGCTTTTCAGAAACATAAAAATCCAGCCCCTTCTCACTACTTTAGTATTCACATTTCAGCAAAATTGAAGGTTTCCTTATTTCAAAGCAACAAACAGCTTATTTTCCATTTGAATCATAAAACCTTTTTTATACTCCTCTTTCAAGGTCATGAGAATGCAAAATGTAGGGAAATTTTTAAGTCATGGTAGAGACACTTACTTTTATTAGGCTATCTAGTCTCATCATCATACTACCATGTTATTACGCAGGGATATTGGAATCCCCATTCCTATTATCAATAAAAATGTTGAAAATCTATCTTTTAGATTCACAGAATTGAATATCTGATCAATGGGAAGAAAACAGTTTGATTTTCTCAAAGACAAAAGCATATCATATTCTGTGACGGAAGATTAGGTTTTTCTTTGCTGGGACTTTGTCTAACAATACTGGAAATGAATGGACACGTATATATGTCAAGAAAACTGTGTTTAAATGAATGTTTATAGATGAGCAGGTTTAATCATTCAGCACGTAATTTAAAAAAAAATACTATTATGAGGTTGATGACTTGGACAATAACACTTTTGGGGATTTCTTGTCCTTTCCAGGATGCCTAATCCAACATTTGCAATGAAGCCAAACAAAAGAGAAACCTAATATAGGCAGCTTTTTGGCAGGTGTCCTGAATGGGATCTAATCTAGTTTGGGGTTTTAGGGTTTTTTTAATATCTAGAATTTCTAAGGCATGATTTCAAGAAACATGAGACAAACAGGCTTCAGAGTACCTATCACTTGCCATTCTCTTCTTCCCTTTCTACTTTCCAGCAGTAGACTGATTTTGGCTTTCCAGACCTGCAGCTACAGACTGATTCAGGCATGACTCCTCTGAGAGACGTGAGGAAACTGAAGGCAAATATAGGCCATGCCATCTATGCCAACAAGTTCTGGGGCTACTCTCTCCCAGTTACACTTGTACTGGCAGGCTGAATCCTGAGAGCAAGACCACCAGACTTCTAAGGGTTCCCAGGTTCTTCTAATGTAGGGATTTTTAACTTTTTACGTCATGAATCACTTTAAACTGTTGAAGCCTATAGATCCCTTCTCAGAATGGTAGTTGCCTACATTTATAACTGAATGAAGTACTAAATTTCAGTGACACACTAGTAAAAACAAAAATGTAATTTTCTCACCCGAATTCAAGGATCATCCCCCTCCTCACTGAAATCTATCCATTAGTCCCTTTTAGGTCTAAGATCCCTAGGTTAAGAAACCTTGTTTTAATGCTATTAGCTTGAGTCTTCATCCCAGGATATTTCCCCAATATCAGTCTTCAGTGATTACTGATTGCTGCCCCAATATCATTTGCCAGTGCCAGGTCATATCTCATTCATTCATTAAATAAACATTTATTAAGTGCCTACTAAGTGGCAGGGACTCTGCGAGAGATACAGAGGCAAAATATAGTTCCAGCCTCCAAGAAGTTTATAATATAACGGAGATAACATTCAAACAAATATATACAAAGCAAGTTATATATGGGATAAATAGAACATTTTTAAAAGAGCACTAGAATTAAGAGGGATTTCCCTAGTATCATTTAACCACTTGATACCTTTTTGATATGTTAAGCAATAAATTAACATCCATTGACTGTTATGAGATGGTATTTACTGAGAAAATATAGGAAGAATAGAAGAACAAACAGTACTCAGAACTGGAGCACAATCCCTTGTCTTCATTCTGGTCCATAGGAGAATGGGCTCAATTATAATGCTAAACATTCACCCAAAAAAGTTCACTTCTGGGTGTAGCATATCTCCTGGATATATATGGTGTCTCAGCTACTAAGTTAGGTTAGGCAATTGCCTTTTCACCTGACTCGGCTTTGTCAGTTCTGACAGTCTTAGTCATGCAGTCACATCTCCGGACTTCTGGTGCCTCCTATGGCTTTTCAAAGCTCTCTAGGTCACAACCTGATCCAGTCTATCAGCATATTCCTTCATTTAAGAGCAAGAAAGAATAAAATGAAAAGGGAGGCTATTAGCACTTTCTCACTCCCAGAGATTTATAGCCTCCATTTATAGCCTCACCCAAAAAAAGGAGCATAATTTCCCCTGTCCAAGACTTTTGTTCTAGTAATGTAGTCAATTAAAAAAAGACTTTTCTTTACCAGACAATAGGCATCCAGGAAGCAGCTCTGAATTCTCCAATTCAGGGATTGGAAGAGAAGGAAGAGAGTGAGCATTTATTAAGCACCTACTATTTGCCAGGAATTGTTGTAAATGAACACTATAAATATTTATAAGTATTATCTCATTTGATATATAGGGCACCCCCATTATGCATCATCAAGAATCAGTTCATATAGGTTTTGCCATGTTTTTTTTTCCTGAAACTATCCCCCTTCATCATTTTTTACAGCACAATCATACTCCATCACAATCATATGCTTAAACTTTTACAGCCATTCCCCAATTGATGAGAGTTCCCTCTACTTCCAATTCATTAGCTTTCCCTTTCAAGGGAATATGAACTATACCTCATCTTCCAAGGTTGCAAGGGGAGTTACTTCTAGGTTTCTAGGTCCAAATGAATGAATGCCTTCTCTCCATTCATGTAGATAACGAAAAAATGTCATACAGCTGATGTTTATTTCATTAGAATTGTTCACCAATTGACTTCAAGGTACTTAAATATTTGAGTATCCCCAGTGCTTTTGCTACTGCTATAGATTTTAATAAGATACAATATTTACTGTAAAGAGACTTTTTTGGGAGTAGACCCAGTCTTCAGTACCTACTACAGTTTCTAAAAAGTGTTTAATATATGTTAGGAAAGAAAGATTGAGTGGTACGAAACCTTCAAAGGATTCTTGATTTTTCCTCTGTTTGATTTTTAAATATACAGCAGTTAGTGACCAACTAACTGGAAAAGCATTAGTAGATATCAGTGATTTTGAAGCCTCTTTATAATATGTTGTTTTTTAAAACTTTGTTTAGACTCCATAGATGTTTTTCAAGTCTAGATATAATAATGTGTATATATATGTATATGTGTAGATATAGACAGATCTTTCCAGTTTGCAAAAAATGTATTATATGCATTATCTTATTTGATCCTCATAGCAACTTTGTTAGGTAGATACTCTTATTAAACCCAATTTTTCAAGAGAAGAAAATAAAGCTGCAATTAAGTGACTTACCCAAGGTCACAAAGTTAGTGATTATATGAGTAAGGATTTGAACTCACCTTCCTGACTCCAAGTCCAATACTCTTATTCTTTAAGCTAAGATGTCTCATTTGATATGTAAATCAAATACCTGTTGTAAATGAGGTAAGGAATAGCAAAAAAGGGAGTACATCAGTGAAAACACTAAAAGTAAACTATGGTTAATTTTCAGCATTGCAGGACACAATAGCAGGTTATTATCCTCAGTTTGGAAGACCTTAGGGGAGGGCAACCTTGCATTCACGAGAGTTCTATGTCTAAAGAAAATCCCACTGCCCCAAGTCCATATGGACTGGAACTTTTCCAAAACCCTTGATTACAACTCAGATTAGAATCAGAAATTTTATTATTGTATTTTCCTCCTTATACTAGACAGATGAAGATTATGGGTACATAATCTGCATATGCTGTCAGATCTAATCCTTTTGTCCATTGCACTGCTTACATTTAACTGTTTCTTTTTAACTAGGGAAGGTTCATGGAGGCAAGGAAGATGGACATATGTCACAAAATGATCATGATGAAGAAACAAAAAACAATAAACAGGGACAGCTAGGTGGCACACTGAATAGAGCACCAGCCCTGGAGTCAGGAGGACCTGAGTTCAAATCTGGCCTCAGACATTTCACACACACACACACACACACACACACACACACACACACACACTCATACACACACATAAAACTAGCCGTGTGACCTTGGGCAAGTCACGTAACCCTAACTGCCTCCCAAAAAGCAAAAAAAAAAACCCAATAAACAAAAAATGTTAGATTTGTAAGTAAAGAAAGAGAATCAGCTCTTCAGCATGACCAAGAGAGAGGAAAAGAATAGGCTAACTATAAGGAAACATATCTTTTGAAAACCAGAGGCATGAGACATCAGAATAACTTATATAGGAAGATTGTAGAAATTCTACAAATTGACATTTTTGAGAAGATTACATGGGATAATTTTTGTATGATTTGACTTTTCCTGAAACTGAAGTAGGAGTCTGTATTAGATATAATTTTAATATGTCTAAAAGCCTCATTTTTTCTGAGATAAAATGATTTTACTCTATAGTTTTTAGAAATGTTCTCCTTCCCCTAAGAGCTTCATATATAACAGAAGAGAAGTTGTATAGGTAGATGACAAGCTTTCTTTATAGATTCATAGTGTTTTGAAGATTGTTCCTCAATAAGAAATGTTAGAGTGCACAGAAGGTACAGTTATGTAGGATAAAAAAGGGCTTTTTAAGTCAAGGACTCAATTAGTCAATCAACAAATGCTTATGTGCCAGGAACTGGAAAAGGGTGAGAAAATTCATATTTTTATAAGTATATACAGAATATATATGAAATAATGGGAGAGGGAAATTGAAAAATATATGATTCATATAAAGATGGGGAAATCTGCTGATAAAGACCAGCACTCATCCATGATTTATTAGATAAATTCTAGAGTCCAGGTGTAGGGAACCTGCAGTCTTGAGGCCACATGTGGCCCTCTAGGTCCTCAAGTGTGGCCCTTTGACTGAATCTAAATTTCACAGAGCAAATCCCCCCTTAATAAAAGGATTGATATACCTAGAGGGCCCCACGTGGCCTCAAAGTCATAGGTTCCCCACCCCTATTCTAGTTACCTTGGACAAATAGAGGGTAAATGACCTAACCAAGATTACACAGCTAGTAAGTATCAATCAAGATTTTAACTAAGTCTGTTTAAGTCTAGGCCCAGAACTCTATCCACTGTATTCAAATATCTATCCATATAGGCAGCATGGTATATTTGATAAAGTTCTAGATGTCTGTGTGTGTCTCCCTCCATACACACATACACACACACACACACACACACACACACACACACACACACACACGGAAATAAGCCTTTATTAAATACCTACTATGGTCCAGGCACTATACTAAGTTCTTTACAACTATTATTATCTGATTGGTAAAATTATTCTAATATGTTAAAAGTCTCAAAACCCTTTTGTGTTCTGTGCAATAATGTAACTCTTGGAGTATAGGTATCAAGGTGTATTTTTAATGCCAACTAATAGAAAACTTTGATGATTTTTTTTGCAAAATGGGAGGAAACATCCTTGAGTTACTAAGAGTGATAACACCTATTCCAAATTATTCATCATGAAATATTTAAAAAAACACAACATCCATTTTCTAAAACTACAAAACTCTAACAGAAGGAAGAAGCAAGCCATAGGGAGATGAATAATATTGAAAGATATCTGATTTAGAAGACAAATGTCAGGTTTTAGATAGGTTCCATTTTTATTCATTATCCTGGGCTGTGCCCATCTAAAGCACATTGTGAAAAATGAAAAAGATAAGATATAATCTCTTGCATTGACACCACAGGGCAAAGTGTCCAAGAATACCTCTAGAAGGACTTTTACTTTTATCATATCACAAGAAGAGAAGGGTAGGAGGTAAAACCTATGTCAACCATTCAGACCAGTTTGGAAGTCATTCCTTAAAAAACACAAAATACCCAACTCATTCATTTCTCTCAAGTCCCATGATCCAATTATACCCTGACTTGTTTCTGGAGAATTAATTCTCTTTCTAGTCACTGAATCATTAATGTATGGGTCCAGGATTTAAGAGCTTTGGAACATCACAGTTTCTTTAACTGGGGGATGAATTGAAGTTAATTTGATAATTTGAAGTTAGGATATTAGACCAAGCAAAAGCCATGATTGCCTTTTAAGTACACTGTGGTATTTTTTCAAAAGACTTTTCCAAATAAAGAATTATGGAATATCTTCAGAACTCATCCTGTCTGCCACCTTGCTTCCAAAGAAGAATATATTTATTAGATTATAAAAACAATTTTAGGAATGAGATTGCATTACCTCACTCTACTTAAACAATGTATTCCTTGAAATGAGGAAATATTTGGTTGATCAAGCACTAAATTAGTAAGGCAGAGCTAGTTTCACATCAGTAGCTAACTCACCAGTTGATACTGAGCAAGTACTAAACCTCAACCTTTCCACAATTCAGTTTCTCAACCTAGAAAATGGGGTATTACCCATTCTTCCAGCTTTACAAAAGACCCATTGAAGATAAACAGGCTAAAAAATACACAGAAAAAATGCTTTCTTTTTAAGAGGGAAAATGGCATATAGGCATAAAATTCATTGTCAATGTCTAGTTATGACTTACATTATGTAAATCAATTTCCAGAGTTTGAGAGGGGCTCTGGATAGACGGAAAATGTAACTTCATACAATGTGTTGTCTCAGTGTAGTATAGATAAATGTCAACCCAGATGTGGGAATTATTTGAAACCCCTCTCCCTGCAAATCTTATACCAGCCTTTTGTACCGACTTCTTCAAAATGATGGTCAGACCTCTTTCTTCTTTTTAAGAATAACATGTGAGATAGAACATAATAATGGGAGCCAGCTGCAAAAGAAACGTTTTGAGCAGTCTTCTGAAAAGCACTGTAAATTGCCACTTAAACTACAGATCAGCTATTCGATGTTCTCATCCCAAGGCTGGGTTGATGGATGATTCATTGGGCAATTTCCATGCCAGCCTGCTCTAGCAGCATGTCCCTTAACTTGGCCAGGAAGGGACACCACTTACATAGACTGTACAAAGACTCTGGTGAACCTTTGTAGAAGGAAATCCTATTTCCTCTTCACTGTCTGAGACAGATCTAAGAATGGTGAGTTTAGGAGAATTCAAGTAATAGGACAAAGCAGGAGAGTTCAAACATGCTTCTTCTCCAGAAGCTCTAGTCTTTTCCAGCCAGCTGGAATGTTTAGACATTTCCAATTTAAATTGAATTTATTGTTTCTAGTTGGCTAGGAAAATATGCAGAAAGAACTCTAATCTGGGAAGTAATGATGTATAGATCATTAGGTATCTAGCTGACTGTCCACTCTTGACTAACCATATAACGAAAGTAATACAAAAATGGTTGGCATGTTTTCTTTTAGATCAATAACAATATTTTCTTTTCTACTCTGATAGTCACTTAGGGAACATTAATACATAGCCTATATTTCCTGTTAGGAGATAATTCTGTCTTCCTTATTAGTCTTTCCAGAAAAATAGTTTTGATATTTGAGAAGGATCTATGGACATCAGTAAGCCAGGAAAAAATGTACTTTTTTTTAAACCCTTTTAAGTAGCTTTTACCCTACTGTTATATTAATTTTATTAAGGCAAGTTTTGCTCATTTCATTTTCTAGCAAGTAAGTGTTAAGTAGAAGTTATCTACCCTAAATAAATGAAAATGTTCTGAGATCAATGGCTGTTTACTCCTCTTGTGCTGAAAGAACTCTTAGAAAAATCAATTCTTTTTACAACAGAGGAAACGAACCACCAGGGGATGAATTTCCCAAAGGCCCATTCTATCAGGTCCATCTAGTTTGATAGTTTAAAAATGCAATTCTAGTCCATCTTTAACGTAGAATGAAAGATAATATGTCCAGACAGACTTCAAAACTACCAGAAAAATACGTTTGTATCATGAAGACATACAGCTGGCAATATCTGCTACACAATTTGCCAAAGTTCAAAGAAGCTGATTACCCAATCACCTACTAGGACAATAATTATCAGTCTTCCAACTTTTCCTTTTAAAACTATCCTTTTCAGGAATAAATTGCACTTAAGTATGAAGCTTTTACCTTTTAAGATGCTGAGATACCTAAGTATTTAATTTGGGGAGAGATAACTTAAATCCTAATTTGTTTACTACATTATACCATCTCACTAAAAGACAAACAAGTTTCACAACTGGTACAGAATTTTCCAGACTTTCTGTAAAGAAAAAATGAAATAATATGTGTAAAATCCTTTATAAATCCTAAAGCATTATGGAAATGTGAGGATGTTTATTATTCATGACTATTCTTTTTCCTTTGTTGTTAAGAATGGACTCTGGATTTTTAGAATTTACTTTTATATATTGATGTATGTATTATTTGATATATCTCCTTGATTTGAATACTTACTTGAATCATACAGATTACAATGTATCCATGCTTTCCCATCTTGTATGACTTCATCACAGGTACTCTACCCAGAATTCTGGAGGCCTTCCCCTAGATCTCTTGGTTTTTTCATAGATACCAGTAGTGCACACAAGTAGTTCTCTTGTCCCTCATTTTTCTTCTTCAATTGGCCTTTTTGTTCTCAGTCATGCATTTGATAACATCCTTTTTGTTTCTTCTCCAGTACAGTTCCTAGAATTTTTTTTCAAAATTGAGTCTTTGTCAACTTCTAAGGACCATCATATCATTAAAAAGTTGATTCATTCTTCATTTTTGTCTTCTAAAAATCCAAGCTTATTGTGTAAAGTGATTAAAAAATATTGAAGATGAAAATAGGAAGAGTCTCAAACAGTGAAACAGCTGCCATCACTTTATTTTACTGTCTACAAGATGTTAAGTGCTGGTTAGACTATAATTTCTAGCTAATTAACACATCTGAATTAGATGTCTTTGCTGCTAGCTAGTCCATCAAGGATTCTTCAGCCCTTGTGCTGCCCACATAATTTTTGTTGCTTTGATACAACCATTGTGCATATGCCTGCAGGGTTTTGATTTCAGTGTCCTGCCTGATTTACATTTATGTTTGAGACTAACATTAATTACACTGTCAAAATAGCTTTTAATCTTGTATGCAACATCTTTCGCCTTCAGAGTTGGGCTTCTCCAATATTGAGACACTCATTTAGACATTCATAGGCTCGATTACAGTAATTCCTTTTATGCTGTTATCCTTCAAGTCTAATTAAGGGAAGGCAGTGAATTTAACTGCTGCCGTTAGATCCCCACCGAATGGTACTGCCTGCTACTTAAAATACATCTTATCTTGATTATGTCATTGTGTTTTATGTCATAAGATGCTAATTTTTTAATTTGCTTTTTGGCTTGCAACTATCTTCTTGGATTGAATTCAGCTTCTCTCTCCACCATTCCAGGTGTAGGCTGATGAGTTTTGGCACTTGTTCATTTCCTCTACTGTGTCAGGGGTTTATCTAGCAGCAGAACTGAGAATAAAAGTCTAGTTCAGTGATGTCACTGTATCTCCTGAAGTGAAATGTTCTTGACTCCAAAGAAAAATCTGCTATTGCTAAGATTGGTTGACTTAAAAAGCTGAAGGCATTCTCATAACCCATTGGCAAAAACTTCGTCTGTTTTGTGCCATTTGGCAAATGGATGGGCCCTTTAGCCTCAGGTTAATTTGTAATACACACAAAAGTTCTAGAATGGAGCTCTTTTGATGTATTCTTAGGAAATACTTAAATGGGTTATTATTTTTAGAGAAGATTTTTAATGGAAAATAAATTTCAGGCCCTTCCCTTCTCATTTTTTTCTAAGTCCATCAGCTGCCATCATTTATGTTTTGTTTACATTTCTGTTTATAAGGTATGAGTTATGCTTATCCAGACCTTAAATGTAGCAGAACTGCTTCCCTCTCCTTCAATCCATTTGCTTTAGTTCTACCAATCTGTCTTTGGAAAGTATTGCTAAAGTAAGGAGATTAACTCATGTAATTCCAAACAAGTATGTAACTCTAGGAAGATGTACTTTACAATTTGACTTCTCTACATATATTTATAGATTGGAGCAGGGGTGGAAGAGTGAGAGGGTCCCAACCCTATGTGGCATCATTATGGAGAATATCTAGTATGAAAAATACCTGCACATATGCAATTCAGCAGCTTCTTATTAATTTAAGGTCTTGGAGGACTGCATGGGACACCAAGAAGCTAAATGATTTGCTCAGATCACCCAGACAGTAGTTGTCAGAGGCAGGACTTGAAGTCAGGTCTTTCTGACTCTGAGGCCGATGGCCCTCTATCCCCTATGCCCTACAGTCTTTACATACACATACAAAACAATTTATCCAGTGTTCTTGGTAAATGAGTGATTTATTCTACATGAATAATATTTCCAAATAGCTAAAGCTTGTCACTTTTGGCATTGATTTTTTTAACTGAACATTGTCATGGAAAAATGTAATTCATACCTTAGATATCAGGGCCTACTAAAGATCATTCATCCTTTATTGGTTCAAGATCATCATTATGGACATCAGTTAATTTGAGATTACGCTTGTGTTATAAAGAGTTATTAAAGTATATAGGGCTATGTGCCCCATACCAAATGACCCCAGACTCTATATCTTTTGCATTCTTCTAGCTCCCAAGTAGGCCCTTCAGAATGCATAAATACCCTTTTTAATTATCTCTCACTGACTTTGTAGTCAAAGTTGTAACTACCGCAGTTCTATTAAAGCTTTGCTCCAGGGAACCAATATCAGAAGAGGGCATGCTTCTCTCCTAAGAGGAGTTTGCATGGCCACTGCTATATCTGTATGGTGCTTCACAGCCCTCCGGTGATCTATGTGGTGCAACTGCTACACTCAGGACACTCCCAAGTAGGTTTCTGTCCCTATGGGAAAATACCTTCTTATGCATTCCAGAAACTCCTACCCCATTATAAGCTTTTCTGATTTCTCTTCCTTTTCTTGCCATCCCAAATCTCCTCTCCGCATTTTGTGTGTTAGTATGGATTTAAGTTGATGTGTTCTTCCCTTCTTGTAGTATTTGTACTTTAAGTATACCACTGAGACACTGGTCAACTCTGACTATGGTGAAAAACTACTGGAAAGTCTCAAGATATCAAACAGATCTTACCAGTGCCAATTAATTTACTTCCCAGAAGCCTCCTAGGAAGTTTGAGGCACTGGATTAGTAACCATAGAGCCTCATCAGATTTAGAACTAAAAAAAAAAGGCCATTAAACACCATAGAATCCAACCTCCCCTTTTATGAATCAAAAAACTGAGATTCTAGAAATGGAATTTTACTTGATCAAGATCAAGTAGTGGAAGTTGCAATTTGAACCTGTCTCTAAGTGTACACTAAGTGTAATGCTTTCTCTACCATACCATTCTGCTTCATCTGATTGGTACTGAAAAAGGCACTTTCTCAATGGTTAATACCATCACAATTTACCTTCCAAATACCATAGAAATTTCTTTCCATTCATTCATGCAACATATACTCAATATACACTGTGCTATTTACAAAGCACTATGATAGGGGCAGGGATGAAGTAAGGGAGAGTTAAAAACTTTAGAGAAAACATAATCCCTGCTCTCTCCTCAAAGTTCAGGAGGAAGAAACTGCCTTGCTATCTCCCTCAAAATTGGCCCTTTGGTGTGGCCTATAATTGCATAATGAGGTCCTTTTTCAAATTCATTAATGACTTTTTCATTCGTATTAAAAAAAAGATTTAAAAATATCCAGTGTTCTTTGATTGCTGGGTCCAGTTGTCTCAGAACATACTGTAATAGTCTTCCTCAACAGCTGCAGATGCCAGAGATGAATTGTTAGCATAAAGTAGTATGTCATCTTTTCTTTCCTCTTTTCTCCATCCAGATGGTTGATCATTGTGCAAAGAAAGGGTGATGATTAAACATCACCATTATTTGGCTAAAACTGAACAGAATTGTCACAACCCAAATTTTAGGGTCCACAATGCATTAAACTATTCTGCACTTAGGTTGGAGGAAGGAGAAAAAATGTTTCGTGGAACTTTTGGAAATGATGTAAGCTGCAGAGTAATAACAAATTCTGAATAATGCAAAAAATGCTGATAATTTATGAATGACAATAATGTAATTTCCTCTCCCTATAACTTAAAAAAAACCAGGAAAATTTGGTCTAGTATCACTACTCAGGTAGGTGATTATCGGAAGAGTTTGGGGGTTTGGGTTAGTTTGTTTTTTGCTTTTTGGAGGGAGGAAGGCAGGGCAATTGAGGTTAAATGACTTGCCCAAGGGGTCACATGGCTAGTAAGTGTTAAGTATCTGAGGGTGGATTTGACCTCAGGTCCTCCTGACTCCAGGGTCAGTGCTCTATTTACTATGCTACCTAGCTGCCCCATCGGAAGGTTTTAACTCAAGTTGTAGTTACTTAGTAATTACATCAGTTTGGGGGCCATGGTGAAGTAGGTATAACAAATGAAATTTCTTCTAACTTGTTCAAGACTCTTTATTATGTATTATTTTTCACCAATAATTTGGATGTGTGTCACAAACACACATCCAGCAGACACAAACAAAATATACTCTAAATTTTCTTTTGCTACCAACAGTTTTATAACTATTATTTTTAAAAGAAACACAATACCTCCTGATAGAGAGGCATCACACTCAAAGGTGCAGACTAAACCATAAGTTTTGAGGGCATGACCACTGTGGAAAATTTTTTTGCTTGATTGTGTTAAAGGGGTCTTATTTTCCTCTTTTTTCTAATGGGGAAGATGTAAGAGAGAGAAAATTAACTTTAGATAAAAAGGAAACATTAGTCTTTTTATAAATACAAAAGGATAACATGCTATAATCTCCCAAATCTATTTGACGTTGATTTTAGCTTGTTTATTTGCATATTGCACTCCCCTATTAGAACACAAAATCCACAACAGTAGGGACTAGTTTTCGTTGTCTTTGAATCCCTAGCATTCCTTATAAATGCCTTATAAATCTTTACTGTTTTGGATTTGTCAAAACTTTCACTGAAGTGTTGTCCATAGGTGGGGGTCCCATTATTTAGAATAGAACAATGCTGGATCAGGACCAGAGAAATAAAACTTATTTTCTGAAAAATATCCAGAATTGTGTTTTGTTTTGTTTTGTTTTTTAAGACAGGAATTAAAAAGTTAAGAAGAATATGTGGCACAGTAGAAAGAATGTTTGATTTGGAATCAGTGGGAGGACCTGTGTATAAATTTCTAATTCTGCCACCAGGAAATCACTTAACTTCTGGTTCTCCATTTCTTCATCTATAAAATAAGGATATTAAGATAGATGATTGCAAAAGACAGTTTCTCAGCAATGAACACTCTAACAATTTACCTTTTAAATAACATAGATATGCTTTCTCATTCATTTATTTAACATTTACCAAGTGTCTCACAAAGTGCTGAGTTAAGTTCAAGAATCAAAGTCAATAGAAAGTTTAAAGAAGGACCCTGCCTTGACCTGCTATAATGCTTCTAGACCCCTAGGCACTGTCATCTGTCCTTCTCATGTACCCTAAGGACTACTGGGCCTTGTTGTCCACCTTACAGTTCATCTCTTTTATATGAGTTATCTCCCTGAACTAGAATATATGCTCCTTGAGATTAGGAACTCTACTATCTAACTGTAGGTTTAAAGCTTAACATAATACTCAACATATTGTAAGTGCTTAATAATTTTTTTAGCATTTTTTCACTCACTCAACACATGGTCCCTTATAGAACTCAAGGTCATCTCTGCTTTCAACTATCTCAAAGCTCCCCTCCACTCCTAAATACTATAATACTATGTAGACAAAGAAAACCACTAAGGAGAAAAAGAACAACTCTTTCTAAAGGTAGGAAGGAATAGGTGATGAAAGTAGTAGACACAGTTACTTGCCTCTCCAACTAGAGACAGAAAAAAGAGAAATTAGTCTAAATTGTAGGATAAAACTTTTTTTAAAGTAAAGGAAAAACCATTCATTCTAAGGGTTATAAAACATGTAATTCTTAATTTTAAGGATTTTGAATGAAAGGAGATAGTTGTATTATTGGAAGGATTTAGAGCTCTTGGGATGAGTAACTCACATCTATATGATACTTGAAGGGTTATAAAGTGCTTTCCTTACAACACCTCTTTGATAGATGCAACAGAATTGTTATTATCCCATTTTACAGATGAGGAAATTGAAGTTCAGTGAGGTTAGGGGCTTAATCCTGTCACAAAGCTAGTATGGAGCAGAACAAAATTTTAACCTCAGATCTTTTGATTACATTGTTCTTTTCACTAAACTAGGCCATATGGGTGTTTAAGGGCCCTCTGAGTCCTATTATTCTGTGATTACAGTTCAAGTTTTTGGGCTTGTAATATAAGAATAATGGATGGCAATGTTTTGTGCGGCTGAATTAAAGTGGTACAAAGTGATGAAAAAAAGTTAAGAGCATTAATAATACGAAAACACATTGGAACCAAACTTCAAAGACTGTAGTTGTTCTATTTTAGTAAAGAAAGAGCAGAAGATTGAACATCTGGTATAGCCCATCAAAAGTAGATTACTTGATTTGCCTCTGCTTCTGAAGAAAAGAGACAGACTTCACCTGTGCAACATGATTCCAAAATAGTCAGTTTAGGATTTTTTAAGTAATAATAATGAGATATCAAAAATAAATCATGACTATAGACATGACAGATTATCATGAAACCAAAAGAAATGGAGTCTTTTCCCAATTTTATGGTGGGAGGGGAAAGAGAACAGGCCATGCAATACAATTCAGTTCCAAGAGCATTTTATAAGTTCTTGCTACATGGCGGGTATTGTAATTAGCTCTGAGGAGTTTATATTCTACAGAATATAATTTTCCTTTTGGATACAAGGTCTCAGAAACTGGAATTTTGGTGATAACCAAAGAGTAGGCTTCATTTATTCAGAGTGTAACAGAAGCTGCAAATTTCTTCCCTATCACAGTCTCTTTAGCAACACTCAAGAGCACCCTGATATGTAGCAATACCATAAAATGATACTCTCAAAATAGAGAATACCTGTTTGATAAAATTGGATAGATGGCTAAGGATTTAATTGATAATAGTTATGTAGTTTTCAAAATCAATTAACTGGCTGATTAAGAGAAAAAAGATAAGACATCTATTATGTTAGACTAAATACAGGATTCAATTAAATGAGCCATTGCTACATGGTGAATAATTACACATATTCTAGAATGCATCTGACTGTTATTTTAAGTTACCCCCTATCAATCCTAGTGTATCTATGGTGCTGCAAAATTAGAACCATCAATACTTTTGGAGAAGAGTTAGGGAGATCTTTATTTATCCATATTTTAAATGAAATGCAGCTTACTAGTTGAAGGAAAAGATCAGTCAACAAAGTTCTGAAATGGTCTATTGTCAGTCAGGTTGATTCAACCTCAGGAACAGCAAAGCCTAGTTATATTTCTTTCATTTTGGACAAATCACTATTGCTGCTTCTTTGCTATCAAAGTAAACTGTGTTCAATTTATGTTAAAGATGAGACTAGATAAAACATTTATTAAGGGCTTACCATGAACTAGGCACAGGACATTGTGCTGGGGAGAAAAATACAAGCAGAAACTCCCTGCTGCTTACAGGAAGCTGACATTTTAATGGGGAGAAATAACATATAAAAGTCAGCTGAAAAACTGGGGGGATGGGATAAGATGGAAAATTCAAGAGAGTCAAGAGTGGAACCAGTTAGAAGTAAGTATGACTGATGTGGGCATTTCCTCAAATGGAGGTTACTCAAGAAGAAAATCACACATCCAAGGAGGAGGTTAGAGGGGTGGAGGCATCTCCAGTGTGAAAGGCAACTGGGGCAAAGCTAAGAGTTCAGAAAGTCAAGAACAAAAGTTTATGATATTTTTAATTAAATGATTGAGAAAATATATTTTCCTCCATCTCTTTAGCAGTTAATCCATTGGAGAGTCAATATTCCCTTTGCATTAGCAATGGCAGACTAAGATAGAAAGTACTTGCTTCAGTACTCTTTAGGACATCATTTCATTAGCATGGGTACTCCCTTTATTAATGCACAGTACAACCCCACCACAACTCCACAGACTATTTTTGAGAGTTATTGTGCCCCTAGAATTCATTATTTTTCAATCAATCTTTGACAAGTCTCTCTGAACTTAGGTAGGCTCATCTTTGGACAACAGATTCACATCTATATTCAAAAGCTCTACAGCTTTGCATAACTTTCTAGAACCTAAGGTCACCTCTACAGCATAGTGAGGCACTGGAGAATGCAAGAAAATGAAAATATGAGAAAGTATTTCTTCTGTAAGAAAAGTGATAATATCTGCTGGACATTTTGTGTAAAGAAAAGCAGTCTTAATCATGGTTTACACAATTTTTACATCAAATTAAATAAATTTGATATGATTCACAACACAAACAGATGTGAAAAGGAAACCTCTGAGAATACCTAAGTATTAATGAAGATAACTAGGAACAAATGTCTGTTGAATGCATTGTTTAATTTTCTAGGCAAATCTCTGCATGATTATGTGGCATTTAAGTTGTTTTTCCTGTGAATTCCATTATAATATTCACCATATGTTTCATTGTTCACTGGTGAGAGGAGCACAGCTGGCAAAATACAGTAACTTAGTCATTTCCATCATGATCTATCTACTCAGTCTTAAGGTTTTTGAAGATAAGTATGACTTTAATAATATTTTCTTTTTTTTCTGCAGTGCCTTTTAGCATTACTTTTACCCAAGGGTGGTACAAACAATTTCATCAATATGATTGTTATTGCTTAAAAGAAACACAACTTCATTAACTTTGTAATAATATCTAGGTTTTTAGCCACAGCCACTATTAGCAATTCTTTTCTAAAAACTGGAAACGTCTATGTTTTGTTTCAACTGTGTCACTGTAACTCTAGAAGATATGTGATTATAGGATAAAGAAAGAGTCTTTAGCGAATGAGCCATCACTAATTGGTTAACATAAAGATAATTACCTATATTTCTAATATTATTGCAGAAAAGATCCATTAGATGCTATTTACCAAATACTCTTTCTTCATAGTTTTTCTCTCGCAATTTTCCCATTTAGAAGAAACAAAATTATATACATGGCAGATCAGTTTAGTAGAAAAGTTTAATGAGGAAAAAAGAGGATTGTTTTTATTACTTCTGATGTCACTTTAAGTTCTACAGAGTACTTTAGGACATTAGTTCCTATATTAATAAGGTGATAAATAGGTGAATATTATCATATCCAAGAGCAAAAGGCATTTTAGAGATATAAGGTACTTTAGAAATCATTTAGCCAAAATGTTCACAGAGATTTAGTGAGTAGCCACAATTCATATAGTTATTTAGGGGCAGAACCAGGACTTGAACTTTTGTCACAATGGACTCCACAATCCCCTCTGATTCTGCCACCTCATTTCTGGATCCTCAGAGACTAGTAATGAAGTTTGAGGCATAAAAAGTCCTGCTTTTTTACCATCAGTTTTGTACTTGATTCAAATATCTAAGTGTAACATGAAGGTGAGAAATAGGAAAAACACAAAGCCAGTAGAAAAATGCTTTAATAATCTGTGGGATGGAGCCAAGATGGCATTGTAGAAGCAGGAAAAGTCCATGGGCTCCCCCATAACCACTTCAAATACCTATAAAATATGATTCTAAACAAACTTTAGAGCTATAGAACTCACAAAGTGACGGTAAAGCCAATCAGCAGTAGATTCCTGAGAGAATGCTATTGTGAACAGCCTTTAAGATTCGGATTACACAGTATTAGTGAACACTCTGTTTATTCAATTACAAATCTAGATTCAGTACAATGTTCACAGTATCAACAATTCACAATATTATATAC
>CM053595.1:176383598-176403080 GCA_028646575.1 Pseudocheirus occidentalis
GCCACTCAACACAAGAGCACTTAGCCCCGATCAATAGATTTAGCCCCCCTGCAGAGTCTGCAGGCCAGGGGCTCTGAAGCAGCCTGGTGGGGGCCACTGCTGCTGGTTCCAATAGTTCCCCTCCCCCACTGCTTCCTTGCCTCGGGGGTAGAATGGCAGAACTGCTTTATCCCCCCCAATTAAGTTTCAAAGTTTCAGCTTTCACTAACCGTCTCTGACTGAAGCTCCTCTCAGGCCGGTGCTTTAGATTTTCTTTGAAGTAGACTCAGGCTGCTTGGGAGGCTCCTCTGCTCCTGTGGCCGCCCTGGGGCCTTGCCTGGCCACATGGGTTTAGGCTGACCGTTCTCTGCTCCTCTGTGGTGAGAGCTGCGCCTCGCCTCGCCTCTCCGTCCTGCTCCTCACGCCTTGGCAGATGTGGGGGTGCTGGAGGCTGTAGAACCGCTGCAGGCTGGCTGCGGGGCTCAGCTCAGCTCCTTCCCACGGTCCCAGGCCTGGCTGCGGTCTCGGCTTCCGGCTGTTCCAGCCTCCACTCCGGTGGCCGCAAGCTGAGCCCCTGCTGCCGAGCTGCCTTCAGCGAGAGCTGTGTTCTCTGTATTTTTGTGAGTCTGAGAGTCCTAGACTTTCCTAGACTTTGTCTGGGCTCGTATTTTATGGGTGTTTAGGGTGGCGGTGTGGGAGCTGCAGGACCTTGCTGCTTCTACGCCGCCATCTTCCATATTAGTCATATTATAAAAGAAAACACAGACCAAAAAAAAAACCCCAAGAAAGATAAAGAAAGCAAAGAAAAACAAGTATGCATTTAACTGCACCATGTTAAACTTCTTAAGGACAAGGTCTACAGCTTCCACTTGTTTGTATTTCCTACAATACCAAGCATAACACTTTGCAAATAGGAAGTATTGAATAAATATTTACTGACTGATTGATACTTGGGGAAGTTAGACACTGGAAAAGATTGTTTTAGATATTTTTCCTTCCTAGACAGGAAGGGCCTACTTTCTTTGTGCTAAAGAAATAAATATGAGACTGTCATTTGTTTCAATTCTCCTTTGTCATTTTCTAATTTAATAGGTTGCCTTCTTGTAGCAACTCCATTTAAAATATCAACCTCTAAAATTTTTAACAAACAATCTCCAGGCCTTGAAATTCAAAAATATGTACCTTGCTCATCATAAAGAGTCATCTTTTTATAAACTTTGGGAGTCTGATCATTTTGAATTTTTGAGATGATGTACTATAATAACTTTATAATCCCTTAGTTTTCCATTTGTAGTAGGAAGAAAAAGTTACGTAGAACTATGTAGCCACAAGGGTGGAGGATTCTAGTAAAAATTGTAATTAAATCATCAGGCTTCCTGATTGACTAAGGATAAATCTGGGTTTAGTAAAATAAGCTATGCCCAGAAAACCCAGGTGAATGAATCCCAAAATCAGCCCAGAGATGTTTTAAATACAATATGTCATTGTTATCTGTAAAAGCCAAAAAAAAAGTGGTAAGGGGCCCCCAGTCTAGATAGGCCTGTTGGGTCATGCTACACCTGCAGAGTTTCCTTTAAAATTAGGTTAGAAAGCTTAAATGCCACTTAGGAACTGAATAGATTTCCTTTGACCTTTCTAACTGACACTCATTTCCCTTAGGAAATACATTTCTGGTGCTGAGGGTTTGAAGAAAAGGATTATAAGAGAAAGAGGGAAGTGAGAGCTAAGACTAGCACACTTGGAGAAGGGGGTGATAGTTAAGGAGCTCCCTTGCTTAGAGTTAACAAATGATACACGATTGGCAGCTTTCCAACATCTATAGCTGTCTCAAAGTAGAAGGGGTTGCTTTGGAAGGTAATGGGTTCCTCACACCAGATGTCTTCAAGAAAACTCTATGGCCCCACCAAGGCTTCTGGTTAAGTTATATGTTAGACTAGATGACCTCTAAGGTCCTGAGGAGGAGGGGATTGGAAGGAAATCTGAGTTATAATGTTTACAGACCATTGCACTCTGTGAAATTGCAGAAAGCTCAGTACCTCCAGTAATGAGAAGCATTCTGATTAAGAATAAAATGTGAAAATTCTGTGGTAAAGAAAGTTCCTTGGATTGGCCACAAATGGAGAATCTGTTGCCTCTTGAGAAGCTGTTTACAGGGCAGTGAGACCTCAGGCTCTTGGTTGGAGCCTTCATTCTTTATACACAGAAAACTTTGAAATATATGTTAAATTGAACCAAATGCAAAGGCTTAAATTTTATTTTGCTTTGTTTTTGTTTCTTATTTTGCATCAAATTTGAAAAAAAAATCACTTTGGGTTATGAATAGGTTAGGACATCCTTTATTTACTTATTTGTTTTGGTCCAAACCTGTGAGTGAGCATATGTGGGGGAGAGGGGGTCAGATAAGGGGTAGGAGGGTACTGTGCATAAATCTCAGGTTGGGAACTCCTTCCATCCAATACAGATAACAACTTATCATCACCTTAGTCTTATAGAGTTGCCTGGGGATGGTATGAGGTTAAATGACTTGTCAGTGCTACAGTGTGGAAAAGGAAGAACTTGAATCCAGACCTTTCTGACTCAAAGGCTAGCCTCCTAGCCCTTTCATTTAGTCCATTTTACCCCAGAGGTTAAGGAACTATTGAAAAAAAAAACTGCTCAAATACTAGAAAAGTAAAATCTTGAAACAACATGGATTTTTATATTCATTTGTATTGTATTGTTAATCCTCAGAGTACTTTCCCTGAAAATGATTACAGGGTATTATTACTCATCCTACTTTCAAGCTTGATCCCATAAAGAGTCTAGAGAGGATGCTTGTGTATTCATCCCCCTGTCTCTGAGCATAACAAACAATCCTCAGACATCTACAACCAATCCATGTCGGTGTTTTTTCCTTGGATTATAGTGAAGAGTTTTTCATTACTGCTTAAGGGGCACTTTATTAACTCTTGTTTTGAAGATGAAATAAAATAACCTATTGTAGTATAAACTCATTTGAGAACTGAAGAGAGTGCTAAGGAATATTTTATCTTAGCTGACAAAATAAGTACATGCCCAAAGCTTGAGAGAGCTGGTAAATGAGCCAAATGAAAATTAGGTTACTTCCTAAAAGATATGTACTATTTCTTGCCTCTCCTTTCAATTTTCTCTCTCTTGTATTTGAGCATATTTACTAGATATGGGTGCTTCTAACTCCTCAGCCTGGGTTCTTGGGAAAGTAAAAGGCAATTTTTTCCAGTTGTATCTCACACTTCTCCCCATGGTGAACCCTTCAGCCAAAATGGTGTACTTGACATGCTTCAAAGACAAGCTAAAATCTTTCCCTTTTCCATGATTTTACTTGTGATGTGCCCTATACCTGAAATGTCTTACCCCCTCAGATATTCCTGTTGTAGTGTCCCCTATTCATAGTTGACCTTCATAAAGACATCCCTGGTCCCTGCCACTGAAAGTAGCCTACCTGTTTTGTAGTTCTATATACTTAAAATTATTTATATTATAGTTACTGTATCTATATAGATGTCTTATTTATCCATAGTAGACCATAAGCTCTATGAAGGTATGAATCATATTTTATTAGTCTTTTTATCCCTGCAATGCGGTATTTTCCATAAGGTAGAAATTCAGTAAATAGACTTCAAGAGTTAAGGATGGGAGTGGAGGCAGAAGGAAGACAGAAGGCAGCTAACAGATAATGAAACACACATCCTTCTTCTTGACAGAAGGGAAAAGGACTATAGGGACAGTGTTACAGACATTGTTAGATACAGTTGCTATATTGGTTGTTTTTGCTTAACAATTTTTCTTTATTACCAGAGAAAACCCAATTCAGAGGGTTATGGGGAGATGAGATTGCAAAATGTATACAGAAGAGACTGATACAAAAAACAAAAGGCATCAAATAATCCTTTTTTTTTTTAAGAGAAGGGAAAAAGTATCTGACAGATAACAATTGTGAAAGTGGGTTGAATCTGTATAAAATTAAGCCTCAAGAAAACTTTTAGAAAACATTCACAAGGCTGTTACAACTGAATACAGTGCCATTTTTCAGTTGCCTCATTTGCATTTTATAATTATTGGTGTATAATTATGCAGAGCAAATTCTAATGAGGGAAGAGATCCACATAACTATATTAACTTTGGCTTTTTTCCCCCTTATTCTTTCTTCAGCTGTATCATACACAAGTTATAAAAAAACACCACCACCAGTTCCCCCTCGGACAACCTCCAAGCCTCTGATTTCTGTCACCGCCCAGAGCAGCACGGAATCTACCCAGGATGCCTACCATGACAGCCGGACTCAGAGGATCCCTCCATGGCCACAAGATGGCCGAGGCCTGTACAATTCCACAGATAGCCTGGACAGTAACAAGGCCATGAATCTTGCCCTGGAAACAGCGGCTGCCCAGCGCCATGCCTCTGAGAGCCAGAGCAGTTCAGTTCGAACTAGCGACAAAGCTGTCTTAGTGACAAAAGCTGAGGAGTTCCTCAAGAGCCGTCGTTCCTCAATAGGAATTCAGGTAGCATATCATTAACATCTGTTCTGTGATAAATTGCTTACCTTGGCTCTGTAAATAGCAACAAATGAGTCAGCCTGACTAACTCCAATAACCTTACAAATATCCCTGGATGCACATAACATTCATGTTAATTCACACCATTGCAAAGTGACTAAAGAGACAAAAATCTTCAGCTGGCATGCTGAGTGTAAATTGAATGCGCTATTCTCAATAAGGCCTGGGATTAAGATGACACAGCAGACCAATAAGTAAATGGGTTGCTAGTATCTTTCTCTCCATGTCTTCCAAATCAGTGCCTTCCAAATTTTTCTTTTTGGTAGATTATAACTGCTTAACAGCTAGCTTTATAAGCTCACCACCAATATAAAATAATAAACCCTTCATTATAAAGGGTTATATGATTGTATGATTATGTGATAAGGATATAAGGAAGTATATAAAAAGTATATAAGCATATGATTATAAAATGATTATACTATGATTATAAAAAGAAAGCAAAACTTAACAAATTTGTTATCCAGGGATCCCAATTGCCAGGTTGCAATTAGTACAAATAATAAATATCCTGAAGTGACTTAAAATATTTAAATTCACACTATTCAAAGCTATAATTATATAAATTACAGGCATTAGTTCCTGCCCAACAGAAATATACATGCAAATTTTAATAAAGTAACCATGTCAAGAGATTCATTACTCACAGTAATCAGGGCCTGGCTGCAAACGTATATTTACAAGTTTTAGGATATGCCTGTTTATACTTCAGGTAACAGGATCTGAGAGATCTAGAACTAAAGAGCATGCTAAAAGTCTAGTCCAACCTCCCATTAAACAGAAAGAGGAATGGCTCTTGAAGGGTGCATTAGAAGGGTGCATACCTCTAACACTACCTATGTGGACTTTGACAAATTACAACTCTACTGAGCCTCATTTTCTTCACATGCAAAATGAGGAGGTTGGACTAGCTGATCCCTGGGGGTCCCTTCCAACTCTAGATCTATGATTCTATGAACAGAAGCTGAATTATGTTGTCTGGTACAGTATAAGGGTTTATATACAATCCAGGTAAGCTGAAAATTGCCATTTAAATATAAATGTACTGCTAGGCTTCTTCAAAAGCTAAAAATTTGTTATCTTTGATTCTACTCATTGTGCATCTTGGTTCAGATCACATCTTGTTCCTGCTTTCTACTCTTATTAAATCCTTGTTCTCATCCTTCTATAAATCCTTCATACAGGAACTTCCCAACATACTAAAGGCCTTTTTCTAAGTCTTAATGGTTCTTGACTACTAGTACAACTTTGATATTATTTTTCCATCATTTCTCACTTTTATTAAGTATGCAACAGCATCTTCAGTCAGGAAGAGAACAGAGGTACCCAGGATGGAGTACTACCTTCTAAAGATCTACTGAGTCACAGTTCAATAATCAATAAGGATATTACTTCATTATCCACAAAAATGAGAAAAACTCCAGCACTGACTAAGCCAAAGTTGTATGGCAGGAGGCAGGACAGATTTACACAGGGTCCATGCAGTGTGTGTATTTGTGTGTGATTTGTGTGTGTATGTGTGTGTATAACAGTGTCCATGGAGTACATATTATATAAGCATATGTATAATAAATGCATATGTGTATTTATGTATGCATCCATATCCTGTTATATATGTGTCCATATATGTACATGTGCATATATGACTATTTCCAAAAAACAATGCAGAAAATGTACAGGCCTCCAGAATGAGCTATGAAAATACGAAGGCAAAAAAGTGTGAAGCTCAGGGTAGAGACCTCCCACCTCCATCCCCACAGAGATAAACAAAGCTCAACTCTAACATAAAGTCCAAAGTCAAGAAACTGGATGGAAAAAGGAGAAAAAAAAACGAAATGAAAAAAGAACCTGACCATAAAAAGTTCCTATTGTGACAGGGAAGCTCAAGGCAACAAACTTAAAAGAAGAGACTGATGTTGAAATATCTTTTTTAAAAAGAAGCTTTAAAGAAAAATGAAGATTGGTCACAAGCTCAACAACAAGAATTCTTTGAAGGGCTAAAGAAAGAGATTTTGTTTGAAAAGATCAAAGAAATGATTTTTAAAACAGCGATGATAAAGTTTAGAAGAAAGGTGGGGTTCAAGAGCAAAGATAATGAGTTCTATTTTGTTTATATTGAGTTTAACATGCCTAAATTTAACATATCCAGTAGGAAACTCATGATGCCTGAGAGAAACAAAGACATGAAATATAGTCTTGGGAGTCATAGGATCATAAATCTAACTCTATTCTAACCCTCTCATTTTTACAGATAAGGAAGATAAAGATTAGAAAGGGTAATTGGGTTGATCAAGTTCACATAATGGTATTAAAGCTGGAATCTGAACTAGGGTACCCTGACCTGGTCAACTAGGTGATACAGTGGCTAGAACACCACGCTTGAAGTCAAGAAGACTCATATTCCCAAGTTCAAGTACAGCCTCAGACACTTACTAGCTGTGGGACCCTAGGCAAGTTACTTGACGCAGTTTGTCTCAATTCCACATATGTAAAATGAGCTGGAGAAGGAAATGGAAAACCATCCTGTTATCTTTGCCAAGAAAACCCCAAATGAGGTCATGAAGAGTCAGACACGATAGAAAGGACTGAACAACAACTCTGATTCCAAATCCAGCACATTTTTTACCGCAGCATACAGCCTGTCACCTGCACAGAAAAGATAAGTGGACTCATGGGAGCTCATGAGATCACTATGTGAGAGATTATAGAAAGAAAAGACAAGAGGGCTAGGACAGAGTCATCTCTGGGGGAAACCCACTGTTAGAGGACATAACATGGATTTGTTGTTGTTGCTCAGTCATTTCAGTCATGTCTGACTCTTCATGACCCCATTTTAGGGTTTCGTTGGAAAAGATACTGGAGCGGTTTTCCATTTCCTTCTCCAGATCATTTTATAGATGAGGAACTGAGGCAAACAGGGTTAAATGATTTGCCCAGAGTCCTAAAGTTAATAAGTGTCTGAGGGCAGATTTGAACTCAGGAAGATAAGTCTTCCTGATTCCAAGCCAGTGCTCTATCCACTATGCCATTTAGCTGCCTATAGACTGTTGTGTCTTACAGATATTTTGTTGCTGAATTATTTCAATTGTGTCTGACTCCCTGTGACCTGCTTTTGGGGGTATTTTTGGCAAAGATGCTGGAGTGGTTTTCCATTTCCTTCTCCAGCTCACTTTACAGATGAGAAACTGAGGAAAACAGGGCTAAGTGGCTTGCCCAGGGTAACACAGCTAGAAAGAGTCTGAGTCCTGATTTGAACTCAGATCCTCCTGACTCCAGGGCCAGCATTCTATCTACTGTGTCATCTACCTGCTTATGACATAGATAATGAACCTTAAAAGGAGATAGAGAAGAGTTTGGACAATCAGGAAAGAGCAGTGTCAAAAACACTCAGGAGAGGAGGATCAGTATTATCAAATATTGCACAGGGGAAGAATGATAAGGACTGAGGAAAGGCTTTAGATTTTGTAAGAAATCATTAGTAATGTGGAGAAGATCCTTTTCATTTAAGCAATGAGATTTAGAAAACAAAAGGCAAAGGTTTTGAAAGAAAGTAAGAAGAGGAAATAAAGATACTGAGTGTAGACCAATTTTTCAGGAATTTATCTCAGAAAGGTCCATGGATATTTAAGAAGTCATGAAAAATGTTGATATTTCCTCCTTTATGATATATAAATTTAATATTACTAATTATAATGATATGTACCATACAGAATTAATTCCAATATATAAAACAAATAAAAAATGAAACCAGTAGGGTTTCTTATTAACACTTATTAACTGCAGGACATTTAACCCTGTTTGCCTCAGTTCCTCATCTGTAAAATGATCTGGAGAAAGAAATGGAAAACCACTCCAGTATCTCTTCCAACAAAACCCTAAAATGGGGTCATGAAGAGTCAGACATGATTGAAACCAGCCTGTACCTCTTTATCAATATCATTATGATAGAATATGTACTTTAATTGCAAGAATTTTTATTGTTGTTAAGTCATTTTTCAATCATGTCTAACTAACTCTGTGATTCCATTTGTGGTTTTCTTGGCAAAGATACTGGAGTGGTTCACTATTTCCTTCTCTAGCTCCTTTTACAATGAGGAAACTGAGGCAAAGAAGGTTAAGTGACTTGCCCAGGGTTCCACAGCTAATATCTCTGAGGCCAGATTTGAACTCAGGAAGATAAGTCTTCCTGATTTCCAGCCAAGTGCTCTATTCACTGTGCCACCAAGCTACCTGGAATTACAAGAAAACAGAGTAATTAGATAACCTACAGATGGAATTTCTGAGGTTAAGATTAGCTAGTTAGTCAGTCGGTCAACAAGCATTTATCAAATACTTACTATGTGCCAGGGTATATGGAGTCTTCGAGGGAGGACTAGTACCTCTGGTGTGAGGGCTGCCAAGTTCTTTTCAGGGCCGTTCACCCACCTTGATATCCACCTCCCACACTGCTCTCACTTCAGGCTCCAAGCTTTTGCAGTGGTCACACCCCAGTAAACTATCTCAACAGACAGGCTTAAACCAGGCTAAAGGTAATCTACAGGCCTCAAATCATATCAGTGAGTTAGAGGAGTGTCTACCCCAAGCATATGAAAGTTTCCATGGTGGAATAAGGAGATTTGAGCATTTTGTTTGAACAAGCCATGAAGGTGGCAAAAGTAGGTGCTGTAGAGTGCTTAGAGCTTGGTCAAACACCAAAGACACCAAGATCAGCCATCGGGTCCAGAGCCACTACCTATCATCTTGACTTTGTCTTGTCACTGGATTCTGATGACTCTGGAAGAGTCGGTGAGCCTGATGACTTTGTTCAACTCTGTCTCACTTAAATCCAATCTATTCACAAGTCAAAAGACATTACTCATGATGTCATTTTGGTTGTCTTTGAGCAAGAAGGAGAAACAAGAACAAACTAGGTGTCACTCAAGTTCTGGTAAAATGAAGAAGAGCAAAGAAAGCAGTCATTGACCACAATGGCCTCACATTCTAATAGGAAAAATAATACACAAGAAGAAGCTGAAAGGGAGGGATAGAGAGAAAATATCTGTCAGAGGGACACAGTGGAGAAGTTCAGGCAGTGCACCTGGATAAAAAACGAAAAGTGGCTGGCTAGGGAACCCACTTTAAATAAAGGTTCTGGGAGGAATCCTCCATCCTCCAATCAGAGAGAGGGGTAGAGGGTAGTTCTAAGGTGTGAGTTCCAAGGCTTAATTGATCTTCCAAGATAAAGAAGTTTCTGGGCTATAATGGAGAAGTACAGAAGCCTAGCAGATTCCTAGAGATAAACTCTGCTCTTATACAATTTAGAATATGTAGTTTTTGAAGAAACATAAAACTCAAGATCTGCTACTCCACATCTCAAGTTTATCATCAACTGAAGGAAATGTGTTCAAACAGTAATGGTCACACTCCCCCGAAAAACAACATTCTCCTTTTTAAATCAAAAGAATTATTTACTTTAAAAAATGTTAACAGTTCTTAAATCTAGAGGTCAGCATCTCAGGATCATAGATTTAAAGCTAGAAAAGAACTTACAGATCATCCACTACATACTTTTCATTTTTAAAAAAAGGAAAATTGATGTCTAGAGGCCTTAAATAACTTGCCCAAAATAAAGCAGATAATACATGGTCCTGGTCCTCTGACTCCAATTCCAAAATTCCTTCCACTGTACCATACTATTTCACCTTAGGACAGGGATTCAAAAGCCCCACCTTGGTGTTGGTGTAGTGAAGCATACAGACTCCTCTGAATAATATTTTTAAATGCATAAAATAAGATTCATAGGATTAAAAAGGAAGCCAATTATAGTGAAATGTATTTATTAACATATTTAAAAAACCCACTATTCAACAGAAAGGCTACACTCCCTATAGTAGAGGCAGAGCTAAGGAGAGTTACATTATCACAAACCAAGGCAAGGGATATAAAGAAGATAGGATAATAGGGCATAGTTGGTGAAGATTTGAGTATATGATAGTGTGAGTACATCACCATAATTATACTGGGCTTTATTATAATTCATATCTGAATTATGCTATATCCTTCTTCAGTACTTTAGAAAGCCTATGATTTCATTGTAAGCATTCCTTTGAATGACTTAATTCATGAGCCTTTCATTAATATAGTTTCATAAGATGCTATAGCAAAAAAAAAAAAAGTTACCACCTGGTGATCAATTTTGTGATGTCTCTCCAAATACAACTAGGTTGGTCTCTGGATGACAGATGAAAACATCCATCACCAGGGCTATTTTCTAAATCCTTAGATATTTGGAAGGGATTAGCTTCTGCTCTGCTGGCCCAGTCTTTGAGAACCTAGAGTTACCCACGGTGAGTCATGAAAGGAGCTGAGCAGAGATTGCATTTAATACACAATGACAAATGCATCTACACTGACTTGAAAGCTTTTGGAATTTTGGAAACTCATAACAATCATTATCAAAGAAAGAAATTTCACAGAATCTGAGCTGGAAGGAACCTTAAAAGACATCTATCTAGTCTAATGCTATGTGCCCATCCAGAAACCCTTCTACAGCATCCCCAACAAGTGACAGTCATCAGGTCTCTATTTGAAAACTACCAAGAAGAAATCCACTACATTATAAGATAGCCCATTTCACTGCTGGACAACTCTGACATTAAGTACACACACACAAATAATAATAATAACAACAGCAACATTTATATGGTGTTTATCATGTACCAGGCATTGTTCTAAAATCTTTAGAACTATTACCTCATTTTGATCCTCACAATAGCTTTGGCAGGAATGAATAATTAATATCCTCAGTTAACATTCTCAAGTGTAGATGAAGAATCTGAGGCAAACAGAAGTTAAGTGGTGTGCCCATGGTCACACAGCCAGTAAGTGTCTGAGGCCTGATTTGAAGTCAGGTCTTCCTGACTCCAGACTTGGCACTCTCTCCACAATACCAACTTATTGCCCAACCAGCCTGCATCTCAGAAAGATAATTTTTAAAGAAGTAAATTAATATAGATTGATAGCTAAATTTTTCTTTTGAAGGTTGAGGGATATAGATATTTCAGAACAGACCTATGATAGCATTTGCTTTTAAATTCTCAGCATAGAAAACATCTCCTCCCTATACACCTGAATTCTATCATTTGTAGCCTTAGAGGCAATTGCCTAGAGACACTGAAAAGGTAAACTGACTTGCCCATGGTAACAGAGGTTTTATGAAACAGAAGTAAGACTTAAACACTATACCATGTTGCTTCTCAAATCTAATATTTGGCAATAAAAAATAATAAACAGCAAAGTATCTTATGTTCAGTTCTACCAATAATTTAGAAAACATATTTCTGATTGAGAGAGGTCTTGAAAATATTAATTTATTGCCAAGGAAGGATATGCAGTCTCTCTCTCCTGAGATCTTAGAAAATGGTATAGAGCTCTGTCTCTCTAGGATTGTTTCAGTGTAACCATGATTAGAGAAAGACTAGACTAGTTTCTTGCCTAAGGACAAGCCTCTCTAAGTTTAGAGAGACTTCTTCAACAAAAGTTTGGCTCTCATGTATTGATTTTTTTTTTCACTACAGCAACTCATAAAACTATCCACTGTGACACAGAGGGTTTGCCTTTTGTGATGCAGAAGGGAGCACTCATGCTAGTAAAATCAAAGATTTTTTAAATAGAAATGCAACTCTGACTAGAGGCAAGGTATGAGCTATAGAACCACTTGAGGTTCTTTCTTGTCCCTCTATATAGAATTGCTATCTTCACCAGTGTTAAATGGCTTATTTGTTTTGACTTTTAAATTCTTTTGTTTGAACTCTCTTCATCTTTATGAAATTATATGAAGAATTTATGTTCACTTGAAAAGCAAAATAAATCATATAGTGAAATCCATAAACATGCTAAGTTTTAAGTTGCTACAATATCCATAGGTAATGTCCCATATGCAGATGGTGGCATATTTGTCAATGGGTTGACCCATCAGCAATGAGGCAAACAGGTTCTACCAAGTATAAAGAAAACTTGATTGAGAAAAAAAAAGTCAAAGTCATGATTCCATGAATGGAAACAAGATGATGTATATCGGAGATGTTATAAAGGTAGAAATGTCAAGTCTTGATGTCAGTTAGGATATAAGGGCGAAGTCTGATTAAAAAGTCAAGGATCACACTGAGGTTGGAAGTCTAGGTGACAAGAAGGATGGTGCTATCTTCAACAATATCTCAAAGCCATTTTAAATCAAGTTCTAATATGTCATGGTAATGGTAGAGATTCCATTCTTTAGTCCTCTGTAGCCAAGTCCATTATTTAAAAATACCTTATACATAGTGCCCGTACCAGGGATTTGACTATGCACAGATGAGTCCACCCTAGTTTCCCTCCTCTTAGAAGTATTTACCAAGCTGTGAGGCTGCTGACAATGCCTTGGGCAGCCCCTTGCCCAAAATTATTAGCCTCACTGTCAGTCATTCTATCCAATGGTTTTCAGTCACCTGTCATCCAGATGGGCGGTAGGAAAGAACAGTGTATGAGTGAGACAACGGTGTTTGGAGGAGAGCACTACACAAAGAAAAAAAAATACATTTCTAGTGCTATCTAAACAACGCAAAATTTTTTTCAGATGCCACCTTTGGCTTATGTTTTATAAATTCACAATATTTGGTACATGCTATGGATAAGGACAAAGAAGGGAAAATAATCATAATTCATATTTATATAGCACTTTAAGGCATATAAAATGTTCTCTCATAAAACCCATGGGATTTAGAATACAAATATTGTCATCCCCATTTCATGTGCAGAAAAACTGAGGTTATAAGCTGTTAAGTGACTTTCCTATCATTACACAGATAGTAATTGACTGAGGTGCAATGCAAACCCAGATCTCTGGAATACAAGTCTGTACTCTTTCCACTGTGCCAGGCTAAAAAGATAAAAAAAGTAAAAATCTTTATTTGGAAAGGATGGACCAAGAAATTTGAAAAACACTTCTTAAAGATAATGAAAGTCTGATCTCAAAGTATTTGTTTAAAAAAATCATTGTTCCATTAGTAAAGAAAAGATAACCATAAGAATGTATGTGCACGTATATGTCATTTCCCTGTTTTTATACCTGTGAAAACTATATACTCCTAGATAAGTTCCTTATATGAAATAGAAATTCAGGTGAAGCTTATGGAAAACACAAAAACACACACACAAAAAAGGCAAAGGAACTTACAAGCACTCCAAGAAAATACATATATACTCTATTTATAATATTACAAAATAATATTCTGTTGAAAAGAATAGGGAGAGAAATTGTTTTGAACACATTCTGGCTGTGTGACCTTGGGCAAGTCACTTAATTTCTTCAAGTTGACTGACCTGTGTTGGTAGAGGATATTTCCTGCCCAAGAATTCTCTATACCTATGAAATCATAGATCAGATGGAAAAGTAAGCTAAAAAATGAAAGAAAAAAAAAAAACAGAGACACCTGAATGAGCAAAATTAGTCCCAAGGATGGCCATTTCAGAGTTGGAATCACAAAGCTAGAATCTGATCCAACCCATCCTTGACCAAGAACGTCCTCTACAATAATCTTGACAAATGGCTTTCCAATCTCTGTTTAAAGTCTTTCAGTGTGGGAGAGATATCAGATCTTGCCTCTTCCACTGACTCTTTGAGGTGGATTTCTTTAATACCTAACAGCAAGTAGCTCCAGGTGTTTGCTCTGCTCCCCCTCCTTCAAGTTAAAAAAAAATCATTGATTAGGTGCCTACTATGTGCCAGGAAGCCTGCTAAGTACTGGAGCTCAGCTGCTGTGCCTTTGACATTGTTCCATGTGCAGAATGATTGTCTTTGGGAAAGGTGAGAAAGCTCTCAAGTGTCCTATTAAACAGGCAAGAAAAAAAACAAACCAACCTCTGGAGTTTTCTTTATTTGCCAGAAGCTGGAGCAGTTCCTGCAATGTATCACAGCTCTGGTGATACAGTAACAAACATGGGAGTTAATCTTTTTGATACTGTTCCCCTCGACCATAGCTCCCAGCAGTTTATCCTAGAGAAGGATCTATCTCACAGTTTAAGTTCCTATCGTGTACTTCAAGCTCAAATGCTGTCACCAAACAGGATTGTGCCCCTCTGGTAATCAAGGCGGGGCAACAACTAATAGTTGCCTCATGAAAATGTAGTGATTACTCTGGCCTTCCTCTTCCAAAAGGAGACTGCCTACAGTTCCCCCTCAGGGTTTTAACATACCACTGAGGGATTAGGGTGTCTATTTTCGAATACTATCAGCTTGAGCCTCTTCATTCCTATGTGTTCTACCTCTGTAAGATGCCGGTCATTTATATCCCATTTCCAATTAATCAATTAATATTGATCAGTTTTATAAAGTAGAAAGTTATAGTAAGAACAGAAGTACAAACATTTCTCCCCAAAACCTAATAATATGCTCTTCCCTATACTCCCTAGATCCCTAGAGAGAGTCGAGTGATACTTAACAGTGCTTCTATATAATCTTCATTGATCTCAGCCACCAGGTTCATGTTTAAGTGTGGCATAGTTACTGAATGAGTCTGCTACTCAGCTCCTACTGGGCTGGGTTCCAAAGGTTGTTCCTCTGGACTTCAATGCTGAGCTGGCTGATCACACAATTAACAACAATAATACTCCTGCACATCACAGCACCTCACTCTAGACCTTTTGTTTTTGTTTTTGGGTTGTTTGGGGTTTTTTTGTTTTGGGTTTTTTTTTCTTTTTGGAGGGGGGAGTGCAGGGCAATTGGGGTTAAGTGACTTGCCCAAGATCACACAGCTAGTAACTGTTAAGTGTCTGAGGCTAGATTTGAACTCAGGTCCTCCTGACTCCAAGGTCTCCTGACCTTTTGAAGTTCACAATATCATAGAGAGCTATCTTTAATTTCCTTCACCTCTATGGAGAAAGACTAGATATAATAATGAAAGAAGCAGCATCTGAATCATCCCACACTGCAGCTGTCCTAAGAGGGAAGTAAAGGCCTGAGGCTTCTCTCTCCTCACTGAGAATTTAGCCTTTGCCTCCTCACTTGAACATGCCAGATAAGAAATAGATAAACCAAGCTCCAGGCCCCGACTTCTAAAATGCACTGCAATTCTGGCTAGACCACCAATCAACAATCCAATTCCTCATTTGGTTTAGCAGACTACCAAGTAAGGAATGTCTGCACCTGCTCTACAGTTCACATAGGGATTGTATCAGCCAAGAAGCACACTGTATATGCTCATGTGACCTACACTATTGGTCCAGCCCATGTTAAAAAAGGATCAGAGCAGGAGAGGATTTTAGAGATCCTCTAGTTCAATGTCTTCATTTTGCACAGAGGTTAAATTACTTGTCCAAAGTCACCAAGGCAGTATATGGCAGAGAAAGGATTCAACACTAGTATTTTGAATCCAAATCTAGATCTCTTTCCACTGCTTATTACATCCACTTGAACAGGAACTGAGAAAGAAACTTGATTGTAACCTCAGTTTCCTATCTTCGAAGCTTGGATGAGATCATTAACATCACACAGCTCTCAACAGTGTGTTCTAGAAGTTGGCTATTTTTAACAGTTTTGTAAGTCATGCATATACAGTCAGACCACTAACATTTTCCTAAGTTAGTTCAGAGGAGACTAGAAAGATCCCAAATCTAGTTCTATCACTTGTAAATCGCCTTTGATACAGCTCTGACACTTCTAAAGGTAAACACTAATGGATTATGCGGTATAAGTAATATTTCCAAAATATCACTTCCCAGAAGAGCCCTAGACTAGAGTAGTTCCCCAAATTTTACTACTCAAGGTCATTATTCCTTAAAAAGTATAAACTTTAAAAGCCAAATCCTCATTTTCCTCTCCTCTATGATTTGTTCCTCATTCTCTACTTCATTTGCCCTCACCTCACCGTATCCCTGCCAAACTACTGAAAGCCACTAAATTGAGGCCATCCGGGATGCAGCAGAGGTTAGAGCTACCCCACGTAAAGAATCTGGATATTTACCAAAGCACAATGAAGTCTAGATTGGGAAACACTAACATAGTTTCTGTTATAAAATCTGATACTGAAGAAGTCTCTTCAGGCTTTAAAATAAGCCCCATCCACGTGGAGAAACAGGATAGAATCTGCACCAAACATCTGTATGTGGTTCAGTCAGCTTTTCCTACCCAGTTTAAGTCAAAAATAAAATAGAAGTTTTGCTTCACACTCCGTGACAGATCAGTCTTCATTACAATTTCCATCAGAATAGCCTTGTACTAAAGGACAGACTGACTAGCTCAAAGAACTCTCACTTTCCATTCAACTTGTCCCTTCCTCATTTAATGCAGTCAAAATCTCACAGCTCTTCTTAGTCCATGCCCCAAACAGAGTCAAAACAAGAAATTATTATCTTTTCTTCTATTTTATAGTCCTTCAAGTATTTAAGGATTGTCCTGTGGAAGTGGGATTAGACTTGGATTACTTGATTACTTGACCCTTGAGGTGGAAACAAGGAGCAATGAATGGAAGTTGCAAAAAAGTTAACTTAGACTTCATATAAGGGTACATTTTTAACAATAAGTGTCATCAAAAAATGTAATGGGCTGCCTCAGAAGGCAGTAAGTTTCTCCTCCTTGGAAATCTTCTAGCAAAGACTGGATAAACATCTGTTATTTCCATAGCTAGTATCTTTAAGGTTTGCAAAGCACTCTACAAATGTTATCTCATTTGGTCCTTAGAACAACCTTATGAGGTAGGAGCTATTATTATCCCAGTTTTAAGAAGCTCATAGAGATTAAGAGACTTGCCCATTACCACATGATTATTAAGTCTCTGAGGCAAGATTTGACCTCAGGTCTTCCTAACTTCATGGCCAGTGTTCTATCTGCCACTACATCTGGCTATTAGGTGTATCATAGAGGAGATTCTCTTTTTAAGCACTGGGTTGGATCTGATGGACATGAAGGTGGTTTCCAACTATGAAATCCTATGATTATACTGTTTCTCCTAGACAGATTATTTGGCCTTGCTTTTATCCATTAAGATTCTACTTTTGTGCTTCCTATGAGACTATGTTGAAAATTATTATTCTAAGAACTGTGATAAAAGAAACACTAATTTTTCAGGCCTCTGGAAGACAGTTGTTTTGTGTGTAGTTGTAGATTAATAGGAAGGTCTGCAAGTCATATTTACTATCTGGTCCTTAAAGGGAATAAAAAGATTTTTTTTATCCAAAGTGGTATACCAGTCCTGTTCCCCTTAAGATCTGGAATGTAATATATGAAATATTTGTTTTATCATATGAATACTTCTAATTTGAACTAGAAAAAAGTATTGCTACATTCGGGTGGATGATGGCTTAACCCTAGCATCACTATCCCCAAATTGACGAGCTCATTGCTTATCAAATGGTTATTTGGTGTCTCCTACTACTGCACATCAGTTTACCAATCTGTAACTAAGTTGTAGATGAGTTTCGCCACAAATTCAGAATTAGTTGATCCTAGAAATACATGTTTACAACTAAAAAGTCCTTGGAGATTACCTAGACTAATCATCTTGTTTTGTTTGTGAAGAAACTAAAGGTCAAAGATAGTAATGTACAAAGTCATACAATTAATGAGTACCAGACCTGAAATGTGAACTCCAGTCCTTTGTTTCCAAATACTATGATTTTTCTTGGCATGGAGGCCATCAACAAAGACAGGTGCAAAACAAATGATTTCTCTTTCCACCCCCTTAGTTGCAGATGATTTTTCGCTTTGCTTGAGATGTAATTACTTCTTTGATTTTTTTGTTTCAAGTTTAGGTGAGTATATTCTTTAATACAAGATGGGGGAGTGGAAAATCCAACCATAATGATTATAATTATTGAGGAGGAGGGAAAAGAGGAAGAGGAGGAGGAGGAGGAGAAGGAGGGAGGAGGAGGAGGAGGATTTATATGCAAAGAATACAGAAGTCAAGAACACTTTAGTTCTGAGCTCAGCTCTGGCACTTACTACCTATGTCCCTTGTAGTTTTACTTACTCATCTGTGAAATGAGGGAACTAGACTAGAAGATGACAGAGGTTCCTTCTAGTTCTATTGTTCTAGAATTCTAGGAAGCCTTTTTCTGACCAGATAGAGTGAAAACCTTTATTTCCTTCAAATTTCCCTATACTACTTATTTCCTGCCTACAGACTTATCTTGAAGGTACAATACTGTGTCTCTTGCCAACAGGAACCCCAAGGTGGTTGTCTTCAATGCTAACCTTTAAAATTACACATAATACAGTTTCTCTTGGAAGTCATTTCTTACTTTGCTATTCATAAATCTGCCCAAACACTTTTGAAATTGATATTTTTATTTCAACCAGCAACACCTCTTGAGGACTGAGTTCCAAAACTTATTTAACTACTACTGTGTAAGTTTAAACTAATTTTTATTTATCCTAAACTTTCTCTACTCAAAGTTCAGAAAGTAGCATCTGGTACTAGGGTCTCATGATATAAGCAATATGGTATAGCAAAGTGAACTCAAAATAAGAAGACCTGTGGTTAAGTCCTGGTTCTACCACTGTGTAAACCTGTGACCCCTAAAATTCAATGCCATTGTCTATAAAATAGGGAAGATGATAATTATACTACTTCTTTTCTAGATTTATGGGATCAGATTAGATAATGTATGAAAGTTTTTGTATGTATAAACTGCTATGTCAGCATAAGCTTATTATCGTTGGAATTTGCTGGGAAAGACTGTGTTTATTGTTTTCATTATATTATTTTGTGTTTTGATGGTACTTCAATAGTACAAAAGCTTTTTTCAGCCTTCTATGCCAAGAAAAATCACAGGATCTGGAAGCAAAGGATATGAGTTAATATCTCAGTTCTGTTATTCATCACTTGTATGATTTTCCACAACAAGAGGCCGGATTTTAGGTTGGATTCATGTGGCAGCCCTACCTTCTCTGTCCTTATAATTATTAAATGGCTCA
>CM053595.1:176403180-176420766 GCA_028646575.1 Pseudocheirus occidentalis
CGTGCGTGTGTGTGTGTGTGGGGGGGGGCTAAAATATCACACTGGCCTAATGTCCTCAAGGAATACTGAGTCTGATATATCTTTCCTAGATCAAATCTATGGCTTTGAATCTTTCTTTTCTTTTTTTTGGAGGGGGAAGGCAAGGTAATTGGGATTAAGTGACTTGCCCAAGGTCACACAAGTAGTTAAGCATCAAATGTCTGAGGTCACATTTGAACTCAGGTCCTCCTGACTTCAGGGCCAGTGCTCTATTCACTGCACCACCTGGCTGCCCTGAATCTTTCATTTTTATATGCAGTTTGGAAGCCTTATCCTTGAAAGCACCACCTTGCAGTTGTCCTTGTGATTGAGTGATCAACTTGAAGAAATACTAAAATCAAAGAATAAAAATAGAAGAGAATCATCATTATTATTAATAGTAGTTTTACTGTCTGATTATTCTGTGATCTCAACCTTGTGAATAAACCCTCTAATAGTAAAGACTACAATTCTTCCATGCCCTCTTATCCTTGGTGGACTCTTGTCTGTGTCTCCCCAAATACATTCTACTTGGAGTCCCTGTGCTAGAGAATTTCATCTAATGCTCATGACATGATAAAGATACCAATGATGCCCATACAGTTTCAGTAATTCTTTGTCCTCAAAACACCTATATTTCTAGTCTTACATCTCTTATGATGACATCTGTCATGCTGCTTCTGTTGCAGCCTTCCCCTCCCCCTATACACTTCTCTATAGCCCTCTGATTAACCCTCAACTGTAATTCTTCATAGACACAGCTATTCCCTGACTCAGTATCAAAAGAACAGGGATAATTCCAATAATGATGATAATTTACATTTAAAGTACTTTACTGATCAAATATGATATCTATAACTTAATTCCATAGTTATTCAGTGTATAGTATTTATTGAGTCTACTATATCCAAGGAACTCTATTAAGTACAAAGATTATAAATGCAAATACCAAACCAGGCCCTGCCTTCAAGAGGATTACATTCTACTGGGAGAATACAACATGATCACAGTTGAATGTAATACAGGGTAGGTCGTAAAAGAGGCAAAACAGACATGAGTCCAAAAGCTTTCATGTATTGGAGAAAGAAGAGAATATGAATAACTGAGGTAAGGATGGTGAGAACTGTAGCAAATGGCTTTGTATATTATTGTGTAATTGTATGCTGATCTTATTGGTGTTGTTAGAAAGTGTTTTTTATACCCTGTCTCATATAACTTATTATAAACCTTTGGTATAAGTGGAATAGATAATATTGTCTCCAATTTACAGATGAGAAAACTGACTTGTCTATTGGTCATAGTTAGTGAGTGGCAGGGCCAAGGCTTTTACCATATACTATTTTTGTGATACATAGTTCTTTCCACAAGTGTGTGTGTGTATGAAAGAGAGAGAGAGAGAGAGAGAGAGAGAGAGAGAGAGAGAGAGAGAGAGAGAGAGAGAGAGAGAGAGAGAGAATATATGTAAGTTCGCTCAGGTTTGATGGTGGGAGGAACCATGGGGATAGATCATGATATGTGCTTGTTACCTAATAGTGTCAAGCATGTTAATTGATGCTTAGTAAATATTTAAGAATAGTAACTTTTTTGCATTTCTCTCCCTTTAATTTCAATTAGTACATTCAGGGATAACTTTAACTGTTTATTCATTTAATAAACATGTACTATGTAAAATTACTAAGCTAGAAAAATACAGAAACTTGAAGTTGAATTATATATTTCATTCAGATACTACTGCTAAGTGATAGTCTGACCATTTGCAGAATGGCAAATAGTTAAACTATTTAAATAATGGCCTAATTAAATAATATCCCATGATATATGGAAAAAGCAAATATTTTCACCCACTTAACTAATGGAGGAACAGACATGGGAGAATCAACAGTGGAAATAAAACTAAAGCTCAGGAATCTTCACTCGGCTTCCTGTTATTAAACAGAATTTTCTTTTTTTTTCTTCTTTGTTTTTAAGTGATTCTAAGTCAGACAAATCTACATGTACCAATATGTAACTGTATGAAAGAAAATAGTTATCATATGTGATTAGCCACGGCCAGGCTACACAGCTTATAACATGCTGGCAATCCAAAAGTAGGTGTCCCTGACAACCACACAGCAGTCTTAAGAAACATTGTGCTATAGTAGAACGAGCCACAGACTTGGAGTCACAAAGATTTGGGTTCTAATCCCATCTGGGACATTATTTTAAGTTCCTCATCTGTGATATGAAGATAACAGTTCTGTCCTGAGAGGTAGCAGGTCACAGAGGACAGGCCAACCTTGGAGTCAAAAAGACCTGACTTCACACTTCCCCTCTTATAAATACTTTCTGGGTTTCCCTATACTGCATCAAACATGAGCTGGATCAAAATATATATGCAGAGATTTGTACTAGCTACCTCTAACAGTGTTGTTTGGGAGGAAGGCATTTTGTAAACCTTAAAAAAACTGCATATATGTGTTATTATTTCATATGCCAGGAGGCAATGAACCCATCAGTTCAATACTACAGTGGTCATATAACTACCCTCTTAATCATAAATTCCAAATGACCATTATATTGAATCTTTTAAGATTGTACTTTCTTCCCTTCATTCAAAAAAGATCAATTTCTTCACTTTATCTTTCTGGTGGTCATTTGTTTAAAAAAAAAGTGAGATATAGCAGGGTTAAGACATTGTGTAATTGGTACACTGTTGTTCCTTTACCAGGGAGCTTCTAATACCAATGAAGTTACAGGTTCAGACACAAAATAACACTCTGCTAAAATTTCCTTAAATGATAAATGCACACTGGTGATAATCATGATAGTGTTTCTGTATTTGTTTTAACAGTCTCAGCTCTAATGATTGACCCTGATTCCCTCATAATTGGCCGTTGAATAGCTGATAGATATTATACTCTTAGCAAAGGAAATGTGAGATACATATGCAAATGTTAGATGGGGAATCTGCAGCCTTGAGGCCACATGTGGTCTTCTAGGTCCCTGGTTGCAGCCTTTTGACTAAGTCCAAGTTTTACAGAACAAATCCTTATATTAAGGGATTCAGCCTTGGATTCAGTCAAAGGGCCACACTTGAGGACCTAGAGGGCCATTTATGGTCTTGAGGCAGCAGGTTCTCCACCCCTGAATTCTATGTATATTTATAAATATAAATACAAATACATATGAGATCCATCCACATACATACATATATATACACATTTGCATATGTATAAATGGGTGTGGATGCATATCATAAGTATATATGTGTGAATACATTATATACATGAATACATCTCTCAGATATGTACATTGTGTGGATGTATTATATACAGAGATGATACTTTTAGGATATTTAATAAAGCATTTTTGTTTCTTATGTCAGTGGAAGTTCATCAGACCACATTTTGTTTGTTATTAATTTCATTTTAGTTACATGCTATTAGCACATATTGTTCACACCCTGTGTATGAGTCCTATCATCTTAGAACATGATAAAAGATTTTAGAACTCATATTATTTTTTTTAAACTATATAATGGGCTCCTATAATAATGCAATTCAAGCAAAGCCTCTTCTTGACTGTACTGAACTGAATAATTTCATTTGCATATATTTAAAAGACAGAACTGTAGAGTTGAAATGGTTATGTAAAATTTTGTGAAACACAGGAGCAAAATTATTATACCCATGTAAGTGGAATTTTTTTCTTTTTGTGTGATTTTATTGGGTCAAGTGCTTCACTGAATTAATTAAATGAATATGTAATTAATTACAGTAAGTGAACAAAAAAATTAGCTTTTTCATGTTCAGTTCTACATTCACATCTTTTATATTGAATTAGGTGGAAACAGCAACTGATTCTGATACAGAGAGCAGAGGCCTACGGGAATATCACTCTGTTGGAATACAAGTGGAAGATGAAAAACGGTAACAGCCAAAAAACAAAACAAAACTATGTTATGTTTCTGAAACAAGAGCTATTTGTTATGAACCTATTTGTAAGCCTCTAGATCAGTGGTTCTCAACCTTCCTAATGCCATGACCCTTTAATACAGTTCTTCATGTTGTGGTGACCCCCAACCATAAAATTATTTTCTTTGCTACTTTATAACTGTAATTTTGCTACTGATATGAATCGTAATGTAAATATCTGATATGCAGCATGTATTTAAATTGAAGATAACCCACAGGTTGAGAACCGCTGCTCTAGATCATAGTGGCCATCAATAATTTGTGCTGTTTTCATATTTATGCAACACAATGTATACCATTCAAGTATGTCTTAACATTTGCCCTTGCCCAACTTTCTTCAAGAGGCAAGGAAATTATTCTTCCCAAGGTCATTTAACATTCTTGAAAGTCAAGGAACTGACAATTCTATATGCCAAAGTCCTCTAGCTAAAAAGAAGGGAGAAGCCAAGAGCACATTGATACTGGAAATATTCATGCTTGATGTTGTCAAGGGAGAAGGAATTAGGGCTGAAGAGAAACCCAAACCCAAATCACAATCTGAAGCACCTTTTGGGGGCTGTGATAAAAGTAAATAAAGATATAATCCAAAAATGCCTATTATGGTGATATATTTAGCGTACTAGAGGAAAGTATAAGACAGGCATATACTTTTAAAAAGAAAATATCAAGATAAATGTTGATTTATGTAAAATACAAAGAGAAAGAATAAATCTTGAAAATCAAAAAGTAATGGATAAATTAGTATCCATTTTTACTCATGGTGGATTATCCTGGGTCCACCACTTACCAGCTCTATAACCCAAACCAAGTCATTTAACCTTTCTTAGCTTCATTCTTCACCTACAAAATGAAGAGATTAGACTAGATAATCCCTTAAATTAGTTTTTGTACTGAATTTTAATATGATTTCTATAATCCCTATGCCTATTCCCACATTATAGGATTTTTATTACAAAGCATACAAATTAATTAGATTCCCAAATAGTTTGTCATATGTGGTCACTTAAACAAATGGCCACTTTTCACCCCCAGAAAAATTGAGCATTTTGTATTCAATACCTGTAAGTGGTTCATTGTCAAGCCCTTTGCCTTTACATGGGCAAGCAAAGGCAAACACTGTCTGCAAGTTAAGCAGATGCACCCACAGCTGTTAATCCTTTGTGGATCCAGTTGTGTGAAGTCAGTGCTTCCCTCTAGTACTAAATTGCAGGTTCACTAAACACACACACACACACACACACACACACACACACCCACACACTGAGTCCCTGGAGTCCCTTTCCTACATGTACACTTGGAGTCCTTCAGTCATGGTCAATGATGTGTGCTATATATTTGTCTAAGACTCAGCTTCGATCCATTTCCCACAAGTCACTTCAGCATCTGCATGGGAAAATATCTTTCACTCAAAATAACTGCAATGAAAACGCCTAAAATTATTTATGGGAATAGAGAATCAGAAAGCTTTTTTTCCCCACAAACTAATTAATTTTTTGATCACCATGCTGAAAAAAAGTCAATGGGCTGTAGGAGAAATGTATACTAACAATGATGTTTGTTGCTGACAAAATATAGTGTGAGCCAATCATATTTTAAGGCATCAGAGGTTATGTGGTATAGTGGAAAGAGCACTGGATATGAAGTCAGAGAACTTGGTTCTGAATTGTGGTTTTATGATTTGCTCCTAAGTGACACTAGGAAGGTCACCTAACTTCTGTGGGCCTCAATTTCTCTATCTATAAAATAAGGAGGTTGTTGTGCTATTGTTATTGCTCAGTCACATCCAAATCTGTGTGACCCTGTGGACTACAGCACATCAGTATTGTCCATGGGGTTTTCATGGCAAAGACACTAGAGTGATTTGCGATTTCCTTCTATAGTGGATTAAGGCAAACAGAGGTTAAGTGAATTTCCCAGGGTCACATGGTTAGCAAGTGTCTAAGATCATATTTGAACTCAGGTCTTCCTGACTCCAGGCCCAGCACTCTATACACTGTTCCACCTACCTTCCCCACAGGGAAGTAGATGACTTCAAAGCTCCTTTCTAGTTCATCACTATTTTTGTATTTTAAATCCTTCACATTACTTCCATATAAAGGAAATTCAATAAATTCTTCACTTATTTCCACTTGAAAGGTGGGTACTTGAAATAAAAGAACAAGGAGTAGTTTGATTCTAGTATTATTTTTCCTAGTATTATTTAGCAGGCTTTTAAATATATATATATATATATACACACTAGTTAAAAAAGTAAAATTTAAGCATGCTTTGCAATTAGAGTACTAGAAGAACATGTTTTTCTCTCACAAATCAAACTGATGGGAAGAGTCTAAGTAGAGCACATTCAATTGATAAATACATAAATTTTACCCATGCATGGTTGAGCCTTTGGAGCACAGACATATTCATTTTGTTAGGAAGTAGTAGTTATGCAAATTTATAATGACCAGGGAATATGGCACAGTCATTTGGGTCAAACTTTCTGCCATTTCTCCTTCTTTTTCTTTTCCAGGCATGGTCGGTTTAAACGTTCGAATAGTGTAACAGCTGCAGTTCAGGCTGACTTAGAACTGGAGGGCTTTCCTGGACACATTACTATGGAGGACAAGGGTCTTCAGTTTGGTTCATCATTTCAGCGACATTCAGAACCTAGCACCCCCACCCAATATGGCGCAGTAAGAACTGTACGGACACAAGGACTTTTCAGTTATCGAGAAGATTATAGGACCCCAGTTGACACCTCAAACCTTCCCCCACCTGACCCTTGGCTGGAGCCATCTATTGAGACAGTAGAAACTGGCAGGATGTCACCTTGTCGGAGGGATGGAACATGGTTTATGAAGTTACTGCACACAGAGACAAAGAGAATGGAAGGATGGTGTAAAGAGATGGAACGAGAAGCAGAAGAAAATGACCTGTCTGAAGAAAGTAAGGATATTTTGGCATCTTATAATTTTTTACATTTACATTCCTTAAAGGAAACAAAAGAAAAAGATTGCTTTAACATAGTCCTTAAAGCCTTTAGCTGTCCATAAATCATAACCTTATATATTACCCTTCTTTCTCCTAAGAAGGAGGAGGAGACTTAAGTTAAAAGAAAGCGGACCTTTGTTTGGTATCCATTTTTCTAAGGCAAATAAATGGAAGTGGCCAACGAGGCAGTGTGGTACAGTTAACAGACGGCTAGATTTGTAGTCTGGAGACAAATAACCTAGATTTCAATCTTACACTGTTACTGCTCGTGTAACCTCTCTGGGACAAAGCCTCTTCATCTGTAAAATGAAGGGGTTGGAGAAGGTGACCTCTGCAGCCTCTTGCAACTCTAAATCAATGAATTTATGAACCTGTGGATTTTTTTACTAGGATTATAAGATCAATTGATTTACCTGTTCTCTTAAATTTTAACAAGCAAATAATTCAGGATGCATTGATTTTTTTTTATTTATAGGGTGCAAGGTTAGTAAGAAACCTATAATTATCTGCACAAAGCCAAAACAACCAAATGAAAATTTAAAAAAAAATTCAATCAGTCGACTATAAAATCAACAATAGGCAGACAGTTTGGCTGTTTTTTGATAGAATACATGATACATATGATTAGTTTGACCAAATATTTTGACATCATGTCAACATAACCTGAATTCTCTAAACACCTTCAGGATTTTTATAGGCTTAAATTTAGTTAAAGCTTCATTATGGAGAAAATCATAATGACATTTATTTTGACCACCTGTTTTCCAGAAAAAGATTACTCTACCATTACTTTTCAAAATTCATCCTTCATCAATTTTTATTTGTCAGTTTTTAACAATAATACTTCTCTGTACATAGGTTAGATTTATTATGTAATATTTAAGGTTAACATCTGTCCCTACTAAAATGAAGTGGATTATAGCTAAGTGATCTAGTGCATAGGACATGGAGTCAGGAAGACCTGAATCCAAATCTAGCCTCAGATAGGATATCCTCACAAATCACTTAACCCCTACTGCCTCAGTTGCTTCATCTGTAAAAAGAGAATAATCATGGCATCTACCTCACAGGGCTTTTGTGAATATAAAATGAAATAACGTTCGTAAAGCATTTTTCAAACCTCAAAGCACTATATAAATGCTAGCTAGTATATTCTATTCATTTATGCATTTGAAAATCAATAGTCGGGGCGGCTAGGTGGCGCAGTGAGTAGAGCACTGGTCCTGGAGTCAGGAGTACCTGAGTTCAAATCCAGCCTTAGACACTTAACACAAAAAGCTAGCCGTGTGACCTTGGGCAAGTCACTTTAACCCCAACTGCCCTCCAAAAAGCAAAAAAAAATCAATAGTCTTAGTTTTTCTTTAATTTCATTAATTCTGTTTCTTACTCCAAAGCATACCAAAAGACTATGTGCCCCCATCAACAGATCATTCTAGATTCCGAGTCTCTGAAGTCTAACTAATCTACTTCAGAACATGTTAGTATCATATTTTCTAAGTATTTGCAATTATATGCAATTTGTGAAACCTAGACATGGAGGAGTTAAAATGAAGTCTTAAGATAATAGCCTTGCATTTTTACCTGCTTGAATATAGAGTACAATGGCCATGGGAACCAAGAGAGGAGAGAAAGTGTTTTAACTCCTGTAGTATTATGCATATTTTTGCTACAACATCTATTCCATATTCCTTTCCCAAGATTTTTATTCGAAAAGAGGGGAAAATATTGGACCTAAAGCTATTCCTATTCTGTCTTTACATACTCATCTCTTGGTCATCCAACTCCACTAATTTTTTCTGTGAGTAGACAGCAGATGCTTAGTATCTGGGAACTGTTGTTGTCATGGTAAAGCATTTACTTTTTGCTTTTTTTTTTTTTGCTTTTTTTTTGGAGGGCAATTGGGGTTAAGTGACTTGCCCAAAGTCACACAGCTAGAAAGTATGTCATGTGTCTGAGGCTGGACCCGAACTCAGGTCCTCCTGATTCCAGGGCCAGTGCTCTACTCACTGCGCCACCTAGCCACCCCCATGGTAAAGCATTTAAACCTCATTTGGATGATATGCACATGCATTTTTATAAGGGTCTAATGAATCTTGAGGTAACAGTTGTTTTCTAAATAGCATGCATTTACATGTATCATCTAGTTTAGGTGAATTGTAAAAAGAGATTTCCTGTCTTTTTAGTAAGACAATGTTTTACCATGCACTTACATACCATTTTCCAATTTTTTAATATGCATATAAACTTATCATGATCATTTTTATTATTCTGTGGACTCTATAATCTCCAGTATAAAAATAAAGCAACACTGATGCACTAAATCATCTAGGTTGGTAGAAATTATGGATTTAAGTTGTCAGCTTCAGTCACGTCTGTGAATTCTTCCTGGTGTTTTGTTGCACAGTCTTTTAGAAACTAATCAAAGATCAGAAAATTTATAAGCCATGGTCTGTTTTTCCCTTATTGTTTCTTAGGTAAGAGTGTCTGGAGATAACCTTAGAAATAAGAGAAGGTGAAGCTAATTTAGACAGCCTTATGATAATTAAGTTTCTCTGTCTTGCAATACTGATGCTTTTAGGCACACAATTTTAAATCTATCCCTGTATTTAGGTAACATGGGAATCATGTATGTTATATAAAATATTTAGTTTATATTTTCTTTTTGTTTGAAAACAATTAGTATATTTTGCTGTTAACAGATGCTTTGTACATAACAAGGGGTTTTATCTTTATTATTCCAATGGTCCACTTTTGGCATTTTTTAAAAATCAGGATTTTTTTAGGTATTGAGTTTTCTAATCATAAAATCTAAGATATTTATCAATGTCTTTTATCACTTAAAATTAGAAACAATGTAAAATTTCCATCACCCAGAAATTAACTAACAAGAATATTCAATTAACCAGAATTGGTTACCCTCTTCTTTAAGGGAAAATGCATAAATTAGAAGAGAATAAGGATACGATAAAAATCTAAATTTTTAAGAATTATTTTGAGCACACATCCTGGGGTTAGTACTGATTATACTTACTATTCTAGTTCTTAATATGGCAACATAGTTTGATGATAAGTGCTTCATATTTGAAGTTATGGTCTCTGACTTCAAATCCCAACTTTGCTACTACCTAACTTAATATGACCTTGGACAAGTCACTGAACTAATCTGAATCTTAGTTTCTGTATGTGTAAGGGAAGAGGGCTGTGTTAGATCATCTTTAAAGTTGTCTCCAGCTCTACGAATCTAATGTCTCCCTCCTATCTTGTGTGTGTGTATGTGTGTGTGTGTATGTGTGTGTGTGTGTGTACTACCCTCTCACTGGTATAGGGAGATCCTATATGTGTATACATATGTGTATATAGTTTTATGTATTTAAATAATAGCAAAACTCTGTGTCTGTATCAGTAAAGTTCTTTAGATAACTGATATGCAATGTTGAGAGAAAAACATACAATTCAAAATGGGAATATTCTTATGTGCTTTAGTTTTTTAATGGTTGACAAAATACATATTCCTTATCCCCTGTCCTTTTTAAACAAATATATACAAATATATGTATCTATAGACATAGATATCTCTCTCTCTTTTACTTTCTCTCTCTCCACAAACATATTATATATATATATATATACACAAACATAGGGAAAGAGGGTGGAAAAGAGAGAGACATATAAAGGGAAGGAGAGGGGAGGAGGGGGAAAAGAGAATAAAAGAAAGAGAAGCAGACCTTCCCTGGGTGGGTTTGTATATTTGTTCATTTGCTTTCTTGAGAAGCAATAATTCCTTTGTTGGGGTTGTTTTTGTTTTTATCCCATTTCCATCTGGTACTGGCCACTAAGTTGACCAATGAAAATCGTATGTGTCATGAACAAACTAACATATCTGAAAATATATACCACTGAGAGAAAGTTACAAGGAGACAGATTTTTCTACAACATAATGTTCTACCAATGGCCTATACAAGATGTCTCAATTATGTTTAATGACTGGATATGAAACTATGTGCTGGAATGAACAGAGGCGTTCACTCTTACTAGGAGTCTCAAATGACCAGAACATAGGGAAATCCTAGGATTTTTTTAATTAAAAAGACTAGATTTAAATCATATAAACTGTACCATATATGCTAAAATGATCATAATTTCATGGTTTTTCTTAAATTTGCTAAGTACACACTAAAATTCATTAAAAATCACTTATGAAGAATCAAATCCCCTCTTGTTGTTTTGGTTACTTAATATAATCAGTAGTTTTCAACTTAGAGATTAAATATTTAGCCTTCCAACCCTATGTTAACTGAATGGGGCACTTCATGGTAATTAGAATAGACTTGAAATTATGTCTAAATATAACCAAATCTGTCAAAACAGATTTTTGTCCCACAAACAGATGTGCAAAGGAAATTAGTGTACTGTTAATTGGATCCAGATACCTGAAACTACTTGATGATTATTTTCAAATAAAGGAAATATTTAGCCAAAATCAAGTATGGAGCTATTGATTTAGAAACTTTCCAAGACAAAAAAGTAGACTAAAGTTATAGCTACAGGCAGCATGAAGTAGATTCAGCAATGGATCTAGCATCAGAAGAACTGGATGTGAAGCTTGGATTTGCTGCTTATTAGCCACATGACCTTGAGCAAATCTCCTAAACTCTCTGGGACTCAGCCTCCTCATTTGTAAAATATGGTTCTAGTCTAGACAATATTATATACCCCATGCACCTCTAGAGTCCATGAAACTATAAATTAAACGTCATATTAAATAAGAACTAAAAGACTCAAAGAGATCTGTGGTCTTGATATGGGAGTTCACTCCAGCTATGAAGCTCAGAACACATCCATGCCTTCCCATCCTATGAAACCCTCGTCCATATCTTCCTGGTATAGAGTTTACCCAATGTGCTAGAGGCCTTCCTAATTTTTTTCTTGACCTTTTAAGAATCTTTTCAAATTTCCTTTTTTTGCTGGACATGTTGACACATATTTGTAATACCTGCTTCTGGGGAGGCTGAGGCTGATAGATCACTTGAGCTCAGAAGTTCTTTGTTACAAAAAGGCTGAAGCTGTCAGGTACCTCCATTAAGTCTAGCACCAATGCAATAAACCCATAGAAAAGTGGGACTACTAATCTGCCTGTGGAGAGATGAACCAATGCAATTCAGAAATGGAGCAAACCAAAGTTTCTCTGCTGATCCTTAATGGGATCAGGCCATGAGAGGAAACTGTACTTACACCCTGGTGAAATATAGAGCTGTTGGTCTAAAAAAATTCTGTAAACTTTCCTTTTCATAAACACAATTTCTTTCCAAGCAGAAACCTAATTTCACATGTGCACACACACACACACACACACACATACAGTAGAAAGGTGCATAACAGTGAAATAGAAGATCTCCACAAACACCTCCACCTTCAGAGTTTTGCCTGTGACTAACCCTGTCCACAATAAGAAATTATGAAACTGAGAAACAAAACCAAAGTCAGTATTCACAACAAAATGAAAGGAGAGAGGAGAGAAAAGAGAGGGAAGGAAGGAAGGAAGGAAGGAAGGAAGGAAGGAAGGAAGGAAGGAAGGAAGGAAGGAAGGAAGGAAGGAAGGAAAAATCAAATTGAAGTATTCCTCAGGAACTGAGCACCAACTCATTAGTTGACCAGGCTCCTTGCTGGTAATAAGATAGGAGCCTAAAATTATTATGTTCACTTTTTCAGGCCACCAAATGATACTGAAGAAAGTTTAGTATACTGATGAAAGTTTTGTATGGTGATGGTGAAAAATCCATAATAAGAGATCAATCCCAAAGAATTTCTTCCCCAAAAAAGACATAGTTATTCAAGGGTCAATTCAAACAGTATGTTCTGTATAATTCAGTTAGAAATCTTGAGAAGAACACAGGTATTTCTGTGAAATTTCACAGCAAATCCAGGTCAAACTGTGTATCAGCAAGCACCCTAGCATACCCAGAGTGGCTGCTAGCACAGGTTCTTAGATCCGCTTTTCTAAAGGAAAGCAAATTAAAATGGGTTAACAATCTTACTTTAATGAATCAAACATAAATCATTTACCTAGATCAGTGGGAAAAGTCAGCACTCTGAACTTCTGAGAATGCAAACAGAATATAAACAGAAGTTACAAGCAGACAAAGAAACACATCAGCAGACAGGCTTCCAATGGTCTGACCATTACATCCATACCTATTCAGTTACCAGAGAGGGAAGCACCAACATCTGGGTGTTTCAAAGCCAGGGGGGGCTCAACGGCTTCCCAGAGTCTCATCTGGCCAAATCACACAGCTCTTCTCAAAGTGAGCCCCAAAGTAAAACCTCACATCAGGGTATATATAGCCTTCTCCTGGATCAGAGAATTTCACAAACCTCTTGACCCACTGCCCAATCACAAAGTAGTAAGACGTGGGCATTCCTGAAGAACAAGCCTCCTGCCACATGCTCCATGTGACCACATTCAGCCTATTAGGGCGCAGAGTATACTTTCAAATCAGGGAAGGTTCTCAGAGCCACTTAAGCATATCAAAGAGCCTAGAGGCAGGGAAAATCTTCAGATTCCCATAACAAACTGAAATTTGCTGAAAAGGTGGGAGAAGTTGTGGTAGCTGGATGGGTTAATCAGGTGGCTTTGTAAATCAAGAGTAAGAGTTAAATTTGTTCTTTAGATTTTATATTCTGATTAGCATTAGTCCTTGTCTTCACTTCTTGAAAGGATAGTTGTCTAAAATGAGGCAAAATTAGGACTGTACAGTAGAAAGGAATAAATTGAATTTTTGCTTCAACTTCCTTGCAATTATAGGAAGCTATTTACACTGCAGGTATCAGTCGAGGTCATTATCATTCAAGGAATAGCAAAAGCCTTTTGCTATTAACAACCACATCAGTAGAGATGCTCTTTAACATTTATCATCTTCAAAGCAATATCCAGTCTCTACTATTCATAATTACTCTCTAGTCCACTAAAATGATATCAAGATATGGCCCACCTATTAATGCAGTGCTAAAAATTATAAATTGAAGGACTTTATATTAATACTTTAGTTGAATTCCATTTAAGAGGAATATGAATAGTGGGGATTAAAATTTCCAATTCTCTGAAACTGACTGACTTCTTTAATTATGTTTTAATGCAGTATGCATTCTAGAAAAGGGAAATGTATTCATTGATTTCAACAGTATTTCTTTCCTTCTAACTTGATTAGAACAAACCTCTCCTTAAATTTGTTCATAAATCATGCATGGTATTTGGGACTTACAAATAGGAATCAAAAGGTAATCTTTACTCTGATGAGACAATCATCATAGTACTATATCTTAGGTAGCAAAATTTAAGAGACAACATGGCATAGTATAAAGAACCCTGGATTTGGACAAGATAACCTGGATCACAGCTTGGATATTTACTGCCTGTGTGACATTACAGAAATTACTTAGAATAATTTTATCATAGAATTTCTTACCTTCAATGGATCCCAGAGACTGTTTAGTTAACCCAATGTCTAAATATATTTTGTTGTTGTTATCTGCCCATTAAATTAGTAATCCAACTAATGAGCAAGAAGTAATTATAATATATTGTCTTCACAGGACCTCAAACATCTTATAGTACTATTTATAGACTTGTGAATATCTCAATCATCTGAGTAAGGATTCATGCTAACTAATGGGGAGTGGCTCTCTCCTCTCTGGATTTTCACAGTACTACTTTCTGTTGGAGTTCCTCTTATCTGTCTGATCATACCTTTTCAGTTCCTTTTTCTGGGTCATCAGCCATATAACACCCCGCACCCCCTTCCCCCCCAAAATAGTGAATGTATCTCAAGATTCTGTCCTGGACCTTTTTTTCTCTCACTATTTTCTCTCAGTTACAAATTTCATCTGTTCACATGTATTCAATTGTCAATTCCACTTCCACATCAACTACCCATTAGTCATTTTGAAGAGGATATTCTGAAAGCATCTCAAATGCAACATGCCCAAAATAGAAATCATTGTATTCCTATCAAATCTATTCCTCTTCTGAATTATTATTGCCATCCTTCTAGTCACTCAGGTTCACAACTCTGATATTTTCCTCAACTCCTTATTTTCATTTCATACATCCATCAGTTGCCAGCCTTGTTGTTTTTACCTCCACCTCACCATTGAGTCTCTCACCCCCATTATAGGATCATAGAATCACAGGTCTAGACCCGGAAGAGATCTTAAAGGTTAGACCAAACCATAGACTTGGATCACTTCCACCATTTGCTAACTTCACTCCTGCACAGATGCTGCTGAACGAAGATGGAGAAAACCATGTCACCAGAAAATTCTGACTGGGTCCACTACAGATTTATTTTACACAACTTCAAATGGGTCCTAACTGCTGCTATGCATTCCTACTATACCTATTTTATCACCTCACAACCCCACTCTCCACAATAGCTCTTCCAAACCTTTTCATCCCTCCCCAGACCTTCCATAGCTTCCCCTACCCCTACCCTCTTACCTGAAAACCTTGCCTCATATTTTGTAGGGAAACAAACTGAGACTATTGCTATTAGCTCCCTCTTCTCCCTTCTTACTTTTCCCTAAAAATTAGAATGCCTTCTGCCATTATCTCTTCCTTCACTCCTGTTTCACATTGTGAAGTAACCTTACTACTTACCAAGGCTAAACCCTCTACTTTTTCAAGTGATCCCATTCCATCCCATCTCTTCCATCACCCCCTCTGTCATTCCCACTCTTTCAGTTATATTCAATCTCTCCCTGTCTACTGCCAATAAATATGCCCATGTCTCCTCCATTATGAGAAAAAAAAAAAACAATCCTCACTTGATCCCTGGTAACAACTGTCCTATAACCTTTTTTCTCTTTGTAGCTAAACTCAAAAAGGCCATCTACAATAGGTGCCTTCCACTTTTACTCCTCCCACTCTCTTCCTAACCCTTTCTTTATCTGGTTTCCAAACTTATCATTTCACTAAAACTGCTCTCTCCAGTTATTAATGATCTCTTAGTTGCCAAATACAAATGCCTTTTCTTTATCCTTATTCTCCTTGAGTTCTCTGTATCTTTTGACACTATTAATCATTGTCCCCTCCCAGATACTCTCCTCTGTAAATGTTAACTCATGTCATTATTACTATTATTTTACATGAAGTAAGTCCTCCTCCTTCCTCTTCCTAGTGTTTTCCCTTCCCTCCTCTGTCAAAAAATTTATTTTCTGTTTATCTGACATATACCTATGTATTTAAATGTCTCCTCTGATAAAACATAAGTTTCTTTAGACCAGGGGTTATTGAATGTTTTCCTTCATATCCTCAGTGCCTTGCACAGATCCTGGCATGGAGACTTTTAACAAATGCTTGTTGATTGAATCATTGATGAAGACTAAGAGATAAAAAGCAGTTACTCCTGAAGGCAAAGGAAGTAGAAGCACAATCAAACATAGATTCTGATGTGCTGCAGCTACAGGCCATATTGTACTGTCTTCTGACTTACATGTTATACAAAACTCATAGATCCCATGAGAATCATGAAAAATGTAGCAAATACCTTTATTGATAAATGCTAAAGGAATTTAGTTCTCTAATTTAGAATTTTGAAGACTAAAAAGAGTTCACTTAATTCTATACTGTCTTAATATTATGTGAATGAAGGTAATTTTCTCCATCTCCACACAAGAAAATAAAGGTAGGGAGGGAGACATGTTGAATACAGTGTGACAGCTTTTGGTTAAATATGAGAAATGGGGGGGGCGGAGCCAAGATGGCGGTGTAGAAGCAGCAAGATCCTGCAGCTCCCACACCACCACCCTAAACACCCAGAAAATATGAGCCCAGACAAAGTCTAGGAAAGTCTAGGACTCTCACACTCACAAAACTACAGAGAACACACCTCTCGCTGAAGGCAGCTCGGCAGCAGGGGCTCAGCTCGAGCCCCGCAGCCAGCCTGCAGAGGTTCTACAACCTCCGGCACCTCCACATCTGCCAAGGTATGAAGAAGGGGAACAGGAGAAGGGCAGCTTGCACCACAGCGGAGCAGAGACCCGGCAAGCCCAAAACCTCAGCGGCCAGGCAGGGCCCCAAGGGGGCCACAATGAGCGGAGCCTCCCAAGCCACAGCGTGAGTCTGCTTCAAAGAAAATCTAAAGCACCTGCCTGAGGGGAGCTTTGGTCAGAGACGGTTAGTGAAAGTTGAAACTTTGAAAATTAATTTGGGGGTGATAAAGCAGTTCAGCCAATCTGCCCCAGGGGCAAGCAAGCAGTGGAGGAGGGGCACTAATGGAACCAGCAGCGGTGGCCCCCACCAGGCTGCTTCAGAGCCCCTGGCCTGCAGACACCCAAGGGGGCGCTGAATCGATTGATCAGGGCCAACTGCTCTTGCATTGAGCGGGCTGGATCCAGATCGTGGTCTTGGGTGGTGGTCCTGGGGTGAACTTTCAGCAAGCCAAAACTGGGGGGACTTGCAACACCCCCCTAATAGCTCCGGCAATTGGGAAAACCCCAGCAATTTGGAATAGAGCTTTCCCCCCTTGGAAGCAGAGTTTCACAGACCTAAAAAAACCAACCAATTAATTGACTGGACAACATGAGAAAGAGGAAGCAAAATAAAAACACCAATAAAACTCTAGAATCCTTTTTTATGGATAAAAAG
>CM053595.1:176421266-176459141 GCA_028646575.1 Pseudocheirus occidentalis
GGGGAGATGTTGGGGGCCAAGACCTTCAGAGGTCCTGGCACACTAGCACCCCAATTCTACAAGGGCACTAGGTAAGGATAGTATAATCTTGTTGGGTAGATGCTCTCATTGGCCTCGTGAATATCTAAAGTATGTACATTTGCAAGTCCTGATTGGGACTCCTGATCTACTGTGCCCCTAGAGGTGGTTTTAGGATAAAGATCTGGAGGACTGATTAACGGTGGGCTGAGGTCTAGGGATGGGCAAGACCTAAGATGCAATAAGGAATATAAGCCCTATGAGTTTCTTGTATCAGTGGATTGGTATGGAATAGCTCTGGAATAAATAGACTATGAAATCCATCGCCCTCTCTCTGTCTCTTTCCTGTAATCCAGCCATGGGCTGTTCTCACTCTCTCTATATATTTTCCTCAACTGGTAGCTAGGCCTAGACTGTGCTGGCCACAGCAATGGCTTTAAGTGGATGCTGACCCAGAGAACATAACAAACTTGGAGTAACTTTCTGGAACCCAAGTCGTTATATGTGAAACATTGATAAACTAGAAAATTATGCCTTGAGATCATGCCATATAAGGATGACTTAAAGAAACTGTGGGTGTTACTATGCAGAAAAGAGATAATACAGAAGATACAGATGACTTCACGTACTTCAAAGGCTATTATGGGAAAGACTTTTTTGGTTTGGTGCAGAATAGGAACAACAGATGAAAACTGGAAAAGGCAGATTTTGTTTTGATATAAGGCAAAACTACTCATATAACTTGTTAACAAATTATCACATACATAAAAATTTGAGGGGAGCAAGAGTACTAACAATCAACAGGATCAAGAAAGGTTTATACGGGCTTTCCACAGGAGCTAAAACTTGGGCTCAACCTTGAATGAAGCTAGGAGTTCAAAGTAGTGATGGAGAGTGATTGTGTGGGAGTCAACCTGCGCAAAGGGGAAGAAAGGAACATATGAAATGCCTACTATGTGCCAGGCACTGTACCAAGAACTTTACAAATGCTATCTCATTAAAGATATAAAAATAGAAGATGAAATGCTGAGTATGGAGAACAGAAAAAACCATAGACCAGTCCAGATAAAACATACTGTGTAAAGTAGAACATTCAGCAATTCTAAAGCAGTAAACTAGAACCAGATTGTGAAAGGCTGTGAAGAATTTTCAATGCCAACTTGTACTTAGGAACTCTACATGATACTCCATATATTTCATATGTCCCTCCTCAAATGATTATCCATAGTCCTCAAGTACATACATTTCTGTTTTCAACAAACTCAACATACAAAATATAAACCCTTTACTGAATACAACCAAATGTAATCCCAATGTTTGCCACTGGGAGAAGGGGAGGCACAATGTGAGGACTGGTCAATGAGCCTAGTCTTTATGAGTATTCACAATGTGTTCTGCTGATGCAATCCCTGACTTGAGCATGTGTAGATATTGTTCCACTCTGTATACTTAGTGAAGAAGAGACTTTTTGATTGATTGCGGAGCCATAACTGTGACTACATTCAAAGACTCTTGACAAAGTTGGGTCATTTCTTTTTTCCTGTCTGGCTGTATAAGAGTGAAGGCACTCAAGCTCTCCCCATCTGAGGCCAACCTGTAACCCATGAATTGGAGCCCAAATTCTTTGAATTTTTTCTTCTCTACTTTGAGGTGAAAATGTATGGAAAACATCTACAGGAGAAGGCCAACAGGGATGCCCCATCCCCCAAGTCAGAAGAGAAGTCTACCCTCCAATGAAAGCAAGTAGATAAGCCTTGAAGTCCAGTGAAAGTTAGCAGTAAGAACCTGTGCCCCAGCACAAAATACTTGGGACAGTGCAGAACAGTAACCAACTCTCACATAAAAAATACTGTCACAGGGGGTGGCTAGGTGGCACAGTGAATAGAGCACCGGCCCTGGAGTCAGGAGTACCTGAGTTCAAATCCGGCCTCAGACACTTAACACAAAAAACTAGCCATGTGACCTTGGGCAAGTCACTTAACCCCAACTGCCCTCCAAAAAGCAAAAAAAAAAACAAAAACAAAAACAAAAACAAAAAATACTGTCACAAAAAAAGGCAGAAAAAATGAGATAAAAAATAATTTGACTATAAAAAGTTACTACTGTGGACAGGTAGATTCGAGGAATGAACTTAGAAGAAGACAATAGTGTCAAAATGTGAAGCTTCAAAGAAAAATGTAATTTGGTCTCAGGCCCACAAAGAATTTCTAGAAGAGTTTAAAAAGGATTTAAAAAAAAAAACTAGAGAAGTAGAAGAAAAATGAGAAAAGAAATGAGAGTAATTCAAGAGAATCATGAAAAAAAGAGTCAGTAGCAAGGGAAAAGATATACACAAATTTACCAAGGAAAATAACTCCATAAAAAACAGAACCGGCTAAATGGAAAAGGAAGTACAAAAATTCATTGAAGAGAATGATTCCTTAAAAGTTAGAATTGAGCAAACAGAAGCTAATGTCTCTGAGATATCAAGATACAATAAACCAAAATCAAAACAGGAAAAGTATATAAGAAAATGTGAAATTTCTCTTTGGAAAAAAACAATGACCTGGAAAACAGATCCAAAAGAGATAATATAAGAATTACTGGACTACCTGAAAGCCATGCTAAAAAAAATTTTTTTAAGTCTGGACATCTTTCAAGAAGTTGTCATACAAACTGTTCTGATATCCTAGAACCAGAGGACAAAATATAAACTGAAATAATTCAATGATTATTGCCTGAAAGAGATCCCCCAAAATCTTCCAGGAGCTAACAGAGAAAGGAGAAAGTACTACAAGCAGCCAAAAAGAAACAATTCAAGTATCATGGAGATATATTCAGGATTACACAGGATTTGGCAGCTTCCACATTAAAGAATTGAAGGGCTTAGAATATCATATATAGGAAGACAAAGGAGTCAGAATTACAACCAAGAATTACCTACCCAGTTAAAATTGAATATAATCTTTTGGTGGGCAAAATGGATACTTAATAAAATAGAGGATTTTCAAGCATTCTAATTAAAAGACCAGAGCTAAATAAAAAATTTAACCTCCACATACAAGACTCAAGAGAAACAAAAAAGTAAAACAGAAACAAAAAAGAGAAAACATAAGAAATTCAATAAGGTTAAACTGTTCATATTTCTATATAGCAAGACAATATTTGTAACTCTTAAGAACTTTATTACTATAAGAGCAATTAGAAAAAGTATATGTAGGCAGAGAGTATGGAAATATGGTGACTTTGCTGGAACAATCAAAGCAAAAACCAAAAGGAGTGAGAAAGAAAATTCCACTGGAAGAAGTGGGGAGACTGAATGGGGTAAATTATCACACATAAAAGAGTCATGAAAAAACTATTATAACAAAGGTAAAGATGGGGGTATAGGGAGGTGGCAGGCAAAGTTTAAACCTTACTCTCATCAGAATTGGCTCAAAAAGGGAATAACATACACACTTAGTTTGATACAGAAATCTGTCTTACTCTATAAGGAAAAAAAAGGACAGGGATAATAGAAGGGAGAGGGAGACCAATAAAAGGGAGAGTAGACTGGGGAAGGCAGTGATCATAAGTAAAACACTTGTGAAAAGGAAAACAGGGAAATGAGAGAGAAAAGGATAAAAAAAATGAAAAATAGCACAGAGGTAAATACAGTTATTTATCATAACTATAAATGTGAATGGGATGAACTCACCCATAAAACAGAAGCAGATAGCAGAATGGATTAAAAATCAGAATCCTATAACATGCTGTTTACAAGAAACATATTTGAAAGACAGAGTACACACAGAATACAGTAAGGGGCTAGAGCACAATCTATTATGCTTTAGCTAAAGCAAAGAAAACAGGGATAGCAATCATGATTTCAGAAAAAGCAAAATCAAAAATTGATGTACTTAAAAAAGATAAGGAAAGAAACTATATCTTGCTGAAAGGTACCACAGAAAATGAAGTCATATCAGTACTAAACATATATGTATCAAATTGTGTAGGATCTAAATGTTGAAGAAGTTGAATGAGTTACAGGAGGAAATAGATAATAAAACTACACTGGGGGGGGGGGCTCAACTTTTCTCTCTCAGAACAAGATAAATCTAACCAAAATATAAACAAGAAAGAAAGAAGTGAATAAAATTCTGGAAAAGTTAGGTATGATAGCTCTCTGGAGAAAGTTGAATGGGAATAGAAAGGAATATGCCTTTTTCCCAGCAGTACATAGCACCTACACAAAAACTGACCACATATTCAGACATTAAAAACCTCACAACCAAATGCAGAAAAGCAGAAATGGTAAATGCATCCTTTTCAGATCATGATACAATAAAAATTACATCCAATAATCTATAATAATAGTATCAGAGGCCATATTTGAACTTATGAAGATAAGTATTACTAACTTCAGGTTCAGTACTCTCTCCCTTGTTTGGATTACCATCATAACAAACCTCTATTTAGAGAACATTCACAGAACAGAGAAAGTCAAAATACAGTGTAACTCATTCATTTAGCAAGTAAGTTCTCAATTCAATTGCAAAGTACCAACATCCAGGTATCCCACCCCTCACTTGATCTACTTGAGTTTACTTAATACTAGCTATCATCCTTGAACTCTCTTTTCTGACTAAATTTCTTAAGAAGGCACTCTACAATTGATGCCTTGTAAAGCCAAGCATGAGCAGCTTTCCAGAGGACTGCTGCTGTGAACAGCTTCAAGGTTCTGATTACACAGTATAGTGAGCTCTCTATTTATTCAGTAACAAACTAAGACAAAATATTCACAGAAATAAAAGTACAGCATTTACAATGTTATAACTTAACAACTTATCACTAAAGTGGCCACATGGTTTCACCAAAGTGGTCACATAGTTTTAAGCAAAAGATAACATTCATTTAGTAAGAACTCAATCATTTAGTAAGTGCTTAATTCAATCATTCTTAAGGTGGCAAACCTCCATAATTGACACAAAGTCAAGGTTCTCCACCCCTTTATATTTGGCATCTAAGAGATCATTGGTAACTTTGGAAAGAACACTTTCAAATGGATGATGAGATCAGAAGCCAGACTATAGAGAGTTAAGAAGGGAGTGAAAGGAAAGGAGTTGTAGACATGTAATGGTAATGGGAATTTGAAGATCTTACCTGTCCCTTGTATTTGCAATCAAACAGGTACTTAGCACCTTGTTCCAAGTCACATTGTCTTAATCTCTTAAATCAAAAGGTCTTCTCTCTCCTTAACTCAATCATCTAAAAGTAAACATCAGAAATTCTCCCCAGCTTGCCCACAGTAAATCATGATCTTCTCAGTTTGCACTGAATACCCAAGGAGAGTTCTTTTCATCTTGACTCGAGGCAGGCTCTCTGCTTCCATGGTTCCTCTTCCATGGTCCCAGCTCCTGCCAAATCTATCCAACTGCCACCTGAGTTCAAAGGCAGACAGCTCTCAGTTATTTGTCCAGCTTCTATTGCAGTTCCTGTTCCATACTGAAGCTCACAGTGTCTGATCCACCTCAAGTCCTTCACAGTTTCTGTTCCTGGGAAGACAAAGCTTAACAAAGCCACAATAACATTCATTCACATGGTTGGCATCCACATCAATTGAGAAATCAACATAGACCCAACAACAAAGTCTGAGACAAAGTAACATCAAAACAGACAAAGTACTGGCACAACAGTCATGCTTCTTCCCAGTTCTCCTTTCTTCTCATTTCTCAGTTCTCATTCCCTACAGTTCTGGTTGGCTCTCAGAAGTTCTCAGAAGCTCCAGCTGGCCCTCAGAAGTTCTTAATAACTCTCAGAAGTTCTGCCACCATAAGTCATGTTCTCAAAATCTTTTCCCTTCTCATTTCACAGTTCTTCTCAATCCTCTTCTCAGTTCTTCTCAGTGCTCCATTCTCTTCTCAGTTCTTAGCTCCTCAGCCTCCATGCTGCTTGTTCCCAGAAATTCTGGTTCTCTAACTTGGACTTTTCTTTATATAAGGTATTAACTCCTCCTCATTCCAGCCCCTTCCTGTCTATCCCACTGTGGGATTCACAAGTCCTGGATCTTAATACCTGATATAATCATGAACTTGGAACAAGGTGCTAAGTACCTGTTTGATTGTAAATACAAGGGACAGGTAAGATCTTCAAATTACCATTACATGTCTATACCTCCTTTCCTTTCACTCCCTTCTTAACTCTCTATAGTCTGGCTTCTGATCTCATCATCCATTTGAAACTGTTCTCTCCAAAGTTACCAATGATCTCTTAGATGCCAGATATAATGGACTCAGACTTCTGGGTTATGGAACCTATGAGATGGAAGACTAGATATTTTCTCTGATCCTCCTGACCTCTCAAACCTCTCCAATAATTATGTTCCAAAGATAATGTAGCATCAGCTGTGTCTGTGGTCTAGGAAACCAAGAAGTCTGAAAGAAGGTAACTACTGTCTAAGTCTAGTTCACTCACCTTTCCTTCCCCTCCCACCACGCTCTGGACAGCAAGGCTGAACTAGCCTCCCAACCTATAACTTGCATTAAATGTAATCCCACACTCTCCTTCTATCCCTTCTAGTGCCATGGTGATCCCAGTTGTCAAATTCACTGAGGCCTCCATATCTAGTGCTACAGCAGCATTCTGTGCTACATCAGAACTCTGCAGGAGAGCAAAGGAACAGAGGGAATAAAGAAGGACACATGTGTAGACTTGTGATAGAGCTCAACCCCACACTCTGGCCCCCTCCTCTTCCCAGAATCTTGAAGATCAAACTCCACATGACAGGAATTTTCCCAGTTTGGAGTAACACCAATATGACAGTGCTCTGTACTGCTGGAACAGAGAACTGAGGAACAGAGAAATATGACATAACACCATGGGGTGGGTAGGGGAGCTGTGTGGTACTCTACTATGCCTGAGAGAAAGAACCCAGCATCCAGCTAGGGTCAGTTCTATCCCCATAAAATTTATTTGGGTAAAAGACCTAGGTTAGTGAACCATGAATTGTCCAGTGTGGGAGGAAACTAAGATACTTTGAGAGCCAGTCCCCAAGAAAACCACCATCAGAGCAGAAGGAATCAGAAAGTGAGAAACAGAGGAAAATCAGGGTGAAAACTAAAGACTAATCCCCAATTGATAAATGGTCAAAGGATACGAACAGGCAGTTTTCAGAGGAAGAAAGTAAAGATATCTGTAATCATATGAAAAAATGCTCTAAATCACTATTGATTAGAGAAATGCAAATCAAAACAACTCTGAGGTACTACATCTCACCAGTCATATTGGCTAACAAGACAAAACAGGAAAATGATAAATGCTGGAGATGTGGGAAAATTGGAACACTAAGGCATTGTTGGTGGAGTTGTGAACTGATACAATCATTCTGGAGATCAATTTGAAACTATGCCTAAAGGGCTATAAAAATGTGCATACCCTTTGACCCAGCCATACCACTTCTAGTGCTATACCCCAAAGGGATCATAAAAGTGGGAAAAGGACTCATATGTACAAAAGTATTTATAGTAGCTCTTTTGGTGTTGGCAAAGAATTGCAAATCAAGGGAAGGCCCATAAATTGGGGAATGGCTAAACAAGTTGTGGTATATGAATGTAATGGAATATTATTGTGCTATAAATCTAATGAGGAGCAGACAGACTTAATAAGAACCTGGAGGGACTGACATAAAATGATGCTGAGAGAGAGGAGCAGAACCAGGAGAACACTGTACAAAATTATAGATGCAGTGTATCTGTGATGACTGATTTTGATAAACTGGGCTCATTTCAGCAATGTAAGGTTATAAGACAACCCTAAATGATTCACGATAGAAAAGGTATCCACATCCAGAGAAAGATTTACAGAGCCTGAATGCAGACTGAAGCAAACTACTTGCTCTCTCCCTTTTATGTTTTATTTTTTTCCTTCTTTCTCATTCATTCCATTGGTTATAATCCTTCTTTACAACTTGACTAATGTTTAATGTGAAGGTATTTATAGAAACTGTATCAGATTGCATGCCATCATAGGCAGGAAGGGGGAGAAAATTTGGACCTCGAAAGCTTGTGGAACTGAATGTTATAAACTAAAAGTAAATAAATAAGTTAATTAAATTTTAAAAAATAAAGGCAAATTCACAAAGATCTCAGGAAGGAAAAAAAAACTCAAATTTTTTTAGCATAAACAGATAAACTAAAAGAGGAAAACATTATCGCCAGAAGTAAATATAACCTCTGGATCTTATAAGTATTTTCAAGCATTTATGAATAAATACTGTAAAATAAAAGAAAATTATTCAATGCCTGTTGAGGCAGAGGACTAAATGGATTTTGAGGAGTACATGGAACCACAACTCACTGTTCTTGAGTGGTTTAAGAAGGAAGTAAGAATTATAAAAGCAGAATTTATGGTCTGCACAACAATTTTAATGCTTTTTCTTTGTGGCCAATTTTCATCCCTCTTGACCTCTTTGCAGGTTTTGACACTAACAATTATCCTTCTTTTCCTGAATACTTTTCTTTTATCTAAGTTTTCATGATTATACTCACTCCTAGTTCTCTTAACTATGTGATCATTTCTTCTCAGTATTCTTCACTAAATCTCCATACAAGTCATACCTGAGTGTACTTCAAGGCTCTGTCCTGGGTCCTCTTCTCCTTCTAGACTATTTCACCTAGTGATCTTATCAGCTCCCATGCTCCCATGATATCATCTCTATGCTGATTATTCTAAGACCTATTTATCCTGTCCCAGCTTTCTGTTGACTTTCTCTCTTGCACCTCCAACTGCTAGATATATCTTAAATTCAACATATATGAAAGTAAATTCACCACTTCCCATCTTTCTTATTTCCTTAATTCTATGGAAGGTATCACCACCTTTCTGGTCACCCTGACTCACAACTTAAGTATTCTTCATCCTCTCTCACTGTCACCCAATATCCATTTAGTTGCCAAGTCCTTTGATTTTACATTTATAACATCTCTCATATATGCATATATGCCTCTTTTTCTCCTCTAATATTGCCATCACCATCATGCAGGTCCTCATTACCTCATGTAAGGACTACTGTAACAGCCTTATGGTTGGTCTCTATGTCCCATGTTTCTCCCCACTCTAGTCTTTCACCTACTCAACTACCAAATTGGTTTTCCTAAAGAACAAATTTGACCATTTGCTCCCCTAACCCCCATTCAATCAACCCCAGTGGCTCTCTATTGCTTCCAGGATCAAATATAGCAGTCTTTGTCTTTTAAGTCTTCCATAACCTGGCTTCTTCCTGCCTTTCCTGTCTTCTTATAATTTACTACCTCCATATACTCACCCCCCCTCCACCCTTCCACACACTCTATAATCCAATGACACTGGCATCCTTGCTGTTTCTCCCACCAAACACTCCGTCTCCTGAATCTGAGCTTTTCCCCTGGCTGGCCCCCATGCCTGGAACTTTCTCCTACCTAATCTCTGCTTCCTACTGTCCCTGGCTTCCTTCAAGACTCAGCTAAAATCCCACCTTCTGCAAAAAAAAAACCTTTCCCAATCTTCCTTAAAGTCAGTGCCTTCCTTCCTTTGATGCGTGATATCTGAAATAACTGAGGAAACAAAGGTTTGAGTTTCTGAGAATACATGCCAATTGCATAACAAATTGGCAATAGACCTCCTCAGTTTGGTACTGGACCCCACATACAGAAGGAGAATGAAGTTTATGTATTAAAAGAAAACAATTTAACAGGATATAAACCAGAATACAAGATTTCTGATTTCTAATTGGAGGAAAGATGATGGATTTTACAAGGTGGGGAAGGGAGGAAGGGTGAGTTTCAGTTTAGTTGAGAGGGGGCATGTAAGTTTGGAGGTTTTTCCTTTTCCAAAATTGGGAGATGATGATTAATTGCATCCACCTGCATTTTACAAAAGAATAGCTCATACCATCTATTTTCCGATGAATGATTTGCAGAAAAGTAACAAGAAGGCAGATAATACATGTAGCAACACAACAGTGAATCAATCAGTGCTCATGAAATGGAATTCAACTGGTTCTCTTGATTCTCACACCAAATCAACTCCCATTTTGTAACTGACCTCTAATGTATTTGTTTGTTCTTGTTTGTTCTGTTTGAGTGTTTATACATAGATACATACATATACATATATATATTAAAAATGTGTGTATATACATACACAGATACATAAATATACATAGATACATGGATATATACATACAAACATATATACACATACAAATGGAAGCTAGGTGGCTCAGTGGCCTGGAGTCAGTAAGACTCATCTTCCTGAATTGCCAAATCTGGTCTCAGACACTTATTTGCTACTGTGTGACCCTGGGCAAATCATTTAACCCTGTTTGCCTCAGTTTCGTCATCTTTAAAATGAGTTGGAGAAGGAAAGCAAACCACTCCAATATCTTTGACATGAAAATCCCAAATGGGATCCCAAAGAGTTGGACTTGACTGAAAAAAAACCTAAACAACATATATAGTTTATACATAATTGTTTGTATGTTGTTTTCTCCAATAAGCTAAAAGATCCTCAAGAGAAGGGACTGTCTGCCTTGCTTTGTATTTCCAGTATTTAGTACACAGTACCTAGCATACTGAAGATGCTTAATAAATGTTTGCTGAGTAGCCACTGACTGAAAATTGGGGGTCAAATCTACTTCCTAAAGTATTGCTTATCTCTTTCCCCTAAATTCTCAGTTTTATAGTCTTTGAGGGATTAAAGCTATTTTGAATTTAAGGGGTATCAGGATCTATTCAATAAAGTGTCTTACTGTAAAAAAAAAGCATGAGGAATGGAAATAACAGATATACTCTGGCATTCCTATGACCTTCTATAATAGCACATGCTATCTCTCTCCCCCTTGTACAAATTGCCAAAGACTGATTTTGACAAAGGGTTTACAGGGACAAAACTTTTTATATCTTATTCAGTGAAATGAAAACTTAACTTATATTTTATATTATATTAAATACATTAATATATTATTTATTTATTTTAATGCCTTATGACAGACTTGTTTTCCCTAACATTCAGAGAGGAAAGACAGAGAGAAGGGGAAAATACCTCCGCACTTGCTACATTAAATTCAAACTTACCTAGTACTTTTTTCACAATAGGATGGAAGAACTTTGAGCCTGAAGCTTCAAATCACTCGACAATTAACGATTTCCTGAAGGAAATTCAGTCCATTCTCTTCCTTATGCTTAACTCTAGGCCCAACATTTTACAGATAGGGAAATAAAGATGCTGGAAAGTTAAATAAGTTTCCTATAGCAAGTCCATCAACATAGTGAATAAGTATCAGAGGTCAGACTCAAACCTAGGTTAAGCACTGTATGTCTTCCTACCTCTCAGCATGACTATCTACTAAAGCATAGTGACATTACGATGTTGAGTGTACCCACATAGAAAAAAAATCAATGATCTTTGAAGCATTTATAAATATTCATTTATATAGTTTTGTGTATCTTTATAATGCTTAAGACAGGTGGAGGATTTTATGACCATTTTACAGTCTCTCATAAGCCATAACAAGTAAATTGTTGTCATATATGGCTTCTAATCATTCTTATTTAGGGAAGCAAGTGAGTATAAAACCTATAGCAAAAGAATAGAATGAGAGAATTTTCCAGATTGAAATAACCTGGAAAAACAAGTTAGCTGAGCTGTGCAGTCTGTTTGTTTTGGGAGTCCCTTTCCCATCAAAATTTTGTCAATGACCAATTTCTAGTTGACTTTTGACCATACTAATTAAAATAAGAGTAACATCTCTAAACTACACAATGTCTGAAAGATAATGGCCTTATCATTTTGTATTTGTGTAGTGAAATCAGATAAACTTACTTTACTAGTCCCTCCCACAAACACTGGGGACAATTTACTGTACTTTTAAGAGGAAATAGAATCTTGGGAGACATCAGAAAGGTATGAGTTATCTTAAGGGCACTGGGTGGTTGGGAGAAAACCCAGATATCTGATTTAAATGGTGTTGATATTAACTAAATAAACACCAATAAAATGAACAGATCTATGTATCCTTCCTTAATGCCAAAGTACACCAAACCTACAGTTATAATAAAGCTGAAAGCACCATGAAAATAAGTAAAATGAAACTAACAATTTCTCTCTGAATACCAGAAATTCGTATTTTGATAACTGGCTTCTGGATAATAGAAAGATGAATTTCATATCAGCACCATGAACTCAGAAACTTAGAAACAAGCAGGTCAAGATGTATGATCTGAAAGAATTCTCCAGGATATCAGATTAATTCAGGAATCTCTTATTTCTTGAAATGGCAGAGAACTCTGTTCTAAATTCCAAAGAAAGTCAAAGTACAAAGTCTAAACAAGTTGTGATTGAAAATAAAATAATAAGGTGAATTCTGCTTGAAAGTCACTCTTAGAAATTCTCTTTGGGATCTGGACCTAAGAACTAGAAGTTGAGATTTAGGTACAGGAATCTTAGATCCCACTTTATATAGCATTTTAAGCTTTACAAAACACTATACAATATGATTTCAAATTCCTGAAAGCAAGACTAGAGAGTGACATACACATACATACATACACACATACATACATACACACATACACACATATATACATACACACATACACACATACATACATATACACACATATATACAAATGTATATGTATATATACACACACATACATATTTATGTATTTATATACATAGACGTGTGTCAAGATATGCACATACATATGTATGTATGCACATACATATATATATAAATATGTGGAGATATACACCTGTATATACATGTGTGTATATAAATAAAATAATTTTGTGTTTAGCAAAGCACTATAGCTTTATTGCTGTCTCCCCATTTTACTGAAAATTGAGATTATGACTTGCAGATCACATAACTAGTGTCTGAAGTAGGAGTAGAATTCAGATGTACTGATTTCAAATACAGCAGTAGATTCACTATACCACACTGCTTATAACAAAAATAATAACAACCAGCTTTATATAGCATTTTAAGCTTTACAAAACACTATACAAATATTATCTCACTTTTATACTCACAGTAATGCTAGAATTTAGTATTGTTATCTTCATTGTACAGATTGGGAAACTGAGGCATGCAGAGGTTAAGTGAATTCCTTATGGTCACACAAAGCTGGTGTTTGAGGCACAATTTGAACTCAGGGCTTTGGGGCAATTAGGTGGCACAGTGGATAGAGTCGCAAGCCTGGATTCAGGAAGACTCGTCTCCCTGAGTTCAAATCTGACCTCAGACACTTATTATGTGACCCTGGACAAATTGCTTAACCCTGCCTTTCTGCCTCAGTTTCTTCATCTGTAAAATAAACTAGAAAAGGAAATGGCAAACCAGTCCAGCATCTTTACCAGGAAAACCACAAATGGGGTCTCTAAGAGTGAAGAGTCAGACACGCCTGAAAACTGATTGAATAACAACTTCCTGACTCCAGTCAGGCCTGGCACTCTATCTGCTGTACCACCTAGCTGACAATTCCAGGCATGAATGACAACTAGAGAAAGTGCCAGAAGCTGTGAGATGGAGTGTCAAGTGGGAGGAACAGCTAGGACATGCCAGTTCCATTGAATCTAAGAGCCATGGTGGGGAGAAAGATGTAAGAAGATCAGAAAGGTAGGAGGAAGAAGGACTTTGAATGCCAAACAAGGCATTTTGTATTTAATCCAAAAGGTGGTAAGGAGTCATTGGAGTTTATTGAGAATGGAAGAGACAAGATCAGATTTGTGATTTAGGAAAACCACTTTGGTGGAGGACGGACATTGAATGGAAGCTGATCTGGAGCAGGACAAGACTTGAGGCAGGCAGACTCCCAGTAGGCTATGGTTAATCCAGGAGTGAGGTGCTGAGGGCCTGCACAAGAGTGGCAGCAGTGTCAGAGGAGAGAAGGGGGTGTATTTGAGAAATGTTGCAGAGGCAAAATTAACAGACGTTGGCAACAGCTTGGATATGGGGGATGAGAGACAGAGAGGAATGCAGGATGACTCCTAGGTTGCCAGCCTGAGGGACTAGAAAGAAAATACTGCTTTCTACAACAACAGGGAAGGTAGGAAGACAGAAAGACAATATACCTATGTGCTGGGGATGGTTTCTTCTCAGATGTGCATTCCTTTTAAACCTTGATAATGTAACTGCCACCAAAGGGGAAAAATGCTGTGGACTTTTCCACTTCTCAAGTGTTTACTACCTGTGAACTCTTGGAATAATCTGAACTCAAATGGTTTTTTTTCTCCCTTGAAGGTATTGTACATACCACTCCATTTGCAGAGGTAGATGAGGGTCGATTTTAAGACCACTGTTTACGTAAATAATGTTGTCTTAAGTGTTTTCTCAGCATGAATATAATAATATTAAAATCTGAATGACCATTAGAATCTGTGTTAATTCTACTTTCTAGAATGCTCTGGGTTAAGATGGCAATATGAGAACAAAATAAAGGAAAGCAGATTTAAGGACTGAGGTTTTAAAACCCAGTTTGGATTTTGTCTGTGTAAACTGTCTGGAAGTAGAGGAGTAAGGAGAGAGAGTCAAGCCACGTATTTATAGTAGCCATGTATTTATCATAGCCATGGCTAGCTTCCTTAGTGCCCAACTCTCAGTTAGGGAATGGGTAATCACAGCAAGAGAGTAAATGGAAATCTCAGTCTTCCAAGAAAATACAGGAGGAAGTCTGTAAGAAAGGTTTATTAACAGCTCCATTCCATTGGCCAGCTCTGAAATTCTGCCCCTGGATCCCCAATGCTTGGCTCTATCATTTGGGAGCCAAAAAGTTTGATGGCACTTAGTTCCACATAAAATGGCAGAGATCAATACACATAATCTGACTAGGATGCTCTTCTAGATCCAGCCTCTCCCATTCTCTATTGTCCACCTCTCTCCATGTCTCACTCACTTGATTTGGCTTCCACTCCTCTTATATAAATATCCCTTTAAAGGCAGGATCAAGAGTCTTCTGAGTATTCTTACCTCAAATCAGTTATGAGATCTCCTGGGAGACTGTTCACCAGAAAGATGTCCCAAATCCTGTCTCCTTTCGCTCAGTGTCCAAAATTTTTGGCGGAAGCTTCTGGGGTCACTTTTCAGAGCCATACCTATGAACAATAAAGCAGTAGAAGGAAATGGACCACTGACTGCCCTGGAAAATTCACTTGATGAGGTCTCTCCCTCCACGTGTTACAGCTGTTTGGGGGCTTAGACGTTTTCACCAAATAGAATGACTTATGGTGCTAAAAAAACAGTAGGCATTGACTATGGGCAAATTTTGATTCACCTAGCCATCTCCACATCATGCTTCCTACACTCAAGGCATCCTCCCCGTCTTATCCCAACACCAGTTGGAACCTTGGATTCTATCCCTATGACATCGGGTTTTGACAGGTGTGCTTATACCGTATGCCAGAAATCTAGTCAGCACACCATTCTACCCCCTTTTCCAGTTCTTCTTTGTTTGTTGTCTTCTCCCATTATACTGTAATTTAAGCTCCCTGAGGGCAGAGGCTGTTTTGCCTTATATCTGTAACCTAAGTGTTTAATAAATACTTTATCAACATAGCTAAGTACATATTAATAGCTAGTATTCATGTAGCAGTGTAAGGTTTACAAAGCGCTTTATATAAATATTACCTCCATTTTAAAGACAAGGAAACTGAGGCAAATAGAGGTTAAATGATTTGCCTGGGATCACATAACAAGTATGAATCTAAAGGAGGATTTACACTCAGGTTTTCCTGCCTCCACGTCCAGTGCTTTATATACTGCACCACCTAGTTGCTCATAATACATTTGTATATTCGTGTGTATATGTATATATGTATGTAGCTATCTAAAAACCCCCAAATACTACATTCAGGGGACTAGCAGAGGCAATTGAGGATATGCCTGAGGAGGCAAGAATGATAAAAGATAGAACCAGGAAGAGCAACGGAACATTATGTACACGTCCTTCTTGGCATTCATACCTTTAACTAAGTTGAATACCCAAATGTGTCATCATTTCATGCACCAAGTATACTACAAAACATGGAAGGAACTTTATAGGAAGGAATGATTTCTCCCTCAGTTACTTATGTTTACTGACCTCTGTCATCACAGTTAGATGGGTACTGGGGACTTGCAAAGGAAGGTCCCAGTTGTACTTAGAAACTGACACTCATGCAGAAATGATTAAGAAATGATTTTTAAAGATTTTTTTATTTTTAAATTTAAAAAAAACCTAGCACTTTCCTATATACAGAACATACAAGAAAAGACTACATTGATGAAACTGTGAATCCCCATCTCATACTATTTTTTAAAGTATATAATGAATTCTACATATTACTTTCAAAATTGTCCTGCTTATCTTTCTTCAATTTTCTTCAGCAAATTCTTTAAAAATGTTTGAACATTTTTTTCTTTGTACTGTTACTGCTGACAACCAAATAAAAAAATCAAGAAGAAAAAAGATTGTAACAAATAAGCACAGTCAAGCAAAATGAATACACACAGTGCCTATGTCCAAAAATTTATATCTCACCATCACTTCTTTCAGGAGGTGGGTAACATATTTCATTATAGGACCTCTGGAGACAAGGTTGATCAAGACATTGGCTAGAGTTCTTAAGTCTTTCAAAATTGCTCCTCATCCTGCTTTTATTTATTTCCTTGTATAACTTGTTCTCCTCGCTTCTATACAGTTTGCCCTGCTTCAGTTTATACTATATAGCATTTTCTGAAATCAGGCTTTTTTTTTTGCTTTTTGGAGGGGAGAAGGCAGGGCAGTTGGGATTAAGTGACTTGCCCATGGTCACAGGGCTAGTAGATGTTAAATGCCCGAGGCCGGATTTGAAATCAGGTCCCCCTGACTCTAGGGTCATGCTCTATTCACTGCTTCACCTAGCCACCCCTGAAATAATTTTTATTGTCATTTTTTGCACAATAATATTCTGTTATATTCATATGCTAAAATTTATTCAGACACTCCCCTACTGATGAGAAACCCATTTAGATTTTAATCCTTGGGGTGGCTAGGTGGCACAGTGAATAAAGCAATGACCCTGGAGTCAGGGGTAATTGAGTTCAAATCCAGCCTCAGACACTTAACCCTTATTAGCCCTGTGACCTCGGCAAGTCACTTAATCCCAATTGCCCTGCCTTTCCCCTTCCCCCAAAAATATAAAGCAAAAAATAAAAATAAATAGATTTTAGTCCTTTGTTTTTATTATTTTTCTCTTTTTTTTTCTTTTTAATTCCCCTTTAGGATGAGGAAGTTTTACTTTTGTTTTGTTTTTTTTTACCTCCCCAGTATTAGACTCCTTCTTAATGATCAGTATACCCTCCAACTGTTTCTCTTTTGAGGCTGATTTACAAAATTATGAATTTGAGTTCAACCATCCTTTATCCATTCATTTCAGATAAGACTGAGGTTCATTTGATGTCCATTGCCCTGTCCTTCTTCCATGTTTGCATATTCTTCTCACAAATCTCAATCATAAGAAACAGCAGTAGAAATAGCACCATTACCCTTTTACCTCTTTTCTATACTGTATATTCCATTCTCTTTTCCCTCTCCACACCCTCAGAACAGAACCTCTGGTCTGTTTTGCTTATTTGACCCAATACTCTCTGAAGATATTAAGGCTTTAAAGGGACATTTGGTGGCAACAAGGTGGCACAGGGTAGCTGAGTAATACACAAGAGCTCCAGGCCTGGAGTTAGGAAGACTCATCTTCCTAAATTCAAATCTGGCCTCACGCGCTTATTTACTGTGTAACCATGGGCAATTCACTTAACCCCATTTGCTTCAGTTTCCTCATCTATAAAATGACCTAGAGAAGGAAAAATAGCAAATCACTCTTGTATCTCTGCCAAGAAAACACTAAATGGGGTCAGGAAGAGTCAGACACGATTGAAAAATGACTGAACAACAAAGGGACAATTGTTTTTTTATCTCTTTAATAGAATGTTAGTGCATTATCACTTCTAATGACTCAAATAAATTTACCTTTCTTGGTTTCTCTTGACTCCTAAGTTCAGAATTCAAAGTGAATCTGATCTTTTCATCAGAAATGCTTGAAAATCCTTGAAATGTAGGGGAATTTGAAGATATTCTCTTTCCCTTAATAAATCTAAGGGAATCTGAGGACCTTCCCTGATTTGAAAATATACTCTGCCCCCTAATAGGCTGAATGTGGTCACATGGAGCCTGTGGTGGGAGAAGTTTGCTGAAGGGTGGAGCAGAGTCCAATAGGAAAAGCTTACTTAGGGGAGGCCTGTTTTTCAGGAAGGCCCACACCTTGTTACTTTGTAATTAAACAATGGGTCACAAGGATTGTGATGTCCTCTGATGCTGTGGAAGGCTACATATACCTCTGGGGTAAGGTTTTGCTTTGGGGCTCACTCATAGGAAGAGTTGTATGATTTGACCAGATGAGACTCTGGGCAGCTGTTGAGCCCCCCCAGCTTTAAAAACCCAAATGTTGGTGCTTCTCTCTCTGGTAACTAACTGTATGTATGTGATCATCCGACAGATAGAAGCCCTGTATGTTGAACTATGTTATTTTCTCTGTATTTTTTGTCTGCTTGTAACTTCTGTTTGTATTTTCTCTAAGTTCAGGGTGCTGCCTTTTCTCCCTGAAATAGGTAAATGATATATGTTTGATTAAAGTAAGATTGTTAATCTTTTTGAGTTGCTTTCCTTTAGAAAAGCAGATCAAAGAACCTGTGCAAGCAGCCATCCTAGGTATTATTATCTTTCCAATTCTTTCCTCTAGAGGTTTTAATTCATTTTTCCTGCTCTAGCTTCATTATTTCTAGATGTTGAAATTAGAGAAAAGTTGTTTCTTCCTGAATCCCTGTTTGCTGTTGCTATTGAGTTACTTTCTTCTTATCAGCTAAGACTTTTTGGCACCTATGGATCTACAATAATTTTTTTATACTGATCAAAGTCTTCTTTGGATTATTCCTCCTTCTAGTTTTGGATCCAGAATTGGAGCTTTGCTATAAATGGTCACCCCTTGATATGCTTTTAGATGCTTAATTTAGCCCTGGGTCACCTGGGTTCCTAAGTTGACCTCCTCTTAGGTTATGCGCCCCTCTTCCAAATCTGACTCTGAGGATCAGAGGACTAGACCCTAAGGACCTTTAATAACATCACAGAACAAAATGCAAGGAACCTCTGAGCACCTGGGCCAGGGGTGGTGAACTTGCAGCTTCGAGGCCACATGTAGCTTTCTGGGTCCTTGGGTGTGGTTTTTTGACTGAGTCCAAGTTTTACAGAACAAATCCTTTTATTAAGGGGATTTGTTTTGTGAAGTTTGGATTCAAGGGGCTGCACTTAAGGACCTAGAGGGCCATATGTGACTTCAAAGCCACAGGTTCCCCATCCCTGTCCTGGACCCTTGGGCTTTCCCAGTCTGTGTACTGACACTTTTTTATTACTGCCACTCCTGAAATGTTTCCCATTGTGGGTTTGTGACCCCCATGCTGCAGCTTTCTGATCATGCTAGGGCTTTATCTGAAGAGTTCTCTAAGCTTGCCTACCTACAGACATAGTACCTCTCAAGCTACATGTATCTCTGGTCCATCTCTGGCTCTGCGGGAAGGTACTCAATAAAGAAAAAAAAAGTTTGACAATAAAAAGAGCACTGAAGCTGAAGTGCCAAACTTTTAAACACAGCAAAGTCTGAATATTGGCTCTGTTGTGACTTTATGGAAAGTTACGATTTGGGGCCACAGTTTTCTTATCCATAAAATAAGGAAGTCGAACTACATGGCATTAATATGCCCTTCCTTCTCTGATGCTATAGTTTTAAACAATGAATGGAATTGGGAAAGCTGAAGGAGAAAATTGACTCACTAGACACCAAGTTTGGGAGTGTTTGCCTTGGAACAGTCCTACGATTGGCATAAAATCAAATAATAAAACAGTCCTACAATTGGCATAAAATCAAATAATAAATGAGTCACGACATGATAGAAACATTTTGCTCATTCAGTTTCAAAAAGCTGACAGGGCAAACATCAGATCAATATGACATTGTCATGGTCATGGTGGATCAAAGTCATGAGTTCTCTTGTGCTCTTTTTTAAATTTTCACAAAAATACAGACCCAGCCAAAATGAGGCCAAAAAAAACTAGTGGTTGAAACTAGTAAGGCTGCTTCCCACAACCATATTTCCCTGCCAAAATATGCATTTGTGGTTGTATAGACCTATCTTCAAGGCAATAATAGTAGGAATAACTGGCTCTGGTGGCTACCCTAGAAAGAGACCAAGTCCCAAGTCTAACACTTACTACATGAGTTTGTAATTTAACCTTTTAATACCTCCATTCCTTTGTCAACAAAACAGAAATAATAATCTTCCATGCTATCTACCTCACAAGACTGCTGTGAGGAAATTCTAAGTTATGATGAGGTAGATAATTATGAGTTATATTTATCTTATTCTTTTCATCTTTTTTACAAGGTTCAAATAAAATAGCCAAAGAATAAATCACAATCCTGCTGCTTTTACTTTCTATTTGATGTTTTTAGACTGCACTTAATAAGGATGAAATGAACCCTTTTTATAATGAATAAGAGTATTGGGAGATAAGCTCAAGAAACTCACTGAAAGTATTTTCAGGGCAACTGCAATAGCAGGCAGGATAAAAGGGATGACAAGTACCCTATAATGTTCTTAGTGGTACAGCAGATAGGGTGCTCAATCTAGACTCAATAAGATATGAATTCAAATCTAGTCTAATATATTTACTAACAATTAGACCTCAGGCAAGTGACCTAATTTTGGCTTGCCTCAGTTTCCTCAATTGTAAAATTATTATAATAACAGCATCTACCTTGCCCAACTCCTTTAAAAGGCCATCTACAATAGTTACTTCCTCTTCCTCTCTTTTCATTCTCTTCTTAACTCCTTACAATCTGGTTTCCAATCTCATCATTCCACCAAAATCACTCTCTTCAAAGTTACCAATCATCTTAGTTACCAAATACAATGGCCTTTTTTCATGCTTATTCACCTTGACCATATCAGTCTGTTGTCAAAGTCTAGCAATTTCACCTTTACAGTTTCTTTCAAACTTCCTCCCTTCTCTCTTCTTACATTGCTACCCCTGTGGTGCAAGCCTTTATCACCTCACACTTGGACTACTGCAATAGTTCAATGGGTGGGTCTCCCTCTACTCTAATCCAGATTCTATTTAGTCACCACACTAATATTATGAAAGTTCATCATAACTTAGCCCTCTCCTACCTTTCCAGACATCTCACACCTTGCTCCCTGCTTCATACTCTTCCATTCAGTGTCACTGACCTCTTTGCTGTTCCACAAACAAAACATTCCATCTCTCTATTTAGAGCATTTTCTCTGACTATTGCCTATACATGCAGTTCTCTCCCTTTCCATATCCATCTACTGGTTTTGCTGGCTTTCTTTAAGTCCCAACTAAAATTCCGTTTTTTCCAGGGAACCTTTCACAACGCCTCTTAATTCTAGTGCCTTTGTTCTTTTAAACGTTTCCTGTTCATTCTGTATATAGCTTGTACATATTCTCCTTTAGATGGTGAGCTCAGTGAGGACAATGATTTTTTTTGCCACTTTTTTTACTCCCAGGGTTTAGCACAGTCCCTAGATCATAGAAGGCAATTAATAAATGTTTATTGATTGAATCACACACACACCATTTATTTTCCTCTGTTTTACTAATTCAGTTATTTATTCAACATTTATTCTGTTACTAATACTGAAAAAGATAAGAAAAAGATGAAGAAAATGAGACCCTTGACATTAAATAGAAAAGGAAATTACTACAAGAAAACCCAACTTTATGGTTTTTATGTATTACAAAAAATAACAAATGGCCAAAGGACCCTTTCCTCTAGGCTCATAAGGATTGAGTTTGTTTTTGGAGACTTCACTCAAAGATTAGCATATCTCTTAGGTCTTTACCATCTGAACCAGATTTATTTCAGGAAAAATGAGTATAGCTGGTCCTTTATTTTCTATAGATTCAAGCAAAAGGGGTAACCATTGCCCATATAATCATTTATCAACAATGGTATTAGGTACAAAATACCACTTATCTCACCCCACAGAAAATGTCAGAGATGCAACTTACTCATAGTAGTATTTAAACAAAAGTAGAAATACATACGAAGGGACTCACAAGAGTACATAAACAATTACATTTTTCCCTAGTAAGAAATTCTCACTTTTCCACAAGATCCCTTTCCCCATGATTTGGCTCCACCTTGGCTGGGCAAAATCCGGGTGCCAGCAGGGTAAAACTCTTATGATCCCTTCTCTTCCACAGAGTTTGACACAATCTCCTTTTCCCCTCTACTCTTTCTCCCCACCCCCCAAACAAATAACAGCACAAGCCTTAGATTTGTACTCCCCAAAAGGAAGAGAAATACTGTTTTGAGGAGTCACTAAGGTACCCTGTTCCCAACAGACTTACATTATCTAAAAAGGCCACTGCAACAGTGGGAAGAAAGTCAAGGCCTGTTGCTCCCTCATGTTATGGTATCAGTACTTCACTGCTTCTCCAGCTTTAGGGGATACTACATAGACAATACTCCTCTCCCGCCAAGAAACACACTGCTCAGGAAATTCAACTTCTCTGGATAGAAGGTTAAATCTTAAACTATCAAATTTAGGCAATGCCCAAGGCAATATCCAAGACTGGTGCTGCCCAAGAAATCTCACTTGTCTGACTAAGGGGCTGAATCCTAGAATTATACTGCTCAGGAAACTGGGATTCAAGCCATGGTAGAGCTCACATTGATCTCATGTCCTCTTCCAAAACATTCTACAACTGCCATATTTGGGTCAAAAGAAGTGAATTTTTAAAAGTCTATGGCCTCTGATCTGGTCTCAGAAACAGTAAAAGAAAAAGGAGAAACTCTTTTCTTGGGTCAAAGAGAAGAAAAACAAGCAGTTTCTTTGAACATATTAACCAGAGTAGTCACTTACAGTTCCTGAAGATGGGGATGTTCCTTCCTTCACCACTGCACTCTCTCCAGTAGCAGGATAGAAGTTATAAAAGGTAAAAAATAAATGCAAAGTTTTAAATGAAGAATCCTTCCTCTGAAGAATCCGATCCCACAACAGGTGCAGCAGTTATCCTATGACTTTATGACATACGTAGGAATTATACTTTTTCCTCCTAATCATGAGTCAATGGGCACGTACATACCATCTACTGAAGTTAGGAAAAGCATCCAAACAAAGGCTTATCTCCTGGTAAGCTTCGTGATATATTGAGACTCTTACCTCACTAACCCCTCTTACAGTTATATGTTAGTAGAAATGGTTTAGTTAGACTGATAGAAAACTACATTCAAAACAGTCATTTGAAGTACTTTGCTTTCCTGGCAAGAGTTACCCAGTCTTTATTTCCTTTATTTCCTTATTTACTTTTTATTCTTCTTTCATTTAAACACGTATAGTGCAGTTTAGTTGTGTTATATCTTTCTTTAGGTCAGAATAGCATATGGGAAAACACATGTCTGAGACTGTGAAACTTACAATTAAAATTTGGAATTATGCCAAGTACATGGTATGGTAATTTTTAACCACTGAAAATGTAATTATAAGATAGAAACAACACAGTAATGATGCTATTTTAAAACTCAGTTAAATGTATAAACGATGCAAATGAAATGGTTAAAATGGTTGTCCTAAATTTGAATCTTTTGTTGTTAGACAGGATATATATATAACATTCCAGTGACGAGTCCAGTAGGATAATGTGAAAAAACCTGGGATATAGGTTACTCAGTGACATAGGAACATAGATTTGGAGCAGAAGGAACCTTGGAAGTTATGTAACCCAATGCTCATTTGACAGTGAAAAAAAACAAGTCCCAGAAAACTTAAACAATCAACTTGAGATTATATGGGTAGTTGGTGTCACAGGCAAGAAATAAATTCAGTTTCTCTGACTCCAAAGTCAGTACACTGCAAACGTAGAGCAAATGACATTCCATTTGTGAGAAATACTAGTAGTTTGGTTTCCACAGATTCTATAGGAACAATGGATGTTCCAAAAACAGATGCTGCACAGGTCATGCAGGAAGGTGTAAATCAGGGGAGGGGAGGAAGGGCAGAGTGACCCTATCCAATCATATAGCTGGAAGAAATCTATCAGTTTACCCTCGAAGAAGCCTGGGCTAAGCTGGTTCAAAATGACTAGGGTCAAAGGATGGTCACTAACTTTTCATTAACACACATGCTTTAACTAGCCTCATACATACTAGCTGACACACCCCAAATAGAATTAAAACCTCATTTTCCAATCATGGGAAGCATGTCAGCTCATGTTGGGAGGGGGGAACATATGAAGGAGTAGATATGTACTTGGCAGGTCAGAGAGCTTGTAACCCAGAAGAGCTGGAACCAAGCCCAGTTCTGAAGAGAAGAACAAGGCAGGAAATTTGAATGGAAAAAGAATAAAAGGGCTTGCATTTGTCTGATTCTCTGTAGTCTTAACGTAGTCTATCCTAAATGAGGATACTCATTTAATCAAGAAAAAATAAATGCAAAATAAAGATAATGAAAAACTTCCTGGCTCTCCAAAAAGTATTGCTTATTCCTAGACTAAGTATGTTTCTAATGTATTTTAATAGATAGAATTTCCTCATTGGGAGTTGTCTAAATAAACCAAGAAATAACGTGTCTGGCCTTAAAAACAACCATTCATGGTTCATGTGAAGTTCATAGTCAATCCACAACCCCTTTTCATAGGCAGCACAAATGTATATAGCACTGTAATGGCTCTAAAAGCAGAAAAATGTTAAATAAAACATGGTCTTTGTCTTCACAAATTTCATAATCTACTACTTATCACCTCTGAGACTGCTTCTAATTAATTCCCTGGAAAAGTTTTTAACTTCTACCATATTCTCTCTTATTTTTCTTCCTACTTTTTTTTTTGTTTTTGTGTCTTCTTCTGCTCATTCTATACTCAACTTTTCTACAAGAATGCCAACCATTTATTGGCATATGTAGATTTATTTTTTTTTGGGCTTTTTGGAGGGCAATTGGGGTTAAGAGACTTGCCCAAAGTCACACAGCTAGGAAATATGTCAAGTGTCTGAGGCTGGATTGTAACACAGGTCCTCCTGATTCCAGGGCTGGTGCTCTATTCACTGCGCCACCTAGCCGCCCCCCAAAATAATTCCTAATAAAATTTTTTATATAGTCTTCATTTCTTGTGAATTATTTTAAAATTTTTTTGAAACTGACAACTTAGTTTGCCTTTTTCTTGTTTTTAAACAAATTAGTTATTTACCTTTTTTTAAAAGGGTCCTAGTTTTATTTATTAATTCAGTGGGATGATTTTTGTTTTCCTTTCAATAAAATATATACTATATCAGTAGCATTTATTTTCCATCAGTTGCTTTGCTTGGTTTTTACTATACAAACATCATGCCTCTCCACAGGATAAATTCATCACCTGAAATCTCAAAACCATGGAGATGTGTTTCAGCTTTAATACTCAAAATCTCCTCCATCATCCTCAGTAGCCTTTTCTCCCTGATAAGAAGGTAGAAAAAAAAATGCCTTTCCAAACCTTTCTTTAGAGATGCATCAGACTTTCAGTTGTTAGGCTGGGTTTCAACCTTATACCCCTATACAGAGTATTCTCTACCTCCCCCCACACACACACCCCTTCTCTGGCTTCCTTTTGTTTATTGCTTCCTCCCTTCCCTGAAAGGAGAAATTCTCTTTCTTTTTCTTCTTAGTCTCCCTCTCCCAAACCCAAAAGCTGATCACCTGAAAGAGTGGCACCTGGCAGATTGCCCCAGGTCTGCATATTTAACACCTGCTCAGCACCCAAAGCTGTCTTTCCCCTCTGACTACCAGGCTGGAATTACTGTTCAGTCTTTTTAACCATATCCAACTCTTCAACCCCCATTTAGGGTTTTCTTAAGAAAGATACTAGAGTGGTTTGCCATTTCCTTTTCCAGCTCATTTTACAGATGTGAAAACTGAGGCAAACAGGGATAAGTGACTTGTCCAGAGTCCCACAGCTAGTAAACGTCTGAGGCCTGGCTCTAGGCTTGGCATTCTTCCAACTGTGCCACCTCCTAGAAGGCTGGTGGGCAGAACATTAACATCCATCCAAAAACTTTCTTTATAGTGGGCTTACAACTTTTTCAAGTAACTTAGTTTTCCATAAGAAGCTCTGTTTGGGTTCTACTCCACAGAAGACCTTGCAGTTGTACCCTAAGCCATGGTGCCCCTTCCTCTTCTTTTCAATTTTTTTTTTACACTGTCTTCTCCCATTAGATAGTAAGCTCCTTGAGAACAGGGAGAATCTTTTTCTTACTTGTATTCTCCAGAGCTTAGAATGGTGCCTGACACATAGGTGATGCTTATTGAAATGAATTCATTGGAATACACAGGTCCTAGACCCAGTTCTACCACTAATGAGCTGTGTTATCTTGTACTAGCAGATCCATCCTCTAGTTCTTAGTTTCCTAAACTGAGAAGATTTGACTAGATAGACTGGTCCCTTCTGTTAGTCTTGCAGCTCTAAAATTCTGTGAAAATTCCCAAATAAAATCTCTACCTCAGAGTAATCAATATGATAATTTAAATCTGAAACAATTAAAGTAGGTGCTACCATTTATTTAATTTGAGTTTCAAATTCAAGATTTGTGAAATTAGAAATCCAAGTAAAAGCCTTATGAACTCAAGATTAATTCGAGATAGAAGTCAGTGAATTGGCCTGGGAGCAGGCCTAGGGTATAGGAGCCAGCCTGGGGTAATATGTCTTTTTTTTTCTTCTCCTTCTAGTTCAGGTCATCATGCCCCATCCCCCTCTCCCTATCCATCAACTCCTGCCTACAAACTCCCCTTGCCTTAGTAATAATTAGCTTAGTGACAAATTATGTTAGTTAGCAAAACAATGAAGATGGACTGTATATAAGATCCTGCATTTCTGTGCTATGGGCTGCTTTCCCTTCAAATGACGTGGAGATAACCCCAGCTGGTAAATTAAAGCTCCTGAAAACTTTTTATCTGGACTTTGTGGTCACTCTGTTAAGACTTGTAATTTCATTTGGAGGCCCCAGCAAGATGGCCTTTGGCCGTCTCAAGTGACCATTCATCTGATTGTGGAGGCCAGGTCAGCAGGAATGAGCTAGAAGGGAATGCCACTGAATAGTTTTTTTTTTATCTGCCCCAGATCATTCACAAACCCAGAGTGGTCTCAGCCGTGAAAAACTCCAAATTCTCTCAGGAAGGCTGAAAGCCTGCCTGAGTAAATTGGGAACAGAGCATTCCTGCCAAGGCCTTGCACTGGCAGTCCCCCCTCCTGCCAAGGCCTCACGCTGGCAGTCGGATTGGTGAGTACTCATTGTAGGTAGGGAAGCAGGCTGGACACAGCATGACTGCTCCTACCAGGTCCTCAGGTGGGATGCCACTGAGGACCCCTTGGTTCGTCTGTCTTATCTGTCCATCTGTCTTATCTGTCCATTGGTGTGGTTGTCTGTCTTATCTGTTCACTGGTGCTGTTTCGTCTGTCTGTTTTGTGTCTCAGTCTTAAGTGTTTCTGTGCAGTTTGTGGTTTAGAAGTAGAAGTTCCTTTTCCCCCCACCTTTATCGAGAGACTGGGAAAAAGATGAAGTTAGAAATTAACAGTGTAAAATCTTTCTTTTGCTCCTAGAATGACAAAAGCAGATAAGCAAAGGAAGGGATATTTTTTCCCTCTCAGGGCTGAGGCTGACCAGTTGCCTCACCCAAAAGGTCTGTACTGATGACAAAAAGGAGCTAATAGATGGACCTCTTTGTCTGGGGTCACTGTTGTTATAAATTACTCCAGGAACTCAATGAAGCCTTAGGCTCACAGTAAGAAAGCACCTGAGAGGACCTATCCCCATAGCCAGTTGAAGTCAAAGTCAGGGGATTCTATCCCCTGTCAGGACAAAAGACTTGTAAAACAAGACTTGTAAAACAAAACATATTTGTAACTTGTAAAAAGGAAAATTATTCTTTCTGAAAGTTATGAGAACAATTAGATATATGATTACTAACACTTCACCCTCTTTTCAGAGTCCACTAGAAAATATAGTATTTGTTAGGAGGGGAGTCCTCCAGACCCTTCTGTGGGGAAGTATTTTTAGCTACACACTCCCTTCTGCCTCCCTGAAAAAGGTTATAACTCCTCTCCCCCTCACACCCAAGTGGGGTGGGTTAAGGTTTTGGTCACCAAAGAAACTCCTAAACAGAAACAACCCTAGGGGGAACAAAGGTTCCCCGCCCATGAGGGAGGATCCCTTGGCTTCCCCTCCACATGTGGGACCTCCTACAACCAGAGGTCTGGGTCCACTACTCCCTACCCCTCAAAAGGAGACAAGAGCCAGGGGACCCCACCTCACCTGCTAGAAGTAGCAGACTCATTTTCTAGATCTCTCCCTGCACCTCGGTTTCTAGGTCTCTGTACTTCGTGTTTTGAACTGCATTTCCTGATTGGTTAAAACCTCCCTCTGTATTCTAAACATCTGGCCAGAGTTTTGAATGCTGAGAGACATGAAGAGGCAGATTTCCTGCCTCACCTAAAAGAGAAAAGTTTTGGTGTCAGAATGCAACTGTAAAGCAATTAAATTCATTCTGGTCACCTTGAGAAAAGAAAGCGAGGAGGAGGCATAACAGCTATATTGAGGTCCCTTTTTGCAACAGCCTTGGGCCCCCCTGGGCACATATGATCCTTTCTTTTCAAACTCCTGGATCCACAGCCAGGCTCTGCGATGTGGGGAAAAGAGAAAAGCCTCTGCATTTGGTAAGCCCAATTTTCTATTTATGTTTATCTAAAAGTTTATGGATCACCACATTCACCATCCATGTGAGATTCCAGAATGTAATTGATTTCTAGTGATAACTTGATAGGTTGTGTGGCAACAAGAAAACTTTATTTCTGTGTAACTTCATGTGGAATTTTAAGATCATCAGATTGGTAATTAATTGGTTTTTATTTCAAAGTTTAAACCTTGTAGCATTTGTTTTGTAAGAGAAGCATTTTCTTTTGTAATGTTTTAGAGTATTGCACTTTGAAAAATCATATGCTTAACTTATAATATTGTTAACAAAGTTATTTGGGCAACTGTTTTAATGCTAAAACCTAAAGCTGTTAATTGGTAGTGTATGCAGAAAGGAGACTAATAAAATGTTATTCTGAACAGTCCTCCTGCATGTATGAGAATTGAAAAAGCAGGGGCATCACCACCAGCCCCTCCCTAAAGTTTTTCTCAGTTATTCTGTATGTTGTAAAACTGCCAAAGCCCCTAGAAACTATTTCTGTTAGGCAAGGTCATTCCACAAGGGAAAGGAATGATAGTAAATGGAATTCCTTACATTTGTGAAATGTGGTAAATTTTTCATTGCTTATCACAGCTCCATAAGATTAAAAGATAAAAACTGGGCCTAAGCTATGATTAGTGAGACTTGTTGTTTAAGGTAAAAGGCATTTGGGACAATAACTAAATTTTGTGTGGAGTTTGAATTTGGGTATAGTTGCCTGCATTAAATCAGCATCTGAGGAAAAAAAAATGCAACAAGCTACTCAGAGGGAATGTGACCAGTGGAAGTCTACATTTGGTAAAAGCTGAAGGGACAGTCTCAGCCTCTGTCTGGGATGGGATCCCTCTGGCCAGCATTACCCATGAAGTTCCTTTGAAAAGTAATGTTTCCCACCTATTCCTGAGCCTAGCTATGAGGTGGTACCAATACTGTGCTTTATCTGTGACTTTAACCGAATTTAAACAGAGCCAAGGATGTTTTATCCTGTTATATTTGGAATGTCATATGTCCCCTGTTTCTTTTTCTTCTATAGCAACTTTCTATGATCAGAGGAAGTAGTCAGTAAAAGATACGAACCATCTTGTTTTGTGGTTAAGAAATGTAAAGGAAGGCTGAATAATCTGGATAAGAGGTTTGATTGGAAATATGAAAGGCAGATAAGAAAGTATGGGGACAAATGGTTTGTCTAAGCCCCTCCTATCTCCAGATAGTTGATATCAGTTTTAGAAGGGTTTCAGTATGTTATAAAAGCAGAAAGATTTGTAACTTGATTCTAAAATTTTGAGGAAAGCAGCAGGACCAGATTGATTCTTCTAAAGAACTATATATAGGTGTATTAGATTGGCTTTCAAAAATTTCTCTATCAGGGAAACTCAAACTTTGAGCATGTTTGGTAATAAGATCAAAAGTTTAGATTTTTGATGCAATTTTGTAATCCTTTGTGTAATTGTATTGTAATGTTTGTGCCTAGCTCTGTGTAGCTAGAAAAAAAGCTGAACCATTTCTATGTACCTTTGCTATTCAATCATGTTTCTGTGAGTCCTTGTCAGGCCTGACTGACCACTCCAGCTTGTGAATACCCCTGCTCCTGAGTGAACATCTGAGCCAGGGCACCTGAAAAAGATGACATCAGATGCAGACAGCTTTTCCAAGAATCTACACAATGCCATCACAATGACTGCTACAGCTTTAGCTTATTGCTCAGTTTTATCATTGCGCTACCTTGATCTCCCCTTACTGTAGAAAAGAGCAAGCAGGTTTCAGTTACCACGATGCATGACCAAATTAATGATTCTCATGAGAAAAGAATATAGCCTGAACACCTAGCCAAAATGGGCTGGATGTTTTGAAAGGTCTTTTGTGGCAGTTTCTGTAGGTCTAAAAAGTTTTCAAATGAAGTATTGCTAAACTAATGTAAGGAGTTGTAAAACTGAACAGAATTTGCTGTTTCAATTAACATTTGTAACCGAGTGTATAGGTAAAGGATACATTTTCTAAAGTATCTATCTTTCTCCCAAAGTGAATATAATCAGAGGATAGACAAGCTTTGTGAAACAAGAATGTATGTCTACTATTCAGTTGTGAATTCCAAGTCAGGGACCTCCTTTGTTTAAGGCAATCCAGTTATGTTAGTGAAGGAAAATTAATTAGTCTGAGTAATGGATTATACTAGCCCATACTCACTCTACTTCTGGTCATTTTTCTCCTAACTTTTTGGCTCTTGTTTAATATCTCTGCCAGATTTGTATCTTCTAGACTCACTTGCAGATGCCGGCTCAGGCTGATTACCAACCACCACCTGAAGTTGCTACCCAACACCCCTTTGGATCTGGCATCTGCCAACTTCTGGACATCACCTCTTGATTGATGGACCCCTGTGAAGCAGGGAAAACTCTACATCCTTTCTCAAGCATGAAGCAGCCTGGGATTGAGACCTTTGTCCCTTGTCCCCAAATGACTTTGGGTCCCATCTGTCTAAGGGTGGAATGATGCAGTGCTAGGGTGACTTTGGCAAAGGGCATGGGTTCCCATTTAATAAGAGCCCTCAGATCCAGGCCTGATTTTGAATTGTTAGTTCTTTGGAAGAAACCAAAGTTTTGCCCAGAGTCCACATCTTCTCCATACTCCCCTACCCCCCAACCAAGAGACACCCCCATTTCCAGTGGCTTCCCTTGGGGATCTGACCTACCCTAGACAGCCCCAGAGTGCGGAGGTAGAGGAAGAATCTGACAACAGATGCTGCTCAGAGGCCCAGCCCTTCACCAACTTTTTCACCTACAGGCCTGATGGGTGTCTTTGGCATTATCACCAAGCTATCTCTGGGGAGTGTGGACAGGGGGGAACCATCCCACGAGCAGCAAAACCTCCCTGCACCTCCAAAATCCAACCCTGAGCCACTGTCCCATCCCCAACAGATAAGAGAGGGGACCCAAACTGGGTCAGGTTCCCAGGTGTTGATGTGCCTTTGTAACTTTGTTTGTAACACTGTTGTAACTTCAGTCTGTAAAAATCTCCTTCTGTGCCCCTGCTCAGACCCGCAATTGGTATTCCCCAACAAAAATAACACTGGGGGACATGCAGGGACAGGCAGCTTGTATTCTCTCTCCTTCCTATAACCTTGCTAACTCACCCTATGCAAACCTGCGTACCGCTATCATTAGAACTGACAGGGACCTGGAGTCATCTGGCTACACCCTCGGAGCTCCTGATAATGCCTGGATGGCATGCACCACCGGCCTCACTTCTTGTATTCCCATCCACGTCTTAACAGACTCTTAACTCCCCCAAAATGTGTAATTTGGTCCATGTTCTTCCCCAGGCTTTCTTTTACTCTGGACCATTTTGGTTTGTCTATCCAAGTGAGATGCCCCCATCATAGTTTCCCTCCTGGTAGGATTAGGTATTGCTGGGTCCACTGCTGTAGGCACGGCATCTCTGGTTACAGGAAAATCTCAGTACATTGCCTTAAAGGCCCAGGTAGATCAAGATATAAGAGAACTGGAAGTCTATCAAATTAATGGTCCTACACATGCACTATGCACTCATAAGTGGCCAGGAATCTATGATTTGATTCTTTCCAAAAACAAAGGAAGGAATGAAGTGGCCAGGAACTAGTTCAGTAGAAATTTCATGGACTCAAGATTTGTGAAATTAGAAATCCAAGTAAAAGCCTTATGAACTTGAGATTAACTGGAGATAGAAGTCAGTGAACGGGCCAGGAGACCCGCCTGGAGTATGGGAGCCGGCCTGGGGTAATCTGTCTTTTTCTTCATTTTTCTTCTCCTTCTAGCTCAGGTCATCATGCCCCATACCCCTTCTCCTATCCATCAACTCCTGCCTACAAACTCCCCTTGCCTTAGTAATAATTAGCTTAGTTACAAATTATGTTAATTAGCAAAACAATGAAGATTTACTGTATATAAGATCCTTCATTTCTGTGCTTTGGGCTGCTCTCCCTTCAACTGGCATAGAGATAGCCCCAGCTGGTAAATTAAAGCTCCTAAAAACTTTTTATTCAGACTCTGTGGTCACTCTGTTAAGACTTGACATTTCAAAAGTCTCTCCTATCTCTTTGGGTAAAATGATAATAACTAAAAGGACAGGGATTGTAATTGGCAACAGATCTCAATAAAATGGGGACTCTCAGATAAGAGAATTTCCTCTAATAATTCAAGTAGGCACCTTCTCTGAAACTTAAGGTCTTAGAAAATTGCCCAGAGCACTGAAAGACTGAGAGTCTTGTTCAGGATCATACAGTTAGAGGCAGGAATGTTGAAACTGGAACCTGTTTTCCTGGTTTTAAGGCCAGTTCTCTATCATTTCACCATTCTCTAAAAGGAATACATATAGAAGAGGGTCTAAATAATTCACAAGCTGGGAAAATATCAGTCCCAGAATAATGGGCATTTGACCTAAAGATCTAACCTAAAAATTACAACATCCTTGAAAGTATGTTATTTACTCCCATGGAATAATTAGTTGTCAGTAGTTGACCAGTGGTATTGTTTATTTAAATTCCCTAGAAAGAATTCCTAAAAACAGAGTAGCTTAGAGAGAACACTAGATCTGGAATCAGACAGTTGGGTTCAAATAAACTTTTACCTTTGGCCCATTACCAAATTTGCCCATTACCTCTTTTGTCTTAAGCAAAATTAAGTTAACTTCTCTGGGCTTCTGTTTCTTCACCTGTAAAATGAAATACCCTTTAAAGTCTAGTCTAAGCTCTAAATTTCATGCTCTTGTTTGAAAATAATGTAGCTTATTATTAATAAGCACATTTTAACTAGTAGAGCCTGGTTTTTACTCGTTGCATGGTTTTATTATCTTGTGCCTAAAGTTTATACATCCTGTGAATGCCATATCATAGCACTAAGGATAGCTAATGAGACACTAAGTCAAAAAAACAATGCTTAAGCTTTTAAGTCCAGAAGATTTTTCCAGGGTTGCCAAAGTTAATGATTCATTCACAGAAAAGACCGGGCATGATCTTGGAGCAACTGACTGAGGTAGTTATATACCCCTGCTTTTCATGTTAAATGAGTCAACCTTTATTTGTGAGTCACTTCACACCTGCTCCCCATTATTAAAGTCAAAGCTTGCCTTGATCTTCTTGTTGGACTTAAACTCACCCAGAAAAGTAGGATTTATGATTACTATAATTATTACAAACAACCAGATGAAACATAGTACACTTCCACTGTACCTTGTTACTAAAGAATAGTAACAGTGTTACTTAAGAAGAAAAAAGGTTTGGAATTAAACTTCCTAATTACAGCCTGTGGCTTCTGGTCAGCTGATCAGGAAGTTTCACATTGTTGTCTCTTGCCACAGTGATATAGAGAGATCTAACTATAGTAGGTTCTCCCAAGAGAAAAACAAAAATAAAGGCAAACTTAGATAACTTTTTTAAAATTTGAGATTTCTGCTAAAGACTTCAATAGGATGTATTCCTTTTGGCTAAAAGCATCTCTCAAACACAGTATGACATGCTTCTTGACAGTTTTTTGAATGTACCAAATTATTTTGTACAGTAAAAAAAGTTTTGTGCTTATTATATAATGTCTTTTATTGAATTTCTAGTGTTATTTATTTTAAATCACAGTGAAGAAAGATAAATGTTGAATAATTTTATATTATAGACTCAGCTATTGAATGCATGTTGGTTATTTTGATTCAAAATAGGAAAGATGGAATAGCATCCTTGTATCTTACTAAAATAATTATCACAGAAAAGCTATTTTAAAAATAATAAGTAGCTTTGGTTTAATCACATTCCTAGAATGTCTGAGCTGAAATGAAACTCAGAGGTTATCTAATTCAACTCCACTCATTCTATAGATAAGGGGTCTAAAGCTTTGTAATAAATACTACCCAAAGCATCTTACACTCTCAAATAATCTTCCTAGTAAAATGACAAATTCCTAATCCCTTTCTGTATGACACTTAACTCTGAAGTAGGGAAAGGGGAAATCTTAAGATTAAAGTCTTTTTTTTTATTTTAATTTATTTTCTTGGTTACATCATTCATTTCCACAAGGTTTTGAGTTACAGATTTTCTCCCCTTTTTGCCCCTACCCCCCAGCCCAGAACATTGATCCCACTGTAAGGCCCCTCCCACAATCTGTTCCCTTTTATGCCCTCCTCCAACACCCCTCTAGCTTTCTAGCAGAGCAGGGAGGGGCTCCCTGTCCCCGTCCCTGAATGTATTATTTCCCAGTTGCATTTGATTGAAGATTAAAGTCTGATGAAGAATATGACAGCCCTAAAACTGAGACAGCCCATTCCTCCCTGCCTCCGAATTGCTGACCTCTGGTTTTAGATTATGATTGTCCTGCTGACTATTAGCAGTAGAGAAACTACCAGATGAAGAGAAATAATTGCTTCTCTCAGCCTGGAATGAGGTTATGAGCAGTAAAAGTACTGTTTGTGAGGGCAAAAGCAGTAGCTCCCTTTATCTGAGGGCAACCATGGTTTATCCATGAACTTTTCTCTTTGGGGGGAGGGGAGTTAAGTACGACTAAGCAGGCTAAATTAGAAACTCCACTAAGTCTTTGAGGTTTCCTGAGTACTTTTTGGAACACTCCTAAATTAAAGGTCATTCACTGACCTGACAAGTGGTTGAGGGAAGCAGGGTAGCTTATATAGGCAGATCATAATTACATATGCTGGCCTCAGAGTATGATCAACAAAGATTTTGGTTCCCTGCTGACTGGTTTATTCCCTAAACCAGGACAGTTCAGTTTATAAAGTTAAAATGCAATAGTACTCAACACCAAAGATTTTATCCCCCTTTTTTCAAAAAAAAAAAAAAAAAAAGAATGTTTGAATGTTTTGAGGTTTGCTGGGGTTTTTTCCCCCAGAAAAACAAATGGACAATAAATTCTAACTCGAGAATGGTGAGGGGCAGATGGGTAGCACAGTGAATAGAGTGCTGGACCTAGAGTCAGGAAGACCTGAATTCAAATCAGGTCTCAGACTTTTTCTAGCTGTGTGACTCTGGGCAAATCACTTAATCCTGTTTGCCTCAGTTTCCTCAGATGTAAAATGAACTGGAAAAGAAAATGGCAAACCACTCCTGTGTCTTTACCAAGAAAATTCCAAATGAGGACACAGTCAGACATGACTGAAATGACTAACCAACAAAAGGAATGGTGATCCAAGATGCCTGGTCCATCTAGCTTTCCAGCTCTGTTGTTTTTCTGCCACATGCTCTTTATCCTTCCACCAAACCTAGCAGAACCATAATTAAAAGCTAGAATAACCATCAAAGGCCATCTAGCCCAACCTCCACATTTTACAGATGAGGGCATGAGGAACTCAGGGGAAGTGAAATGACTTTACCCTAGCACCTACACGTAAATGACAAAGCTGAGATTCAAACTCTGGTCTTCTAACGCCAGATCATACTGTGCTATTGTCTTTCTCAGGTGATGAAAACCTCATCATTTTTGCTAGCTGAAGCAGAGGAAATATACTATCAATTTGCTGTCAATAGAAAATACACTGACAGTTCAAATATTTAACCATATTAATTATTTGAAAAGTCCTTATGCTGTGGTGATACTTCTGTTCTCATCCATATCATTCATGATTAGAACAGTCCATACAATATAGTGGAAAGAATGCTTAAATTAGAAGTAGTTAAAATTCTGGCTCTACCACTTACTTGCTGTGTGACTTTAATAACATCTTCATATCTCTGAGTTTTAGTCTCTTCATCTCTAAAATAGGGATAAAGATAACTGGGTGAAATGACAACTTCAGGAATAAATCTGGAACTCCTACATCAACTCTAAACTCATATTAATTAACTGAAATGTAGCTATCTACCTCCCAGAGGTGTTGTGAAGCTCAAATAAGAAAGACAGTGTTATATATTCTTAAGTACTCTTGTTCAGTTGTTTCAGTCATACCTGAACTCATTTGGGGTTTTCTTGTCAAGGATACTGGAGTGTTTTGCCACTTCCTTTTCCAGCTCATTTTACACCTGAGGAAACTGAGGCAAACAGGGTTAAATGACTTGCCCAAAGTCACAAAGCTAGTATCTAAGAACTGATTTGAACTAGGGACTCAAGATGAGTTTTCCTGATTCCAAGCCCAGTGCTCTATCCACAATGCTACCTAACTGCCCCATGAAGTGCTCATCTGAGCATAACATTAATATTTCCTGTGTATTATAATCTTATTTTTTTCATGGAAAAACATGAAGGAAGCAAGAAAAAAATTTGAAGGAAGTGTGAAAATATGAAAGAAGGGAGGACGAAAGAACTGAGAAAGCATGTTCTAAATATCACACTAATTTCACTCACAATATACATGAGAGTGCTAGGTTTTGTCTAAGGTTTTAAATTTTTTAAATTAATTTTGAATCTTGAATACTTCAACAAATACTTTTGCATTTCCACCACCCAAATAACATTTGCTTAGCTCCAAAGTTGAAAGTCACTCCTTGCTAAGATGGCAAATACTAGCTAGAACTAGTTTGTCTGCAGCTCAAACTGGCATAGCTGCAATAACCTTCTGAACCACAGATTTCTCTAGGGCTACAACCAAATACTGATTATCATTTAACTCTGTGTTTATTAAACACTTGCCAGAGTTTCCTGTAGCTTAATATTTAGGGCTCAGTGAAGAGAACTTACTCCTCCTTCTTTGTTAAAATCCTGCTTTAACAACATTGACAAAACTATATCAATCTATATCTACAGAAGGTAAATTCATAACTAGAATGTGCAGAAATAGCACAAGCTGAACCAGAGTGGCATGAGGCTGAAAGTAGGCTTCTCTTTAGTGGATATCCTTAGGTCAAGTTAATCAACCTATGAGCTAACAAGAATTTATTAAGGGGGGGCTGAGCCAAGATGGAGGCGTATGTAAGGTAAAGCCAATCAGCAGTAGATTCCTGAGGGAATGCTACTGTGAAGAGATTCGGATTACATAGTATTAGTGAACACTCTGTTTATTCCATTACAAATCTTTGTTCAGCACAATGTTCACAGTTTCAACAGTTCACAATATTATATACAATCTTCAGAACAGGGAAAGTCTCTATATTATATCTTATTTCAGAA
>CM053595.1:176459641-176476463 GCA_028646575.1 Pseudocheirus occidentalis
TGATTTCTATCATACCTCCCCCCTTCCCCCAAAAAAGATGGTATATAATATAAATAGATTATATATATGTATATATACACATATACATACATATATATATATTTATGGTTAAACCATCCTGTGGATGAACAAATAAAACCCCACTAAGTTTTACAATGGTTGTTGACTGATATGTTAAGTATGCCTCTTTGAAGATGTATAGCTCCCTCTTTAGTCCACCTATGTTCCAAAGAAGATTATTTGAAAGCAGATGCCTGCTGTGAAATGATAAAATTTTACCTGTTCATGATCCACATCCAAGTGCAATATACTCAACTTGTCATACAGGTGATATTCTATCAACAAAAGCAGAAAAGAAGCCATGTTCATTTATGTGTTGTCCGTTTCACCAATTAAAGAAAAATAAAGCAATCTTTATAATACTTGTGTTATAAGTCAATCAAGCCAACTTATTTCAATCACTCTAGCAAATAATAACCACAACTGCCACAGTAAGTCCATCACATAGTTTAATACACCTCATCTAGAGTGTACTTTTAATTTAAAAAAAATAAAACATGGAATTGAGTATCTAAAGCATGATTGAATTTAATGGTATAAAATGTTCTATGAACATGATAGTGAAAGAGAATTTGATGCTCTCCATATCTATATAGACATACATATCATAAAGATATCATTGTTCATTGAAAAACTAATATTACTTTGGTAATCAGAAAATTTTTTTAAAGAATTTGTAGTTGCTTAATTATAGACTTTTCAATGCAATGATTTCTTCTTAGAATGTCTTTCCTCCCTCCCCCACTCCATTAAATGCAAATGTTATCAGTTAAAAGTGTTATATTTTTTTCCTCTACAAATTGCCCAGGTACCTTGGGCAACATACAAAAATATAACTATTATACTAATTGATATGAAAATATAACACTTTAATTTAAAGTTAAAATTCTGTCAATGTTTTCAAGTTCAGATCCATTGAAGATTTTAAGCTTAATTAGCTTAAATTACATTTTAAGTGACTTTTTTTTAAATACATATACACATGCACTCATGCATGCTCACACACACTCACGCACACACACACACACACACACACACATCAGTATAGTCTTCTATTAGCCTAACATCTTTTGTTCTGGTACTGACATTGAAAAGAAGATGAAATTCCACCCTATTGGTTTCAATGGGTGGATAGAATTTATCATTAGAAGACTATATGTTTCACTTTATGTGTACAGATAATACATGTACTTTCAGCACCTTCTTTTGATATATATGTCTCCATTTTCCTGTCTTGACTTTTCCCCTTTTCTATCAGTCCTCCAACAACAGAATCCTATATTAATTATGAATTTGGGTATGTCTACAATTCTCATTAAATTTCTGTATTGTTCTGTTTTCATGAGGCATCCCCATGATGAATATACTGGAAAAAATAATATTGACTAGAATCTAAGGTAAACAATTGGCTTGTATCATTCATGAGATCCATTTAGTTCTGGCCAAACTCTAGTGATTGGGAGTCTTGCCCAGTATTCTGTACCTGTTGATAGAAATTCTAATAAATCCAGACGAGGCCCTGAAAAATTTTTGGAGGGCCTTTTGAAAGAATGCAGTTTGTGGGAACATTTCAAACTTTGGGGTGATTATTCAGTAGAGCTAAACATGCAAGTTATTCTGATATCATCTGGGGTCAGCCAAGCCCAGAAAACAGGCAAAAGAATACATCTGTGAGACCTAACATGGAATTTAGGAATATTAATTTTCTGGAGCTATTCATGACATCCTTCTAAATGATGATAGTTACTACCACCTCCCTCACCTCACACTAGGAATCCTGGGGCTGGGAAAAGAGTGGGGAGGACTAAAACTAACCTTTCTCAATAGCGTTTACCTCATATTAGAGTAAATTCAGCAGGTGGGTTCTTGCATTGGGCTCCCTTCAAAACTTCAAAAAAGTGAAACATATTAAAGAAGCATAGATAGCATAGTGGACTTGGAGTCTGGAAGACCGTGTTCAAATCCTGCCTCAGACACTTCCTAACTCTGTAACCCTAGGCAAGTCACTTAACCTCCTACACCTCAGTTTCCTCATCTGTAAAATGAGAGGATTGGGTTCAATGGCTTCTAAGATCCCTTCCTCCTCTAATTCTATGATCTGTTACATCATTGTTCTTCTGGAGTCAAGACTCACCATTGCATCAATCCAAATACTGATGTCTTTTTTTTTAACATATGCATATACATATACATATCTAAACTGTATTCATTTCACAACTTAATCTGCCCCCCCCACCAAATCTTTTTGTTTTCAATCTTTCACAACAAATTAAACACATCAGGTGTTTGAGAAATCAAGAATTTTGGGTCAGTTACTGATTAAATACGAGTCAGATGTTTTCCAGAGAAACTGTGTCTTCATTCTTTGAATCTGAGTCTAAGTTTATACCCTTCACTTTTGCTAACACCAATTTTTAAGTCAAATCTCACGTGTCTAGATAACTGGGTTGAATTGGTGCCTGGTACCTTCAGGAACTTGGCACCTTCATAAGAAGAGATATATGACTAATTGCTATTTTATCAAGTTCATAATTGCAATAAATTACAGTTATTAAAATGTTACCTTTGTAAATCTAGCTTGAATGGACCTTCACGCAAAGGGGTGCCAGATTACTCTGAAAATTGATAAAGAGGAACAAGTACTTAGTGCCTGTCAGTTAGGCAACCTAATTTTTAGTCTCACATTAGTCGCTAAATCATTGTTTATAGTCAAGCTTGGGTGCAATGTGTCTTAGTTTTCTCATCTATAAAGTTGGAATAATAAAAATAATAATAATAATACATCTCTTGCCTAGCTCACAAATATGTTGTAAGGATTAACAACATAATGTCAGTAAGATACTTTGAGTTCCCAAGAAGCAAGAGATAAAAATATAATGTATTATTATTAGATTAGTTACCAAATTCTAGAGACATGAATATTAAAGAGAATCATTAACAATGTTGCTTTTAAGTGGTCTACATCATTCACAGTGTGAAGATGCATTTTTCCAACAGGTTTAGAAACCTGCAAAAGAACAGGGCATGTGATGTCTCGAAAGAGAAAAGGAAGTATTGGTCAAATGCACTAATACTGACCCCATGCCCTGGTCTGAAATGCTCCCTCAGCATTTTGACTTGCAAAGAGCTCACAAAATAGCCTCTCAGTGGGTTCAGAGATGGGAAGATAACTCAAGGAAAATGGATGTTTCCCCTGTGCCTTTGGCTCCTATGTTTCTAGAGTGTTTCCATGAATACAGGCCAACCACTAGCCCAAATTAGACATTTGGTCAGTCCCTTGAATTTTCACACTTCCAGGATGAACACTAAAGAATGAAAGAAAATCCATGTCAGAAAATAGAGAACCAAGCCTGTGGAGTATGTCTTAAATAAAATTAGATATAATTATCAAGATTGCCTTGGTGTTTCTGACAACAGTTTTGGAGGAATGCTCCTATCCAGTTCTAGTTTGTACAAGTCCTTAACTTTATGACTCAGAGAAACTAGTCCATGGCAACACTCCAAGAAACAACCACCTTGTCATGCAAGTGGTCACTGAGAAATGTCTATAATTCATACAACTTGCTGTCCTGGACCTTCTATTTGTATCCAGCTTTAATAAAAATTGCATACAGCTTCAATGTGAACATTTGATTGATGACATTCTCTGCAAAGGAAGTGTTATCAACATAATAGGAAATACTTTTAAGAAATATTTTGTATCTATACAAACAAAAGGAACGCAGAGGTTTACCTCCCTACTTTCTTATATTTTATGTGACTCTTCATTATTGGTGCTGAATCTGAACCTAAAAGATTTGTGAGTCAAATCTTTCACATACCTAATGAACAAGAGGAGCTAATGAACACAGTTACTGCAAAGTTTCTGGAAGTACAAATTTATTCTTCTCACAGAGACCATAATCACCACAAAGCATAATGGTTCATGTCTACTGAAACACACGGGGGGAAAACATAAGCATTACTTGTAATTACCTATGGAAGCCACCTGCTCATGCTTTAATTTATCTCCATTGTCTTAGTAATATGATCATATCACTTTTAAAGGGCTCAGCATGTATGTATCTTTCACTCCACTTTATATACTGGTTTGCTGAATTAACAAGGTTTCCCTTGCAAATAGTGCAACCTAGACTACTTTGGAACTCTCCTTTCCAAAAAATAAGCCACTCTTCCCTGTACACATTCTTCCTGTACAGAGGCTGAATTCATGCGTCCATCATCCATACTCCATGCCAAAATACTCAAAGGTGGCCTAAGGACTAAATTAAATGCCTCCTATAGAATTTCCAGGAATGTTAGAACCAGGAAACTAGTTGTTTAGTTAAAGTTTAAAAAAAAAGTATATAAATATATATAAATATATACATATGAAATCATATCAACAATGAGGATGAACTGAGTGCCAAATAGCCAACATCTGTACAAAGTCACATGCCACTAGAGTTAACTATTTTACGTAATCTCTTTCACATGCTTTTCAGATTCTTTTGATAAATTCTCTTTAGTAGCATGCAGGATACCTACTCTGAATATACAGTATGCTCTTCCATTACCACCACACCTTTGTGCTCCTGGGTAATAGCTTCATTACCAGAATGTTGGTCATTCCTTTAAAACACTAAAAAATTGCTTTATTTGAGTTGTTCTTTTTCCATGATTCTTTGTTCACTCTGAGCTGATTGTAAGGAAAATGTGCTTCACTATTTTGCTCCAGAACTCTTTTATGAAGCTGCTCTTTCAATTGATTTCTGTATTGCTTATGTTCATCTCCTGTAAATAATTCTGCAATTAAATTTTTTGAGAAAAGTAGAACTTTCTCGTTATTGAGTCAATCATTCCTGTGCTGCTTGAAACTCAGGAAAGTCTACATGTCAATAAATCAAGTACCTCTGGTTTTATTTTTGTGGGAACTCTCTTCATAGAGACCTACAGCAACTCATCTCCAAGGTATAATCTTTGTTGACTACAACTTATGGATGTTAAGTGACCTATCAATGGTCACACAACTAATAAGTATCAGAAGCATGAGTTAAATCTAGGTCTTCTTGACTCCACTACCAGCCTTCTATTAACTATACCATGCTACCTCTCATAGGAAAACATATATGCCCTAAAATATTCTAGTTTTCTCATCAAAAGATCCTACATTCCACTATTTCTATTTAAAAGAAAATGGAAAGTATTTGACCTTGGGTAAATCACTTTACCTCTTTATTCCTCAGTTTCTTCATATAAAAAAGTAAAAGAGTTGGATTATAGGATCATAGAGTTACCCTCAGAAGGCTCAGAGATTATTTGTTCCAAAACCCTCATTTTACAAATGAGAAAATGAAATCTAGAGAAATTAAGTAACCTGCTCAAGGTCACATAAGTGGCAAGTAGCAAGTAGCAGAGTTGGAATTTGAACCAATAACTGTCTGACCTTAAATCAAGTGTGCCAGCCACTGTACCACAATTAGGTAATGTTTAAATTTTCATCCAGCCCTAAAAAATTTATGTAACTAGTTCTGTGACTACAAGGCAATCAAGAGTTCAACTGGTATTTATAATGGAAATGAAATGGAAATTAATTAAATTTTCAGTCATGAAATAATATCCCCTAATTAATAATAACTTAGGAAATACATGAATGAAAGGCTTCTGATCATATCTTCTATACTGGTCAAGAAACATAGACCAGTTCCTTTTGGAAAGCATGCTTGGCTCTAGCTTTGTACAGATTACTGGAATTCAGGCACCTCGTCTATTTTTTGTTCCCTTTCTTCTTGACTTTCCAGTGACTTTGTAGGTAGAAGTAGTGGCATGATGATGGAAACAGTAGTTTGGGAATTGTATGAGGTGCCCTTTTACTCATCATTTTCCTTTAATCAGACATCTCTAATTGTTTGTGTGTTTATTTTTGAATTACTTTTTACATTTGTTTCCTTAATCCCCAAAGAGCAGAAAGGTATTTGAATAAACAATTTGAGTGGAAGCCTCCAAGAGGCAAGTTTGGCTTGATATGGAAAACCTTCCTTAATTATGGAAAAATAGATTAAGTTACCATGGCTGGAGGGGCCTCATCTTCCCTGGTAATCATGAAGCAAAAGCTGAAGAACCAGGCATGATGCTGTGGGAATTCTTTCTGAAGTACGGGTTAAACTAGATGGATTGGATTTAAATGGACTGGACTAGATGGCTTCCTTTCCAAAGTGATTCTTGAATCACTGTTGCTAATGATATTAGGAAAGGGACTGTCTAAGTTATCTCTCTATTCTCCACATCCTTAGTACTCTCATAAACATCCCACAGAGGATCTACCCAAAACCTAGCAGGCCTTCCTATATTTCTTTTAACATTCCAGGAGCCATTTTTTTAATTCCATGAGTACTAGTGCTTTACTCTGGTTGTCCGTCTGTCATTCTTGATATAAGATCAGGCCGATTCCTTTTCCAACATACATTCTGTGAATAATATGCTTTGTGCCACTTCTTTCACACAAATCTTTATTGGTAGAATCAAGTCTATCTGCTTCTGAATAATTTCTGATTAACAGTAATGATCGTCAGCGTTTACACAGCGTTTTGAGATCTACAAAGTGCTGTGCGCATGCTGTCTGATTGGATCCTCACAACAGCCCTGTGGAGGATGTGCTGTTATTATACTCATTTTGCAGATATGGAAACTGAGGCTGAGAAAAGCGAAATCACCTGCCCAGGGTTATGCCTCCAGGAAGTATTTGAGGCAGGATTTGAACATACATTTTCTTGTCTCCATAACAAGAATTATATTCACTGCACCATACAGCTGCCTTATCAATTTGCCTTTATACACATACCTAACCTTTGCAAAGTGTATTGTTCTTTCATCTTTTGAACAGAAGTATAACCTCAAAAGTAGAGGTATAAGATTCAGATACTCCACTGAGTACTTTTACCGAGTGCTAATGACTTCTCTCCTCTGAAATTACCGCTATTGTGTGGCAGGCCCTCATCACCTCCTCATCTCCTCACCTGGAACATTATAATATCCTGCTGGTTTGTCTCCCTGCCTCAGGTCTCTCCCTACTCCATTCACTACATCCTCCGCTCAATTGTCAAATTAATCTTCCTAAAGAACAGATCTGAACATATCTTGCCCCATCAATCTATTCAGTCAACCCCAGTGGCTCCCTATTACCTCCAGGATCAATTATAAAATTCTCTGTTTGATTTTTAAAGTGATTCATTTCTTGGTCCCTCCCTACTTTTTCAGTCTTTTTCTAAAAATTTTTCTTGATTTTCTTCTTAAATGATTTTTAACATTAATTTTTAAAAATTTTGAATTCCAAATTCTTTCCCTCCTACCATTCTCCCACCATTGAGAAGGCAAGCAATATTATAGCAATTATACATGTGAAGTCATGGAAAACATTTCCATGTCAGCCATGTTGTAGAAACAAAAAAGACCAAAAAAGCAAGAAAAATAAAGCGAAAAAGGACCCTTCAGTCTGCACTCAGAGCTCATGAGTTCTCTCTCTGGGACAGCATTTTTCTTCTTGGGCTTTTTGGAATTGTCTTGGACTGTTGTCTTAATCAGAATGACTAAGTCTTCCAGAGTTGATCATCACAATATTGCTGTTACTGTGTACAATGTTCTCCCAGTTCTGTTTACTTCGATCTGCATCAGTGCATACATCTTTTTTTATTATGAAAATATATCCCTCATCATGTCTTATACTACAATCGTATTCTAACATAGTCATATACCACAACTTGTTCAGTCATTCCCCCACTGATGGGCATTCTCTCAATTTCCAATTCTTTGCCACCACAAAAAGACTGCTATAAATATTTTTGCATGAATAGATCCTTTTCTCTCTGATCTCTTTAAGATACAGAACTACTAGTGATACTGATAGGTCAAAGGGTATACATTGTCTTATTGACCTTTGGACATAGTTCCAAATTGTTTTCCGGAATGTTCTGACCAGTTCACAACTACACCAACAAGATATTAGTGACCCTATTTTTTTAACATGCCCTCTACAATGTATCATTTTTTTCTGTCATGTTAGTCAACCTGATAGGTCAGAGGTGGTACCTCAGAGTTGTTTAAGTTTTTATTTTGCTAATTAATAGTCATTTAGAGCACCTTTTCATGTGACTATTGATAATAGCTTTGATTTCTTCTGAAAACTACCAGTTCATATTCTTTGATGATTTATCAGCTGGGGAATGACTTTTAAATTTGGCTCAGCTCCTTACATATTTGAGAAATGAAGCATTTATCAGAGAAACTTGCTGTAAAAATTTTTTTCCCCAGTTTCCTGCTTTCCTTCTAGTTTTGGCTATTTTTAGCTTTGCTTGTGCAAACCCTTTTTAATTTCATCTAAACAAAATTGTCCATTTTACTTCTCATGATCTTCAATCTCATTTGATCATAAACTCTTTCTTTATCCATAGATCTGACAGGTACATTTTTCATACTTCTCTAATTTGCTTATAATATCACTCTTAATATCTAAATCAGGGGTGGGGAACCTGTGTCCCTTAAGGTCCTCAAGTGTGACCTTTTGACTGAATCCAACCTTCATGGAACAAAGAAATTTGGATTCAGTCAAAGGGCTGCACTTGAAGACCTAGAGGGCTACATGCAGCCTTGAAGTCTTAAGTTCCCACCCCTGATCTAAATTCTTTACCTATTTTAATTTTGTTTTAGTACACAATGTAAGATATTGATCTATGCCTAGTTTCTGCCAAACTGCTTTCCAGTTTTCACAGCAATTTTGGTCAAATGGTGAGCTCTTGCCCCTTAAACTTGGATCCTGGGGTTTATCAAACTAAATTACTATGGTCATTTACTACTAATGAGGTATAACTAATCTATTCTGCTCTGTTCCTTAGATTGTTTTCATGATTACCACTTTGTAATATATTTTCAAATATGGTACTGTTAGGCCACTTTTTTTCCCGCTGATTTCTTTGATATTCTTGACTTTTTGTTCTTCTACATGAATTTTGTTATTATTTTTTTCTAGGTCTAAAAATTAATTCAATGGTAGTTTGATTGGTAAGGCACTGAATAAATAATATAATTTAGGTAGAATTAAGGAGAATTGTCATTTTTATTATATTGGCTTGGCCTACCCATAAGCAATTAGTATTTCATTCTTCTCACACATTACCACCCTCTTTGTACTATAAGATCTAGTGACACTGACCTTATTGGTGTTCCTCAAACATGACACTCCATCTCTCAACCTTTAGCATTTTTCCCTGGCTGTCCCATGTACCTGGAATACTCTGTCTCCTCATCTCTACCTCCTAGCTTCTCTGGCTTCCTTCAAGACTCAACTAAAGTATACCTTTCTACAATAAGTCTTTCCTGGTTTTTCTTAATTTTGTGCCTTCCCTCTAAGACTACCCTCAACTTATCCTTTCTATATCATCTTTGTACATAGTTGTTTGTATGTTGCCTCTCTCTTTAGACTGTGAGTTCCTTGAGAACAAGAACTGATTTTTTGTCTTTGTTGGTATCCCTAGTGTTTAGCAAAGTGCCTGGCACAGAGAAGGTATTTAATAAATGCTAGTGGACCATAACTATGAAAAGAAAACTTGGAAGGCTTCAACTTTCTTATCGGTCCTCACTGCTGTTAATAATCATCACCCCATTTATGAAAAACACAAATAATAAAGACTGTATTCTCTATGTATTCCTTTGAGTTGTCTCTAAATTTTGTTCTACTAGAATGACTTGTCAGACAATAAAAACTTAGCTATTTCTATTTTTTCCCCCAATGCTTTCTATGGAAGATAAGTCTTCCTTCCAACAGTTTGGTTTTAAACAGAAATAAGTAAATAAAACCTCAATGATACTTGATGTTAAGAGTACAATTTTACAACTTATTAAAAACAATAATGAAAATTAGTATATCTAAAATTACTTGTGTTGGGGCGGCTAGGTGGCGCAGTGAGTAGAGCACCGGCCCTGGAGTCAGGAGTACCTGAGTTCAAATCCAGCCTCAGACACTTAACACAAAAACTAGCTGTGTGACCTTGGGCAAGTCACTTAACCCCAACTGCCCTCCAAAAAGCAAAAAAATAAAAAAATAAATAAAATTACTTGTGTTAAGGGATATAACATTTCAGAACTATTATTTTGGAAACACATAGTACAATCCCAGTGTAATAAGCATATATATTATACATATATTACATATTATATATGCTTATATATGTATTCAAAACTTTTAGCCCTAGCACCACTGTCTATACAATCTTTCCTGACCCACCCAGCTATTAGTGCCTTACTTGCAAAACGACTGTGTATGTGTGCATACACACACACACACACACACACACACACACTCCTATATACATGTATACATATACAAGATCATTAATATATGTATGCATGTATGTATATATATAGTATAGGTAGTATGATGAGGTAGCATCCTATAATGGATAGAAAATCAACCTAAGAACCAAGAAGACCTGGGTTCAAGTTTCACCTCTAATACATATTGGTTCTGCAACCCTGGGTGAGTCACTTAATCCCCAGGGCTCTGGATAAGAATTCAAGAGAAAACAATCACAAAGAAAGTATTGACCTACGTTAGTAAAAGGAGTTTTGTCATTCAGAGGACTCCCTATATCAATGAAATCAAGGATATATGTTACATTATACACATACATAATGCATTATATAAAGAGTTGTGTGCATATGTGTTTCCATGGACATATATATATGCATATATGCTATTTTTTTCAATAGAATGAATAGAATATAAGCTCCTTGAGAGCCATGACTATTTCATTTTTTGTGTTCTCAAAAGCTAATAAATACTAAGCATTTAATTAATCCTTATTGATTGGTTGATTAATAAATAGTGCTAGTTTCCTAAGAGGTCCAAAGTTTTTCTTCAACTTTAAAATGTATATGATTTTATCAGCACAGGCATTCTCATAAACAAATCATAACCTTTCAACATCTCACCAGATAGCTTCATGAGCTGCTACACTAAAAGTAATTCATCACTTAGACCAACAACCTTCCAGTAATAGGCCTCTTCACGCTTAAAAAAAAGCTTGGTTAGTCCTCTGATGATAGACACACAGCAAATCACTAAGACTACGTATTAAGTCTTTTTAACTCGTATTTTGAAGGGCTTGCAGAGTTTTCCAGTACCTAGGCATCTCTACAAAGTGACAGTACATAGGGCTAGCTAGGTGAGCACTGACATTTATTCACAAGATGTAACTGGGCCTCTTGATGTTTCAAAATCATACAACAATCTATGTTCTAATTTGATTCTATTGTATTTGGAAAAAGGGAAAGCTGTATTTGGGCAGGTAACTGCAGAACCATTGGTGGTAAATTTTGAACCATTACAAGTAAGAGTGGCACAGGAAAGCTACTCCAAGAAAGGAAAAAAAGGTGAATCTTGAAAAAATTAGTAGGTTTAATGTTAATCCCTGTTAAAATTCTTGACGGAACTGTTAAAAGAATGGTTTGTGAACATTTGGAAACAAGAGGAGTAGTCACTAGGAGTTAACATGGGTTCACTACTAAGAAAAAGACATAAAAAATTTGACAATCTGTTTTTTAAATATTGTTGGGCTCTTTTCTGGCCCCTCATTGTCCCTCTTGCCAACACCCACTCTTTCTTCACAATGGCCACATCAGGGAACAACCCCCACAAGTGGGAGGAATGAAATGAAGAGGGAAGGCCCAGTGCATGGTGGGATAGGGGTTCGCCTCAGGCAGCATGAGCCCAGCATGGAGGAGGCCTACAGCCTTCTCAAGAGAAGTTTGCAAAGATAAGCAACTATCTGGAAGTAAGGAGGAAGAGGAAGATGATACAGAAGCTGCCTTGAAGAAAGAAATCAGTGAGATTCAGGCCTCTACAGAACTGAGATTAAGACAATTCCAGTCATTGGAAAGTGGAGCAAATAACGTGGTCTTCATTAGAACACTTGGCATAGAACCTGAGAAACTTGTACATCATATCCTAAAGGATATGTACATAACCAAGAAGAAGAAAACACAGGTTATTCTACCCATGTTGCCCATATCTGGCACATGGAAATCTTTCTTAAAAGATATGAAAAAATATGCTGAAACCTTCTTGGAACTTTGGTTTAAAGCACCAAATAAAGGGACTTTCCAGATTATTTACAAAGTGTGAAATAATAGTCACATGAGCTGAGAAGTTATTAAAGAACTAGCAGGCATAGTGGGCTGCCTCAATCCTGAAAATAAAGTCGATTTTAGTAATGCCCAGTGTACCATCGTGGTAGAATCATTAAGGCTATCTGATGCCTGAGTGCTGTCAAAGATTACACGTTGGTTTGAAAATACAACCTTTAGGAAGTGGTCAAGAGTAACAAAGAGGGGTCTCAACCAAACCCTGGCCAGGATGCAAAACTAAGAAATGGAAACAAGGCAAAACTGGACTTTGGAAACACAGACAAAGAGAATCTCAAATCAAATGAAAGTGACGCTACAGAAGAAAAAAAAATAAGTTTAAAAAAAATAATCCTCAGGTGATGGTAGAAGGTAGTAAAGAGGAAGGGCTGATTTCTGAGACCCAGGTGGAAAGTGAGAAAGGAACCAAATCTGAAAATGGAAGCTAAGTTATGGAAAGTCCTAAATCAAATGAAAGTGACCTGGTCTTGGAGAAAAATTAACAGTTGAGGCAGTAAGTGATAAGAGAAAAGGCATATTCCAAAGATGGGCACAAAGAAAGACAAGTTGAGAATGTTATTAAGTAATGAAACTTGCCCTGGAGGTGAGTTTAATCTAAAGTTTTTCGAAGTTATGAAACTATTAGAAATACAATGCCATATTTTACCAGCAACTCTATTGGTTGAATCAATAGTGGACAGAATAGTGCGGCTACCACTTGCCACCCTTCACCCTCCCACTGCCCCTGCAGGGAGTGATTACTTGGTTAAATTTCTTATTTTCTCCCAAAAGAACTTTTTCATCATCTAGACTGGAATTAGCTTGGGGACAACATCCTAAAAGAGAATAGAATTTTAGTTTTGGGGCCACTGTTTAAAAACAGGAAGATTAAATGTTAGAACTTTTCATATATGAGCAAGGTGTAACTTAGAAGTTGTTAGATTCTTAGAAGTCCACTTTTTCAGGATTTCTGTGAAATACCTTGAAGGAAAAATTTATTCACATTACTAGCAGTTTCACTTATGGAAACAGGGGGAAATGCTTTTTATATAAAGTTCCAGCGGTGATGCCCAATTTCAAAGAAGAAGACCAGACCCAAGTAGAAACACTAGACTCAGGATCCCTTAGAACTTAAAGACATCTGAGAATATAAAGATAGCCACATTCATCTAGAAAGTCCTTTGTTGTATGTTACCATAAAATTAGGGCCCCTTTACATTTTAATTTTGAGAGCTCCTCTAGAAAGAGATTTTTTTTTTCATATTTATTTCTGTGGTTTTGGTACTATCTGAATATGACATTTTTCATAAGCAACTCTTCCCCAAGTTAGTCACTGGTACTGCATCAAGCTTTATGATAAACTGAATTAGTTTATTTAAAGGTCTGTTTTCAGTTTTATAAACTGTTTTCTCACATTGATATTTCACTTTTAAATGTTAAAATTTCATGGGGCAAAATTGATAAGCTCAGATTATCTTACCTTGTAGAAAAGAGAGCAAACTGTGCATCTTCAGGTAATGTTTCATTAATGCTAATGTTAACTATAATTTTTAAATGTCCTCAAGGCACAATTCATTTGTTTATTGTTTGGGTTAAATACTTGACTGTAACCCACAGCAAGATACTGTTTGCTTTTCACTGATACTTTTTCAAAAACGCAAAAGTAAATTTTCCTTACAGAAAAAAAAATAGTGTTGGGCTAACAAATAAGAAAAATGCTGTTGAGATAGTGTGTGTAATTTCACCAAGATAAAGCGTTTGACACTGTCTCCTCTAATACCCTTGCAGATAAAATTAAATTCATAGTATATCAATGTTGAAGGGAAGTTTAGAGGTCTGCTCGCCCAATAGCCTTTGATGAACAAAGAAAATGAGATCCAGAGAAGTTGTAACTTGCTAAAAACTACTTAGCAACAGAAACAGCTCCTTTCATGTCCCAGGTCAGAGTGTTTTTCACAATATGAAGCTTGCAAATAAATCACATTTTTCATACTCAATCAATTTGCAGTGGGGAGGTAGGGAGGTGTGGGATGGGGGTGTAGGGAAGATGAGAATAACATTGACATGGAATGAATTAGTTAGCCATTGCAAAAACATATAATTAATTATGAATGACTAGATTAATCAGCCAACCAAACTAGTTGAAAAAAAAGTCAGAAAATCAGAAAATTTTAGAGTTTAGAAGCATATTGAAAATCATCTAGTCCAGTGGCCCATTAGTTACATAGAGCCACAACACTCCTGAGCATTTTCTGAACCAGATTAAAATGTAATTTAGAAAAATTTAACAAAACAAATAAAAATACAATAGAATATAACTTCAATGTTTGGTTTTCTAAGTCAACATTCAGCCCACAGGGTTCCTTATATAGTTTTGTAGCCCCTATTTCTGCTTGAGTTTGACACCATTGATCTATACTCCAATCTCCCACTCAGTGAAGAAAGTCCTTTTATAATATCATTAGAAGATTGTCATCAGGGGCAGGGCGGTGGGGTGGGGAGCAGGCAAGATATATAAGAAAAGGCAAGGATTTGCCTTAGCCCTCCCCCAAACTTGCAAAACAACTTTAAATAATGCCTCTATAATGGTAATTAATTTGAATTTGAAGATCCCTTTGTGTTGATAAAGGTAGCACTTAGTAACTAATCAAGACTCTGTTGGGGAAACAGACAGTATGAACTCCTGTCTCCTGTTGCTGACATAACAGGAAAGGGTTGGCTGAAACAGGAATCTAATGCTGTGTGTATATTTAAAAAAAGCCCCAGAGAGGCATGGTCAGAATTTCTTGGGACCAGCATCTGGGAAATAGCTGAACAAGTTGTTGTACATGATTGTGATGGAATACTATTGTGCTATAAGAAATGATGAGCAAAATGCTCTCAGAAAAATCTAGAAAGATTTCCACGAATTGATATGAAGTGAAGTGAGCCAAACCAAGTGAATATTGTATACAATAAAAGCAATATTGTCCAATGAATGTCTGTGAATGACTTAGTTATTCTTAGCAATACAGTGAACTAATACAATTCTGAAGGACTTATGATGAGAAATACTACCCACCTCCAGAGAAAGAATTGATAATAAATGTAGATCAAAGCATACTTTTTATTCATTTCCTTTATTTTTCTTATTTTTTTGTCTGCGTTTTCTTTCACAACATGACTAACATAGAAATACATTTTATATGACTGTACACATACAACCTATAAAATTGTTTTCCTTCTCAATGGGGTGGTATAGCAGCAAGCACCCTAGCATACCCAGGATGGCTGCTAGCACAGGTTCTTTGATCTGTTTTTCTAAAAGAAAGCAACTCAAAAGGGGGTTAACCATCTTACTTTAATCAAAAAAAATATTATTTCCCTAGTTCAGAGGAAAAACTCAGCACCCTGAACTTCAAAGAAAATACAAACAGAAGTTACAAGAAGACAAAAAAATACAGGCAGAGAAACAGATCAATAGACAAAGGTTCTAGCTGCCTGACCATTACATCCATACCTAGTCAGTTACCAGAGAGAGAAGCACCAACAAGTGAGTTTTCAAAGCCAGGGGACTCAACAGCTGCCCAGTCTTATCTGGCCAAATCACACAACTCTTCCCATAATCAAACCCCAAAGTAAAACCTCACATCAGACTATCTATAGCCTTCTCCAGGGTCAGAGAACATCAAAACCCTCATGACCCACTGCTCAATCATAAGGTAACAAGGTGGGGCAGAGCCAAGATGGCAGCGTAGAAGCAGCAAGGGTCCGCAGCTCCCATGCAGCCACCCAAAATACCCATAAAATATGACCCCAGACAAATTCTAGGACTCTCAAACTCACAAAAATACAGAAAACAAATCTCTCGCTGAAGGCAGCTCAGCAGCAGGGGCTCATCTCGGCAGGCCAGGAGCCGAGGCCAGCCCAGTCCAAAACCAAAACTGCAGCCAGGCCTCAGGGCAGTCCAGGCAGAGCCGAGCCGCAGCCAGTCTACAAGAGAGAAGATCTACCTCACCTCCAGCAAACTCCACATCTAGTAAGGTGTGAAAAACAAGGATTAAAGAAAGTTAGTTCGGCAGGCCAGGAGCTAAGACCAGCCTGGCCCGAAAACCAAAACCATGGCAAGGTCTCAGGGTGGTCAGGAGGAGCGAGACACCAAAGCTGCAGCTTGAGTCTACCCCAGGGAGCAGATCTACAGCACCTGGAGGGATTTTTACATCTAGCAAGCCAGAATTACAGGAGGTCAGTGAAAGTAGAACTCTGAAACTTAATTTGGGGGAAGAAAAGTAGTTTGGGCCAATCTGCCCCCAGGGCAATGAAGCAGTGGGGGAAGGGCAGGAACTGCTGTAACTGGTGGCTGCCCCCCACTGGGCTGCTTCAGAGCCCCTGGCCTGCAGACCCTGCATGGGGGCTGAATTGATTGATCAGGGCCAAGTGCTATTGCATTGAGTGGCCTGGACCCAGAACGTGGTCTTGGGTGGTGGTCCTGGGGTCCCCTCTCAGAAAGCCAAAACCGGGGGGCTACAACACCCCCCTAATAGCTCTGGCAGCTGGGAAAACCCCAGCAATTTGGAACAGAGCTTTCCCCCCTGGAAGCAGAGATCCACAAAGCTGAAAAAAAAAAAAA
>CM053595.1:176476963-176507571 GCA_028646575.1 Pseudocheirus occidentalis
GTTTGATTGTCAAATTTTCTGTTTAGTTCTGGTTTTTTCAGCAAGAATGCTTGAAAGTCCTCCACCTCATTGAATGACCGTATTTTCCCCTGGAATAATATGCTCAGTTTTGCTGGGTAGTTGATTCTTGGTTTAAAATGTCTTTGCTTTTAAATGACTTATTGCAGTTTGTCGCTAGACCCCTTTGGCTAGGCCATGTATTAGCCATAAAAGAAACTTCAAGCACATTTGAACTATATATAGTCACAGAATTCTCTTATCACAATCTGCTATCATTCCGTCTCTCCCTATTTCTCACCCTTCTTCGAACTCACCCTCATAACCTCCAATCCTTCCAACTCTTAGTGGTTGTAACCAGCAGCTAGATGGCACAGTGGATGGCACACCTGGCCTAAATCAAGAAGACTAATCTTCCTGAGTTCTAATCTGGCCCCAAACACTTAATTGTGTCCTTGGGCAAGTCCTTTAACCCTTTTTGCCTCAGTTCCTCATCTGTAAAATGAGCTAGAGAAGGAACTGGCAAAGCACTTGAGTCTCTTTGCCAAGAAAAACCCAAAAAACCCAGACGTTCAGTCACAACAGAACAACAGGCTGTAACCTCTGTTTCTGACCTCATTTTTCTCCCTTCTGGATCATTCCCACTGTATTTCCTCTCTTCTCATAGAGCCATTCAATATAACAATTAAAAAAGATCATAGGAAGGGGAGGGGGAAATTAAGCAAAACCAATCTGACATAATAGGTAGTGTTCATAGTTCTTTGTGGTCAAGTTTGGTCTTTGTAATTTTACAACATTAATTTTCAGTTATTTTGTAGTTGATGTGCTTTCATTCAACATTTTTGTATTGTGTATATTTATGGATTAACTTCATATCAAACACTTAATTCATCTCAGTCATTCTGTAAAAAGTATTGACTGTGAAACATTGTACGAGGGGCTAAGAATATGAGAACTAAAAAGAAAAAAATATCCCTTCCTCTTAAGCATCTTATTGGGGAGAAATAAATAGAAAGTTTAAATGGCAAAATTTTTCCAAAAACAGTTTCTAGACAGAACACTAACGATTGGGAGGCAGAAATCTGTACAGATTATAGGTTGAGGGGTTTAATTTGAGTTTTGAAGTAAGCTGGAGATTCTGAGGTAGAGGTAAGGAAGGGAAATACTTTCCAGGCATGAGGAATGAGTCTTTACAAAGAAGTAGAGAAGGGAGAAAATCACAAAGATTATTTTGACTAATTTACCCTTCATATTTTAAAACATACATCTAATACTTATGGAAAATGGAAAGAAGACTTTCTACCAGAGTCAAAGTGGGTGTATTGGAAGAATACTAAACTGAGACACAGGAGTCACAGAATCAGTTCCTGGCTTTGTCACTACCGCAGTGGGTGACTTCAGCCAATAAGGTAAACATTTATTAAGTACTTATTTGGGGAAAACCTTTTACTATGGACTGGGAGAAATATGAAGTATAAATAAGGCAGCCTTGTGTAGGAAAAAGTTTCCAACATTTTTTGAGTGTGAATTTTGTTTGGTTAAGGCCTGCTTCAGGGCCCCAGATGCATGTGGATAACTCATCTTAAATTTATACTCTTAGAGCGTTGCCTAGGACTTTGGGAAATTTTGATAGTCTCTACAGATCAAAGGCAGTGTGGAGTGTTTCTTGACTCTAAGACCTGCCCTGTTCTTATTTGAGTATAAGGACCCCTTTTTAATGTCAGAAAATTCCAGAAACCTCTTCCTCTCTTTCTCTCTCTGCCACTTTACTTGCTAGTATTTACAATTTTGTACTCTTAGTAATCTTTGAGAACATACAGGAAGAAAAAAAAAATTTTGTGCATTGTTGCTTTTATTAATCACAACATTTACTTATATCTGAAAAATAGTGAGATATATAGATATATACATACATGCATATGTGTGTGTGTATATATGTATATATATATATATATATATATATGCATGTATATATGCATGTATATGGAAGAAATTATTCCATTTCAGGAAAGTTTAGGTGCTTGAGTGTGAGATTTCATTAGACTTTTGGGTTTTGTAGTTGTAAGAGACTGGATTTGTGATTGAAGGAATGAAAGTTTCAGTTTTAGATCTACTTCCACTTAGAACTTGTTTCAGTATTTAGATTTTGGTTGCAACACATGCAGGATTGCCACTTTCACCAACATGTTGTGGGAAAGGCATCAAGTACTTCTCAGCTTTATTAGATAATAGGCAGTTCTGGGCACTAGGAACATAGAGCTAGATGCTTAACCAGACGCTTCTGTGGGAAGACGAGTTTTAAAGAATTGTCACATGAAAGTTCTATTAAGCTGTCATTTTCTTTTGATACCCACTGGGAGTTCAACATTATCAACACTCAAAAATATTTCTAATCCAGTCCTATTTTGGCTCTGTAGTGGGGATAGGTAATTACTTAGCTGTATTTGAGATTTTGCAAGTGTTCCTTTACATTACTTCTTACTGTGGTAGTGTCATTTCAGATGTAATTTAAAAGTCTTTAAGATACAAAAATGATTCCTAGTTCAATTGATTTAATCAATGAAACTATAGGCCTAATTTATTATCCTGAACTTAAATTTATTTATAAACTTTCCCTAAGGACTTAGTTTGAATTGGTTTAAGAGGCTGGAAATATAAGTGTACCAATCTAATTAACTAGGAAAACACAAAAGGTTCCCAGAGTGAGGTATTGTAGTAAATCACAAGGGTGCTAAATGGTGCTATTAGAGTGTTAACATACACTTTTCAGTAATAATTGAAGTGTTGATTTGATTAAAAGGTAGAGATAGCAAGGTGACACCATAAATACAAAGTGATGAACCTAGAGTCAGGAATTTTTTGTGGTTCAGACATTTTCAATAGTGTCCAACTCTTTGTGACCCTTTGCCAGGTGGTTTGGAGTAGTTTGCCATTTCCTTCTCCACTTCATTTTACAGATGAGGAACTGGGGGAGAGAGGGTTAAATGACTTACCTAGGATCACATAGTAAGTGTCAGAGATAGGATTTGAACTCAAGTCTGGATCTTGACTCCAGGCTAGGTGCTCTATCCACTGTGCCACATAGCTGCTGGACCTTAGATCAGGTGATATTAAAATGGGGTCTGTGAACTTCTTTAAAAAATATTTTGACTCCTGTTTCAACATAATTGTTTTATAATTCTTTGTGTTTTATACATTTGAAAATATCTTAAGAAAAGAGTCCATAGGATTCACTAGATTGCCAGGTACTTTCTCCAAAGTTACCAGTGATCTTTTAATTACTGAGTCATTACTGTCCGGATACTACCATCCTTGGAGTTACTGAGGATGGCATCCTAGGTTTTGTCCTCAGCTCCTCACTGGCACCCTACTTCTCAAACCACCCTCACCTACTTCTCTCCCACCCCAAACCAGTCTGTTGCCAAGCCCTATGGATTGTACCGTCACAGCATCTCCCCTGAAACTGCTTCCATCTTGGTGCAGATGGATTATACCTGTATTATTACAGTTATCTCCTGTTTTGTTTCCCTGACTCAAGTTTCTCCCCTCTAGAGTCTAGCCAGCTACCAAAGGACATTAAAACATAGTTTTTACTATGTCTCATACACATACACATACACACACACACACACTCACACAGGATCAAATATAAAATCCTGTTTGACTTTCAAAACCTTTCATATCACCCCTTCCCCATTCACCCTTTCCAGACTTCTTATACTTTACTTCTCTCCATGTATTCTACTATCCAGAGACACTGGCCTCCTTGCTGGAACAAGAGTCTTCATTCCAGACTCAGTGCATTTTTATTTGGCTAGTCTCCATGCCCAGAATGCTCTCCCACATCCCCGCTTTTTGGCTGTCTGGATTCTTTTAAAATTCATTCCTACCTTCCAGAAACCTTTCCCTGTTCCTTAAATCTTAGTGCCTTCCCTTTGAGATGGTTCCCAGTTATTTTGTATATTTCTTGTTGGTGCATAGATGTTAACATGTTTTCTTCTCCCATTAAACTGTGAGCAGGAACTATTTCCTCTTTTTTTCTAAATATTAGAGACAGCTAGGTGGTACAGTGTTAAGAGCATCGGACCCAGAGTCAGGAAGGTTTAGTTCTCCCTCAGACACTTAATAGCTGTGTGACCCTCCACAAGTCAGCCTTTTAGCTTGAGTTTCCTTATTTCTAAAATAGGATGGAATAGTACCTGCCTCACAGGGTCGTACAGATACAATGAGAACACATAGCACTTTGCAAACCTTTAAAAGTAATAAATGCTAGCTGTTACTGTTGTTGTATTCCCGGTGCTTTGCACAGTGCCTGGCGTATCATAAGCAAATACTTGTTTCCTTCCTTATTTCTATTACCAGCCCTTGCCAGAGGTTCGTAGAATCATAGAAAGAACTTCAGAGAGTTTGAGTGAATTTAGAAGAAGCTCCTTAATATTATGAATTGTCTGATTTCTATATTTTTATCTTCCAACATTTAATGTGTGTTGATTTATTGGACCGTAGATTGGAGACCATCTAGTCCAACTGGTTAGGCTTAAAATTAACTCGCCCATGATTTTACATTCCTTATTTTTCCTTTTACAAAATACCTATGGTATTTTAATGCCATAGGGAAATACAGTGGTTTTGTGTTCCAGATTCTACTTGGTCCATATTAGTGAACTATCTTTTCTTTTTTCAGATTAAAGAGAGCCATATGAGGATCCCAGAAGCCCTAAGAGGAGGCATTGGCACTGGACTAAAAAGTGGTTGAACTGTATAAGACGCTGCTAAATTTAAAGTAGAAACATGAATCTTGAAAGTGACAGTACAGCATCTAAAAGCATTTTTGACATGGACTATGCTTCATGGAAAATACGCTTAACACTAATAGTGGCCGGTTTTTTCTTCTACCTGGGTGTCTTTGTGGTCTGCCATCAGCTCTCTTCCTGTCTTAATGCCACCTATCGATCTCTAGTGGCTAAGGAGAAGGTGTTCTGGAATCTTGCTGCCACCCGAGCAGTTTTTGGAGTTCAAAGCTCCATTGCTGGTCTATGGGCTTTGCTCTTGGACCCTGCGCTTTCTGCTGATAAAGCATATTCACAGCAGAATTGGTGCTGGTTTAATATTGCAACTGCAACTGGCTTCTTTTTCTTTGAAAATGCTGCTGTTCATGTGTCAAATTTGGTTTTCTGGACATTTGACATGTTCTTAGTAGTCCATCATCTTTTTGCCTTCCTTGGATTTCTTGGGTTAGTGATCAATCTCAAAGCTGGCCACTATCTAGCCATGACAACCCTGCTGCTGGAGATGAGCACCCCTTTTACCTGCATCTCCTGGATGCTTTTAAAGGTAAGTGCTTCTCCTTGAAGGCATGCTACTTATTATGCTGCCAAGGGGTATCAGAACAGGGTGAAGGGCATAGCAAGAATATTTTAAAGAAAAGAAATTGACATTTATGTAGCCTTTTAAGGTAGATATACTACAAGTATTGTTAGCCCCATCTTTTAAATGAGGAGACAGAGAGATTAAGTTTCTTCATGGAAAATAGCACTACATTTGGAGTCAGGTCCTGAGTTTGTCTTGGCCCTGATACCTACTAAATGTATGACATTGAAATAGTCTGATAACTTCTCTTGAGTCTTATAGGTAAAGTGAGACCTGCTATGAGAAAATCCCTTTGTAAAGCTTCAAATCCTATGCAGATTGTAATCTAGTGCTCTCATCATAGCTTAGAATCTAGGTTCCTCAAGGGAACAGTGTACTTAGCAGTGTGTTCATTTCTGTTTGATTTATTTTATTTACTTCTGTATCTAGAATCCTATGACTAGAAAAGTAGAAACCAACAAAATTGTTGTAATAGACAGAACACTAGCCCCTGAATTAAGATGTGAGTTCAAATCCAATTTAACTACTTTACTGCGTTTGTTAACTTGGGCATTTTGTATCTTTGCCTCTCTAAGCCACAGTTTCCTCAACTGTGAAGTGAAAGGAATATTAGATTTTCGTAATTTTCTTCCAGCTATAAAATTCTATAGAACTTGTCACCATGAACTAATTTAGTACTTATTTTAAAAAGCTCTGGAAAATATTGGTCATAGACTTGGAGAATCCATATGTCTCTTCTAGCTCTAAATCTGTGTCTCTATAAAATCTTCTATTTGAAACTCCCCAAACACTCACTCACTCACTCTCTCTCTCTCTCTCTCTCTCTCTCTCTCTCTCTTTCTCTCACACACACACACACATATACACATACACCCTCATTGACATGAAATGATATCTGTCATTTTGTGTGATAAAATTCATTAATTTTTATTAGCTGATTCATTACTTTACTTTGACCATCTTGCCTGTTGTCTGCTTTCAGTAGAATTCTTACTACCTCATAAAAAAGAGAAATTATGGTTTTAAAACGAATCTTAATTGTCTTCTAGTCCCACCCCCTCCTTTTACAGGCAAGGAAATGAGGAAGTTGAGTGATTTGCCCAAGGAAGCATCATTGGTACCAGTCACAGATTATGACCTTTAAGGGCCATCCAGTCCAGTCCAATCCATAGGTAAAAGGAATTCCTGCTAAATTCTGACTTGGCAAATGTTTGTCCAGCCCTCTGCTTGAAGACCTCCAGGGAAGAAACCATCAACCTTTAGGAAGCCCATTCAACTTTTGGAAAGCCCTAATTGTGAGGAAGTTGTTCTCAACTTCAAGCCTAAATTTACCTCTTTTCAATTTCTACCTGTTCCTGCTGGTTCTGCCCTGAAGCCTAATCCTTCCTCTGCAAGATAGATAAATTGTCTTCTCAACTAGAAGCTGGAAATTTTGACAGAAAGGAAATAGTTCCTGACCTTTCATTTTGCCTTCTGAAATTTTAAACCAAAGTTTCTTTATATGTGCCTTCTAAGCACTTTGAAAAACAAATATACATGATTTTGTTTTGACATCCAGACACTTCCTCAAACAGTACCCCTCCCACTCACCCCTCCCTCCACATGCACAGAAAGTGCAATCCTTGAAAGAAGTTTCTTGTTTCCAATTACTTGTTACTTTGACTCTTTGATTCCATTTGTTACAGGTAGGGAGCTTTTGCTTATTTGTACTATGTTTGTACTTTTCCAGCTGCTTATGAAACTTATCTTATACATTGTAGGTGTGTTGTGAGTTCATAATAAGTTGAGAGCCTAACAAAATTATATTTACTGCCTGCCTTTGGCTTGCTTGTCTCTTGTTGGTGACCCCATCAATGGGTTTCTGCCACAGAAGTAGGGGAGAGAGAATTTACTTCATTTGGATGCTGATTTGAAAGAGATCAAGGAAGAAGGCTAGAAATAATGCCAAACTGATACTTTAAAAAACAATCATCTCTGGGCCTTTGCCTTCATTACCTTGGAACTCCCTTTAGTATCTCCCCCATGTATTCAAAACTTGAGTTTTCTGGTGTCAGTTTGGAAAGTTTCTTGCATCACTGTGGTTTCAGGGCTTTGTGAAACTGTCTTGTTGTCAGTCAGTCCCTTTCCAAGAGATAGTATAACCAAGAACTTCATTCTACTAACGATTTCTGAATGACATGGTCAGAACCTGAAAATTAATTTGACATGTAATATGAAGTTTTTATATATATATATATATATATATAAAATATGAAGGTTTATAGAGAAACCAGAAACATCACCAGTGATGAAGTACTTTGAGTTTAGTTGGGCTCATGAGATACAAGCTGCCTTTTTTTGTATTTGTGTCCCCAGTACCTAGCATGCTACCTTCTGTGGTAGGCTTGTCAAAACAGTGAAAAGTGTGTTGTATTTGGACTGTGACTCTGTTTACTTATCTGTATCACCTTGATCAAGACTTAGCCTTTTGTCTTCAGTACTCGAGATGATTAGATGAGATGACCACTGTTCCTTCTAGTTCTTTGAGAAGATGGGGTCATCTCTCCTTGCCACAATGAAACACCAGAGGACTTTAGTGGAAGCTCAGCCAGGGCTTTGTTATCTAAAAAGAAAAACTACTTTATAAAAACTTTGTTCCTTACATTCTAGTACCAGTGTTACAGTAGAGGTTCCATATTTTTATCAGACTGAAGAGTCAGCATTAATTACTTAATCCAGTCATGCAAAGTCAGTAACAAAACTCAAAAATTCTAAATACTTCCTTATAATTCTTGATTTTCTCTCTCATATATGCACCCTTCCCTCCCGCCCCCCCCCAAAAAAATTAACCAGTTGCCAAGACTTGATTTTACCTACATTGTAGCCATTTTACATCCATACTCTCTTCTTCATTCATTTGGTCACTACTCTATTTGAGACCCTCATCCTCTTTTACCTGTATTACTATAATAGCCTCTTAACTAAAGTCCACCTGCCTCCATCCTCTTTTCTCTAAACCATCCTTCATATTACATGCCAAGTTACTTTCCTTAATTCTTAGGTTCTGACCATGCCATTCAGAAACCTTTAGTGGCTCCTGTTTGCATGTAAGATAAATTTCTTTATCATTTAAGAGCCTGTACAGTGTGGCTCCAACCTGTCCTTCAAGCCTTATTTCACATTCTCCCTCACCAAGTGTAAAAAATATAGACATTCTAGTCCAACTAGACCAGTGGCTCTCAACGTGGGGATCATGACCACTTTGGGGGTCAAACAACCCTTTCACAGGAGTCGCCTAAGATCATCGGAAAACACATTATTTCCGATGGTTCTTAGGAACCGAGACACCACTCCTCTATCCATCACCAGGCAGGTCCACCCACATGTAGATATGGGATCGTGGCATTAGGAAGGTTGAGAACCACTGGACTAGACAAATTGTTTTTTTTCCTCTTGTCCTGCAAGCTCCTGTCCCTTCTACGTGTGTACAAACTCCAAGTTCTCTAGGACTCTTTCCTTGATGCATTGCCTGCTCTCCTTCCCATCTCCAACACCATGGAAGTGACCTCTCCTCAGATTTTCTTGGAGTACTTCATTTTTACCACTTTCTAATGTTTCAAACTTATTTAAAGTGTGTTGACAGCATATTAAAATAGTATCATTTTGTTTTCTTCCCTTTCAGGCCGGCTGGGCTGATTCTCTGTTTTGGAAGGTAAACCAGTGGTTGATGATCCACATGTTTCATGGACGCATGTTTTTGACTTACCACATGTGGTGGGTATGTTTTCAGCACTGGGATGACCTGCTTAACAGTCTGGCTCATCCACACCTTGCACTTTTCCTTGTTGGACTAGCCCTCCTTACATTAATTATTAACCCGTACTGGACACACAAGAAGACTCAGCAGCTGCTCAATCCAGTGGATTGGAACTTTGCACATTCGGGACCAAAACACAGTCAGTCTGTAAAAGTGAATGGCCAGACTCTTCAAAGGAAGAGGCAATAATTTTGCCAGAACAACTAAGTGCCTGCTAAGAATTGGAAACTAAATGGGACATATACAATGTGGAAGTTTGAGAAAATGCTTTTAAAATCAGTAAGCAGTGGTGAATAGGTGTTTATTTGGATTTTTGTATCTTCTTGGTGTTCATTTTGAAGTAGCCATAAGGTATTTTGTTTTTTATTTTGTTTTTAAACCTCAGTTTGCTTTTATAAGTGGATTTTGCACCATAAGTTCTTTTGACTTCCAGGGTTCAATGCAGTAAATTTTATCCATGTTGTATTCATTAATTGTAGCATTAAGAAATATGAGGCATAGATCAAATTTAAAGTTACTCCATAGATTTGTCTCTTCATATAAGGAACTCTTCGATCGTGGATTAACTTTAAGTCAGCATTGATTTTTCTGTTCTTTTTTTCATACAGTAATGTGACTTGTAGCCCTGTTTAATATTGTAGTTACTTTTTAAAAGCCATGTGTGTAACAGTGTCACCTAGTGGCAGAATGATACATGAACCAACTGATTCTCCAAGGTTCAAAATGGCAAACCATGGTGAGAAATAGTGGTCCTTAAAATGAAGGAACTTTGTGATGGAGTTGGAATTTCAAAGCAGATGTTTGAAAGAATTTAGTGCACATTAAGATATGTGAAAAGTTGCTGATTCATATATTTTAGCTATGAATTTGCCCCCCAAAATAAGTTCTCAGTGTCATAATAGTTCATATAAAATGCTCTGTATGTTTTACAAGACACTGGAATAGTTAATTTGTTTTTTGGACAGGTATTTCTTTAGGTGAATCCTCTAAATGAAGGCCAAATGGAATAGTAATAATAATTAGCTGATATTGTAAATGAATTAACTTTCATATTTTTCTGCAAGGTCTATCTTTTTATTCCTTTGATGTAGAATGATTTTATTTTTATTTGGGTTTAATACTCGGTGATTACTTATTGGAAAACGAATGATGCTGCTGAAAGTAATTTCTCTGAGGTGTTTTGTGGGTTGGTTTGTTTTTTTTTTTAAGATTTTGATATCAAGGCTGTCTGTCAGTTGTCAAAATAGTAGTTCCTTTATTTTTAACAAGGCAATATGCTGAAAGTACTAATGTACTGAGAGTTACTTCTGGCTTACAGTTTAAATGTCCGTAATCATTGGTACATAGGAACTGGATCTGTGTTTTCATTTACCTAGGAAATTCTCTTTACTAATACAGGTCAACCCCTTCTCTGTAATTTATCATCTTAGAGAATACCGCAGAACATTGAAGTCACCTCAACAATATGTCAGAGATAGGACTTGAACCCAGGTCTTCCTGGCTCTGAGACCAGCTCACTTCCATGATGCCATACCGCCTCTTTTCCCTTATACTTTTTATTACTTAAATGATCTTTTAACAGCTAAATGTAATCCTGTAATATTTTTAGCCTTTATTTTCTTTCTGAATTATGTTTATACATACTTCAAGTACTTCAGTAATCCGTTATGTCAGCAGCAAAGTCCTTACACTGAGGCTGGTAGGTTGGAAAGTGTGTAACATGCTGGGCCTGAAGTTAGGAAGACACTTCACTAACTGATCCTGGGCAAGTCACTTAACCTCTATCTGCCTCAGTTATAGCACCTAACTCCCAGGGTCATTGTGAGGATATTTCTGTATTTGTTAAGAAATTTATAAACCTTAACATGCATTATAAGTACTACTACTAATTATTTGGTTAAAAAAACAAACAACTAATTAGTCTTAATTCCCGTGACACTTTGTGTTTCTAAACTTGACTTGGTTGATCTTAAGGTGACAAAACAGTATGCCACTGCCACAAATAAAGCCTTTACAGCATTGTCCAGATGTGCCAGAGTTGATGTTCTGCTAACATAGCCTTTGAAACCTTAGGGTCATCCCCATACTGAGCAAAGACATCAGAGGACCTTAATAGAAGATGAATTGTTAGAAAAGAAGTTTTTAAATGATTTTATATGTATGTTTCTCTATCCAGAGAGTGAAAGTGGTTCTGCAGGCATCATCCCTGAGCTGCTTTTTAGGTATCAATCTCATTTGTATTGTATACATGGGGATTGTCTCAAGAATTCTTGACCACATTTTTCTACCTGTACTTGGTTGCTTTTAACTCTTGTATTTCTTTTGTCCAATTTCTTTTTAATATTTTAAAAATTAAAATCAAAGGAATTCAAAATTATTAGATGTATGCCTTTCAGAAAGATTTCATTTTGTATAAAATCAGTTTTATTGAAAAGCACCTTTACAGTGCTTGCATAATTAATAAGGTTAAGTGAGAGGATATCTTAAATAATTTCGACCTGTGGTATAATTACATGATTATGTAATTGGGGTAGGAATGTGCTAAATGTGTTTTTTTAAAGTGCTGCTTAAAACTCTGGAAGTCACCTGTGAAATTTTAGGTCAATATATATAAAACCTAATAATAACCGGGAGTTTTTCTAAATGATTGAAAGTTTTAAAATCTAGAGGTCATGTTAACACTATCAAAATACAGCTTACTAATTGCCTACTCCTCAAATGACTTGAATATTTTCTGTGCGATTTATCCTTTACTCTGCAGTTTCTAATAGTATTAACTTTCCCTTCAAAAACAGGAAAATGCGACTTGAATTTGCAGTCCCAAAAAGTGGAATTCCAGTTCATATATGACAATAAATTAACCTTGCTATTTATCACTGAGCTTTAGTCGTGGATATTTTCTATCTGAAAGAGATAAAAATGTGATGAGCATTGTTGAGTGACTACAAAACTCATTTTGCTTTACAGTTTTTAGCCTAATTTTTATTTGACTAAACACACCAAATATGATTTTTTGAAGAATAGTAGTAAAAGTTGTGATCAAAGAAATGCATAATATGAAAAGGACTGAACATGTGGTAAGGGTACAGAATGTCATGTAGGTGATCCAGTTGTTTCATTGCTATGTCATAATAGAAAGGAACATCTTTAACACCTTGGGTGAACCCTCTGTGGTGAATTTACAGAACAGAGACAGGAGTTACACAGGTATGAATGGATTGCAACCTACATCATTAGAGGGAAGATTTAAGTTGATGAGATTACCGATATACTAGATTTTTTTTAAACTTTTTTTTTTTTTTTTTTAGGATTTTAATATGTCATTTTTCTTAGGAGGAGGAATTGTCAGATATCCTGATCATGTCATCCTTTTTCCCTTTTGTTCCCTTCATATCCTGACAGTCTTGATCAATCAATCAGTAACTATTTATTTACTTTATCTCTTGTGTGCCGGGCACTGTGCTAAGTGCTAGCACACAGTATACTATTGAAATGTAGAGGTTCAAGGATAGAGACTCTTGCGGTATGCATTTGAATCCCACTTTTCATATTTACTGTTCTTGTGTCCATGGACAGGTTACTTAACCTAATAAAACTTACACTACTTACCCAGAGGACTGGAGACAAAGTGCTCTGTAGATTATAAAGTGCCTCAGAAATGTAAATGGTTATTAGTATTAGACATAAAGTTTTATAAAGTAAGTGACTAGTCCATATTGCCATGCTATAGCTATATGCTTTTTATACTCAAATCTATGGTTTCATTAAGACTAATTTTCTTTAATGCTTCAAGATTTCTAAAGAGATTTCCTTCCTAAACCTTATGACATAGCCATGGAAGCCCTTTTCTCATTTAAATTGACTTTTTTTTTTTTTTTTTTTTAAGGATTGGTAAGGAGGGAACACTGGATCTAGTCTATCTAAGACACTTCCCTTCCCCTTCTACTGTGACTATCACTACCTCTCTTCCTCTCTTCTCTTATTAAAATAATAATGATGATCAAAACAAATCCATGTATTGGCAGTGTCTGAAAAAGAATGATTCATTTTGTGTCTTTGGGTTCTCGCTTCTGCCAAGAGGTGGAAAGCATGATTCCTTTTCTGAGTCATGTTTGATCATTGTGTTCATCATAGTTCTCTTATTTTTCAGTTTTTCTACACAGTGTATAATATTATATCTGTGTACAGAGACTGCTTTGTCTTTGTATCTCAACATATTCCTAGCACAATGCCTTTAGTAAACCATAGCTACTATGTTTCTGAGCTAGGAATTAATCTTCCCTCTCATGGCTCAAAATTCGCCTCTCTTTTGATCACTAATATTAACATTACTATCAAAACACTTCCTCTAAGATCCCCATCCATATCTACATTTTATAATTTCTATAAAAGGAAGATACTCAGTGAATTTATTTTTAATTTATTTCTAGTATAAAACCAAGTGTATTTTTCGCTGTTACAATATTTGGCATCTGGATGTAGTCATAACATCAAATAAGTGGTTTTTTTCTTTCTCCCAGCATGTATTTCAAGTAAAATGGATAAGAAAGGTTTTTGTACAGACATTTTCAGTCTTGTTCAAGTCATTGGCCATTTGGGATTTTCATGGCAAAGATACAAAAGTACTTTGCCATTTCCTTCTCCAGCTAATTTTACAGATGAGCAACTGAGACGGAATGACTTGCCCAGGATCATGCAGCTATTAAGTGTCTGGCTAGATTTGAACTCAGAAAGAGGAATCTTCCTGATTTTAGACCCTGCTCTCTATCCAAGGAGCCGCCTAGCTACTTTTATGAATAATATTCAAAGCAGGTATTAAAAAAACAGCATTCAGAAGTATTAAAAAAAATATGAACAATATTCAAAATTCATCATTGATTTGTATGATTTTATATATATCAATTTTAAAAAAAGAAAGCATTAGCATTAAAACTAGGCTCCCCACAGGATAAATCATTAAGCACAACCTCAGAAAGTAAATTTATAGTAGAAAACTCCAAACTGGAAATACCATCATGTGCCCCACACTGAGAGTAGTCCCTGAAACTTTTAACATCTTTTTTTTCACACCACTAGCCATAGCCTTAAACTCTCTTGAAACTGCAAGAAGTAAGTGCAATATGCTGAAATTAGTCACAGATTGGGCAGCAGGAGAATTTCATAACCTTCTTTTGGATAATGAATCCTTTTAGCTATCTGGTAACCCTTCTTAGAATGTTTTCATTTTTAAATACATGCATGTCTCTCACCTCTTGATTTAATTTTTTAGATATCATGCCTTCATATTCAACTCATCCTGTGCCCTCTGTCTATGTATACAGGAACATAAAAATGCCCACACTCACATATATATTTATATACACATACATCCTCCTATACATACATATATATGGGGGCGGCTAGGTGGCACAGTGAATAGAGCACTGGCCCTGGAGTCAGGAGTACCTGAGTTCAAATCTGGCCTCAGACACTTAACACAAAAAACTAGCCGTGTGACCTTGGGCAAGTCACTTAACCCCAACTGCCCCCCAAAAAGCAAAAAAAAAAAAAAAAAAAAAAAAGAGCACCTGGATTAGATGGTTTTTAATCTTCCATCCTTAAAGCTTAATGAAATGACACTTTCTGTAAATGTTCAAGTAGAAAACCACTGCAGTATAGGGAAATAGCTACCTAGACTTATGGGAAGTGGGTAGAGAAAAGAAGAAAAGAAATTTACTGTGGGTCAAAGAAATGAAAATTGTGGGCAATAAAGAAAATACCAGTGAGGGGAGATGGTTTCAGATGATTTGCAGGATTGACTGAGTTTTCATTAATGTCTTATTTTATACATTATAATTTTCCCCCACCTCCCAAAGACATCTCAAATAACAAATAACATTTTTGAAAGATAAAAAAGGAAAAAATCAACAACCAATCCATACAGAGGAAAAGTCTGAAGGAGTCAGTTGAGCATATTCTCTCATCCCTTTGCAGCCAGTCTTTTTTTTTTTAATTTCATAAAATTCACTTTTTATGTGTGTGTTTGTGCCATAAGTGTAGTTCTTTACATTTACATAGCTGTAGTTATTGTGCCTGTTACTTTCTTTGCTTACTTCTGCTGTGTGTCATTTCGTTATATTCATGCACATTCCGTTCCATTACATTTGTGTAGCACAATTTGTTTAGCCTACCCCAATCTGAGTGTCTACTGTTTCCCCAAAAAGTGCTGATATATAAATATTTCAGTATATACAGGGACTTCCTTGGGCTATAAGCTCTAGTAATAGGATATCTGTGTGAAAGGGTATGGACATTTTTTTCTCTTTATTGCATTATTTCAGAATGGTTGGACTGATTGACAGCTCCACCAACAATATACTGGTATGGGTATCCTACCATAACTCGTCCAGTGTTACTACTGTCATTTTGTTTTGTTATCTTCATCAATTGCAGATGAAAGGTGAAAACTGGGGGGTGGTTTTGATTTGCATTTCTTATTAGTGATTTGGAGCATGCTTTCATGTTCTTTTAATACCTTTCAATTTTTCTTAGAACTCTGTTCTTATCCTTTCACTACTTATGCATTGGGCTTAACAACTGGCTGTTGATCTTTTGTTTATATTTTTTGGATACCAAAGCCTTAGAGAAATTTGATAGGAAGATTTTCCCCTTTTTCATGCAGTTCCTTTCTTCTAGGTCAGCGGTTCTCAACCTATGGCTTATGTTCAATTTGTGACAATGAAAATATACCCTGCATATCAGATAGATTCATAACAGTACCAAAATTACAGTTCTGAAGTAGCAATGAAAATAATTTTATGGTTGGGGGTCATCACAACATGAGGAACTGTGTTAAAGGGTTGCAGCATAAGGAAGGTTGAGAACCACTGTTCTAGGTGCATTTTTTTTGTACAGAAACTAGTTCATGTAAAGTTAATCTATTTTATCTTTTGTAATTGCCTCTGTCGCTTGTTAGATTATGAATACAGCTCCTACCCATAGTTGTGAGAGGTATATAAATGACTTCTTAATTTTTTAAATGCTGTGATCTTTAATATTAAAGTTATATATCCATTTGGAATAGAATATGGTGTAAAGTATAAGAAAAAACAGCTTCCAGTTTTTATACCAGTTCTCATCAAGTAGGGATAGTTTTTCCCTTAATCAAGTTCTGTTTTCTACTTTATGGAACACTTTATGGAATTGTTGAGTCATTTCTGATTCTCCCATGTCTAGTCTCTTCTATTGATCTACCTCTGTTTTTTAACCAATATCAGATAGTTTGATGACTGCTGCAGTTTAATTAGTTAATATCAGTGCTTTTCCCCCCTTCATCCCTGACTCTTCATTTTTCCCCCTTGATATTCTTAGACCTTTTGTTTTTCTAAATGGTTCATTTAGCGTCCCTTTGGTGATTTGATTGGTTTATCATTAAAAATGTTTTGGTAGTATTGTCATTAAAAACTATGTATGTACTTACAAGTACTTAAAGTTTACAAAGAGCTTTACATGTATTATCTCATTTAATCCTCATGCCAACCCTGTGAGGCAAATGCTGTTATTCCAGTTTTACAGATAAGGAAATTGAGGCACTGAGAGATTTTTTTTTTTACTATATTTGCACAGCCCTGTCATGAGCACTGAATAATCCTCTATTTAAATTGTTCTATACAAGTGTCTTGTGTGCTTTGGTAGATTAATCCCTAGATATTTAGTGAATTAGGTGTTTACAGTACTTAGAATGGGATTTCTCTTTCAGTTACTACCTATTGGATTTTGTTATATAGAAATGTAGTAGGATTGAGAATTATTTTGAAAGCCAGAGGGAGCCTTAGTGAAATGGTCATATGAGCAGAATTACAAATTCAGATTAAATTTTATTAAACCAATCAAACCAATTCCCAGTTCTGAAGCAAATTAACTTCCAAAGCCAAGGTCTGCATTTCATTGAAGAACCAAGGCAGCACATTGAGGCACCTTAAGGGAACTCTTGGTGATAGGAGCTTTTCTGTACTATACAAGTTTCACTTTACAAATAGGTTTGATTCTTAAAGGGAGAATTTACACACACACACACACACACACACACACACACACACACACACACACAAATTTACTTGTTTATTTTCTACTTCATTTCCTGAATATTTTAGTTTGTCAATAAGAATTATTTTAAATACCAGAGAAAACAAGCCACATTTTGCATTTCATTTTACCTTGAAAGTAACTTGAAATAAGATCTAGTTTTCTAATTCTAAGTATAAAACTTATTCTTTTGTACTTAGCCAAAATTCATTTTGTATGAGAAGATTTCTTAAATGATATTGATATTTTCCTCTCATTTACTTTTGGATATAACTGGTATTATGACATAAAGGTTGATTTCATTCTCTTTTTTTTTTAGAACACATTTTATTTTCTCTACCTTCCCTGTCCCCAAATGAGAAAAGGAGGGGAAAGGCCCTTTTAACAAAAGCAAATCAAATTTCCTCATTGGTCAACCCCAAAATATACAATTAATTTTGCACCTGCTGAGCCTACCATCTCTGTCAAGTGGTAAACAGGATGCTTCATCTGAAATCATGGGATTATTGCAATGATCCGAGTTCCTAAGTATATCAAAGTTGTTTTTATAATGTTACTGTTTTCCTGGTTCTGCTTACGTCATTCTGTATCATGATTATATAGCACAATAGTATTCCATTACATTCATATAATTTATTCAGCCATTCTTAAATTGATGTGTACCACCCCTTAATTATCTGTTGATAATGATTCTTATTTAAATATATACATATATACACATATGTGTGTGTATACATATGTATGTATATATAGTGTAGGAAATAAGACCTAACTTACTACAAAGATTTTTTTTCTCAAGGGAAATAATTTAGCAACTAGATTTTTCTGTACTTTTCAGAAAGGAAGAATAAATGAGAAATGAGCAATTAGTCATCAAGGCTTGATGGTGTAATTATATGAAATGCTGATTGCTGGGGAAAAGCTGTCTTATGATAGATTTTAAGGTGTGTTTATCTTGTGTCCTGATTTCACAGTTACTCTAAAACTTCCAAACATCATCACACTGTCTCATTACTGCACTAACTGAATCTCTGGTAGTCAAAGCCAGGATGATTAATTATAGTGTGTGTTAAATGGGTGATACCTGAAAAGGAAGACCTTGCTTTCTAAACAGATAGCTGCAGGTAATTGATTATGAGCTTTGGCAAATCAGGGAGATTTCTTTGGTGTTCATCTCTAAGAACCGTGTGGACACACTTAATATCATAATATTTAGAGCTGGAAGTAAACTTGGAGGTCATCTAATTTAATCAACTCTATAAATACTTTCTATGCCAATTATGTGTCCTTAGGCAAGATACAACCTCTCTGATCATCAGTTTCTTCATTAGTAAAATAAGAGTAGATCAGTGATACCAAATGCAAATAGAAAAATGGCTCATTAAATCATACATTAGAATCCCTTCTGGCCAGATATTGGCTTAGAAAAAGACATGAAATATATCTCCTTTTGTATTTCTTATTTTATATTCTTATTTTATTATTTTCCAATTAAATCTGGTTCAACCACACTCAGGAAAGCGGCCAGCAGTGCTTGCCTGTTTTTGACATCTGGACTACATGACCCCTAATGTCGTTTTTCAGCTCTAGATCTTCAGTTTCAGATTAAGTTGTTCAGTTTCAGTCTTGCCTGATTCTTCATGACCCCATTTGGGGTTTTCTTGCAAAGATAATGGCGTGGTTTGCCATTTCCTTCTCCAGCTCATTTTGCAGATAAGGAACCTTGAGGCAAACAGTGACTCAAGTGACTTGTCCAGGGACACACAGTTAATGAATGTCAGGATAGATTTGAACTCAGGAAGATGGGTCTTCCTGACTTCAGGCTTGATTCTCTATCCATTGCACCATCTAGCAACCACTTTAGATGAAGAAACAGGCCCCCCAAAAGGGAAAGGACTTGTTCCTAAGGTCACACAGCTAATAAACAGGAGACAATCCTTGAATCTTCATACTTAAAGTAAAAATACTATTACCAGCATGGTAGAAAGAATGTTTGTTTATAAGATCACAGATTGAGAATTGGAAAGGGGCTTTGATGCTTTAGTGAAACACTCTCTTGCAAATAAGCAAAGTAAGACCCAGGGGGCTTAAGTCACTTGTCTAAGGTTTCACAATTAGTAAGTAGAAGGGCTGAGATTTAGTTAGAAGACTTGTGAAAAGATTACAGGTTTTGGAGCTGGAAACCAGATGACTATTTGCTTGTTATAGTGTGGAAAGGATTCTATTTTGTGCATATGTGCTGCTAAGAGCCTTTCTGATTTTAAACATTTTGTGATTCTATAATCCTAACTTTGTCATTTACAACAAATAATAATAACTAACATTTATATAGTGCTTACTCTGTGCCAAGCACTATGCTAAGTGTTTTACTCTCATGTGTTTCTCACAACTCTGGAAGGTAAGAGCTATTATTCCTATTTTACAGATGAGGAAACAGGCAAAACAGGTTTCAGTGACTTGCCCATGGTCAGACAGCTCATAAGGGTCTGAGGTCAGATTTGAACCCAGGTCTTTAAATCCAGGCCCAGCTCTCTATCAAGTGTGCCAGCCAGCCACCTTAAATTACTCAACCTCAGTGGTCTCCATTTCCTTAACTACACAATGAAGGGGTTGTTTCATAGTATGGTATAACTGGGCTAACTCCTTATAAATTGGAAAAACTGAACCTCCCAGAATGTCATTTTCCCAAGATCACATAGGTAGTAAGTGGTAGGGCCAAAATTCAAAGCCTTTTGACTCTAAATACTTGAGCTAGATGCATCCCCAAATCCCTTCCAGCTCTGAATCTGATTCTATTTAATCCTAGATCAGAAACTTAGACCACTAACAATATTCAGCTTCTCATGACAACTTTCATCATCAAAATGGATTTATAATCACATATCTCACAAGGTTGGGGTGGGAGAAGCATTTTGTACCTTACCAGGAATTGGCAATGAAATGTGGTTATTACTGCTATACAGGACAACTAAAACATACTGGGGAAATTATGAAAAAAGGGTACGACAGAAAGGAATCCATTCTTCCCAGCTAGTTGTTCTTAAAGAGGACCAGTAATATCAGGAGGGTGATGTCTTGACTTGCAAGTAAATTGGATTTGAGTAAGGCAGAACTACAAAGTCATCGGCCTCTCTCCTCCAGGGTCATCTGAATCCAGTGGCAAGACATAGATCAGGACAACTGGAAGTGACTGCAAACACAGTGGGAAACATTGGCCTTTTTAAGCTAAGTTCATTCCCAGGTCTCAGTTTGTCTGAGGCTACACCCATTCAGTGATTTAAGGCTAGGTAAGAAATGAGGCAAAAGAAAAAAAAGGGGGAAAAATGGGGAAGACCCTCAGGGTTTTTGATTAGACAGCATTTTCACAGACAAACAATGAATTCAGAGAAGAGATGCTAAGTTCATTATTATTATTACTCTAAAGTTATCCATGTACTTTTGCAAAATTATTTTACACTTATATTTTTTATACTTGCCAGACAGAGTTTAGAGAGTTTTTAAAAATCATCTAGGCTTTTCATCCTCACTGTACAGAAGAGGGAACTGAGTTTTAAGAGGCACAGTGTCGTATATCTAGTTCAGTTTCAATTTCTGGCCTTAGACTAAAATGTCCTTGCACCAAGTTTACTACTGTTCCATTAATCCTTATGCCTTTATCACAATGTTATTCTATGTCATTTGGAAGTGCATTGATGGTGGTTTCAGCTGGTGATACATTGAGGGCAGAATTCAAATTCAAATCTACTTGACTCCAAGTACAATATTTTTTCTACTGCTTTCCCTAGCTACCCATTAGATCTTTAATTCTGTAAGATAAACTGGAAAATGCTCTCTCTAGTCTTGGTGTCAGAAAAGATGGGTTTGAGTGTGGGCATTCCCATTTACTACTTCTATGATATTCATGAAGTTCTTCATTGAACTTCAGTTTTTTCAACTATAAAATGGATGTAATACATATTATTATCAACTTAATGGGATTGTTGCAACAAAAGAGCTATATAAACCATGAAACACCGTAGAAACGTGCACTATTCTGTAAATTGTCAAGTAACTTTAGTTCAAGTTAAAAGCTGTTCCAGTTAGTGAAATAACGTGTATTTTTATATTGTTATTAAAACACTAATTGCTATTCATCATGAATATAATTATGTATAATTTATTGTGTCCTAAGAGGTACAGTGCAAAATGAAAATGCAAATAACTTTTTTAAAGCCTTTAGATGAATTATGGGTCAATAAATGGCCTCTTTTAGCTTTATCTTCTTAACATACCACCTTTGGAGAAGGGAAACAGTTTTTTACCAAGGTCACAGAGGAAATCCAAGTCCTGCATTTCCCCCCATGATATGATGTCATTCTGTAATATAGAGAACAGTGCCTTTGAAGGAGATCTACTTTTATTTTTCCTATGTCCAGACAAAGTGCATAGTCCTCTATTCCTTTGCCTTTTTCTTTTTGGTGGGTGAAAAAGTTTCAAAGATGAGTATGAAGTAATGCATCATTTAGAGTTCTGAGCTTTAGGACTAACTGGGTTCATGAGCGTCCACTGAACTTCTAGCCTGGCAAGACCCAGTTCTGCTTTCTTGCCCCCATCAAAAAGGGTGTGGGGGGGTGAATTCCCCAGGGACCAAGGTGGTATAGGAAAAATGAAAAATGTGCACCAACTGTTGTGGGGAAGGGGGAGGGGGAGAGATATTTGTACTGTTCTTATGTCTTTTCAGATAATATACTTCTGTAAAAGCAAATTGGTTAAATGAAACTGGGGTACTTGATTATGGAAAAAAATACACCACAAGGAAGGCTTTAGCCATAGGTATACTCCTAAAACTATAGGAGAGAGATTTAGAAGGTCTTATTCTGAAAGAGTGAGTCCAGAGCCTTGATCTATGCTTAATTTTTTTTCATTCATCCATTCACACCTGTTGATACTACATATTGAAGACAATTGAATCATAAATTTTCAGTCAGAAGAGGCATAGTTTAATGTTTAAGGTAAAGGTATTTGTAGAACCTATATAGGGGAGAGAAGGGAGGAAGAGGGGGGAGAAAATTTAAAACTCAAAAGTTTGTGGAATGAATGTTGTAAACTAAAAGTAAATTGATTCATTATTTTTTTAAAGGGTCTAGTTGGCCTTTAGGTCCAAGCCATGTTAGAAAAAGAATCCCTGCTGCATGGTCACACAGGTAATCAGAGTTCCATGTGTTTTTACATTTTATCTTGCTGTGTCCAGAAAGGAAAATAGTTCCTTTGACATAGAAACTGAGGTACTAAGGGACGAAAAGTCAGATGCAGAACTAAAATCCAGATCTCCTGGTTCCCAGCACACTCTATCAGCAAATTCCATGTGAAGTCACTTACTGGAAATTTGAAATGTCTTGGTACTATATGTATTAACAAGCATCAAGTGCCTACTATGGACTAGTCATACTTCAATAGCATTATAATCCATTTGAGGTGTGCTTCCTACACTAATGTAGATTACAACTCATCCATGCTTGTATGACTCCTGACCATGCTCTCCTGTAAAACCTCTACAGTCAATCTACCCAACATACTAGGGACCATTCTGTAGGTCTTTTGACATTGCATGAATACTTCACAGACAATCCTTAAGCCATTGCCACCCATCTCTAAGTTATTCAACATGATTGACTCTCTTGCCGTTTCCAGCCGTAAATCTCTTGGTATTGACAGCACCAAATGGAATGTTTGAAAAATGCAAAGTACATACTTACTAGTTATTTTCTTTTAGTATGTATCACTTCCCATTTTGTAGCTTAATGGCCACCTCTGTTTTGGCCTTTGGTTAATATATACAAATTTCCAATTACACACTGTCAATTTAACCCCATAATCATTTAACATTACAAGAAAAAAAATGTATGTGCCCAGAGCAGAGAATTATTCATTTTTAATATAACATCTAATTTATTAGCACAGAAATGTTTTCTTTTGGGGGAATGGATGAGTTTTCAAATTACTTCACAGTACATTTTATTCCTCTGATACACTTAAAAGATTTAAAAATGATCAATAATCAGAGATTATTTGAATTCTATATTAATAGTTACTCTTAGCAATTGTTAACATAACATTAATACTGTGAATCTCCATTATTACTTTTAAATTCTGTATATATTTCCACTCAAGTGATAAAATTTCTCCCAAACTGTACAGTAGCAGAAGTAAAGTGATACCTCTTAGCTCATTCTTTCACTGAACTCTTTGATACCTCTTAGCAAGTATAATATATAAGATGCATGGCAGAAAACTAATAAATAGTTTGAAACTATTTGAAACTAATAATACTTTGAACAGAAAAGTAGTGCTCATTTTATCTCAGGGTGGAGGTAGATTGTAAACTGATTTGTCAAGCTAGAGTTTGTTCTTGGGACCCTTTACAAGGCAGCCTAACAGGGCAGGTATTGCAAACTTGAACTCCTGAACTGGTTCCCTTTAGATCAATAATCCACCTAGTCAAGTTAACTGATTGACCCATTTAATAAATAGATGTGAGTGGCTGTCAAACACATTTTTTATTTCTTTTTAGTTTCTAGCGATTCAGTGTTTGGTTCATATAAGGAAGGAACTACTTCTGTTCACAGATGTGAATAAAAATGAAACCATGAGTTACATACCCAAATTCACCAATCTACTCTATTTTTCATATTCATTGATTACATTATTTTTTCCACTTGAAGTCACCAATCAGTATTCCCAGAGCAATAACTAGGGTGGGTTATTCAGAGCTTTGCTCCAGGACATGAAAATTTAGAGAGGGACATACACCACTTTTTATCTTTCAGTAGTCTAGAAGCAACTGAGCTTGGCACCTTATTAGTAAGAATAAAATTAGAATCTTCCAAATGATGACTTCCTACCCTTCCCAGTCTGGGCAGATATTCACCAGGTGAATTCCTTCCTTGCCCTGGACTGCCCTACTTCCTACCCAACAACAGCAGTCTCTCAAACTGCAGACTCATGGTGTCCTGGGAGTATCAACTCTACTTCTAAATTAACTAAGGATGTATTTCATGCCATGTGTCCTGGGCACAAAATTACGAATCATGACCTTGAATATAATGACCTTGTTTAGTATAAAACATGACCTTGTTTAGTATAAAACCAGGGTGGAGGTGAATGGAAATAGTTTTAGGAGTGCAATGATACATTAAGCTAACAAGGCTACCTTACTAATCATTTAATCTTTCAGCCTTTTCCTTGGGCACCTTCTGTGTTCTATATGCTGGGCTAGACAGGGGTAAGTAGGAGGGAGGTTTTGTTTGTTGTTCAGTTGTTTCAGTCATGTGGACTCTTCATGACCCTTTGTGACCCCATCTGAAGTTTTCTTGGTAAAGCTAACTAGAGTGATTTGCCATTTCCCACTCCAGCTTTTTGAGGAAATTGGGGCAAACAGTTAAATGACTTGCCCATGGACACACTGCTAGTAAGTGTCTGAGGCCAGATTTGAAATCAGGAAGGTGAATCTTCCTGATTCCAGGCCTGACACTCTATCTGCTGTACCACCTAGCTGTCCAAATGGAAGAGGGGATAGTTTGTATGTATATGAAGGCATAATAGATAAAGTGATGAACAGGAAATTGCAAAGATATAGATTAAAATTCTGCTATTTACTATCTATGAGACTGTGAGCAAGTCATTTTATCTCTCTGATTTTCCTCATCTACAAAATGAAAAACTTCTGCGCTGGTGCTTCATTATCATAATTACTGACAGCCTTTCCTGGACCAGTATTTCAGGAAATCCCTGACTGTTTCATTTGTTACTCTCCTGACATCTTAATAATTGTCTTTCTGCCCATGTGGAAATACTTTCTTTCTCCCCTCCCTCACCCCTGGAGTCTTGAGCCATGATAAAAATATCTGTCATTGTTTCTGATCTCACTAATCATCCTGTATATTTCATGTCCGCAGTGTCCCTCTCTGACTACCATTCACCTTCGTGTATTGTTTTGCCCATTAAAAAAATAAGATCCTTGAGAGCAGGAACTGACTTTGCCTTCGCATTTGTATCTCCAGTGCTTAGCACTGGACTTAGTCATAACATAACATAGCATGACATGACATGACATGACAAGAGACAACATAACAACATATTACAATTATGTGATATATTACAGTATAATGCAGCCACTACTAGCTGTGTGACCCTGGGCAGGTCACTTAAACCTGTTTGCCTCAGTTTTTTCCTCTGTAAAACGAACTAGAGAAGAAAATGGCAAACTACTCTAGTATCTTTGCCAAGAAAACCCCAAATGGGGTCACAAAGAGCTGGACACACCTGAAACAAATGAAAAACAACAATAACAATAAAGCACTTAATAAAATATTTCCATTCATTCGTTCATTCAGTTATTCATTCATAAAACCTCACAGGACTTTCATGAGGCTCAGATGAGATGATGCATATAAAGCACCTTGTAAACTTGAAAGTACTTCCTAAATATCATCCATAAGTATTGTTACTAGTACATAGAGGTTTAGAAATGATATTCGTGTGAAATTTATTAGTATTATCTCATCCCATGCAACTTTTTTCCATATCCATCCATAGTTTACAGAAGGAATCTACCTTACATGCTGAGGGACCTTCCTCTAGATCTCTTGACACTGAATATCAATGTGACCTTTAATGCAACCATATCATATTTTATTCCAAATTACATTCCAAGTGGAAAAGAAATTCCTTTAAAGCAATGAACATAGTTAAAGCAAAGAAAAACAGTTTGGAAACATGGGATCATAGAATCATAAATTTAAAGCTAAAAGGTATCTAAGAGAACAATTTATCTCTTCTTAAATATGAGATTGAGAAGAGGGGAAGCATCTTGCCCATCGCTCTAAGTAGTTGCCTCTTTTTGCATATGTATATAAAAAGGAAAAAATGTTATTTCATTGCATATTTTAGGAGAGGTAAAATATCTAGAATTATGATTTTGCATGTAAGAGAAACTTCCATAGTAGAAAGTCAGAACACCAATGCATATCAGCAGTGCATGTCACTCCAGTGTGGCTCAAGATTTAAGAACTGGTGTACTGAGAGATGAAAGGATATGTCTATGGTCACATAACAAGTATGGGACAGAGGTAAGATGTGAACCAGAGTTTTCCTGACACCAAAACTGGCCCTCCATCTCCTCCAACATTCTTCTTCATATTCTGCCCATTATATGTTACTTGCTTTTGGAGCACTAGTCTTGAAGTCAGAGGAGGCCAGAGCTCAACTCGTACCTTCAAAACTTCTAAATGTATGATTATGAACAAATTATTTCACCTTTCTGAAGCCCAGTCTCTTTGTCTTCAAAATGGGGACAATAATACCTGTGGTACCTGTCTCGCACATCTGTGAAGACCAAATAAGACAAAAGTGTAACTCAGGTTTCTAACTGTGACAAAATTGTTCAAGAGTCCCCTGACCAAATACTACTGCTGATCACCAATCAATGATGCAGAGATAGAAGAGGAAATGAGAGTTTTCTTATGCTCAGAGTGAATGCAGCACTAAATACCAATTAGAGAGCCCTGAGTATCAGTTTTAGCAACCTTTCACAAAAGGTGAATACAGAAGCAGGGTAGGTACAGTGGAGATTTTCAGACAGCTGAAGAGGAAGATGAGGATGTCTGCACCAGGAGATGGGAAAACTGATCAAAACTGGAGCTATAGTTTATGTCTCAAGTTTGATTTTTGCAACTTCATCAAGCAAGCAATGTCAGGAGATTCAAGATAGAGTCTGGGGCAGAGTTTTCTTAGCGCAGTGGTGGCAGAAAACCTGAGCCAGAATTTTTTATCACACATAGCCAAATCTGGGACATTTTGCATGAGACACTTCTAATTGGTGGAAAGAATGCTGTTGCAACATGACCTGACTATGTGAGTGGAGAAATTGGTATGAGAGTTTTGGAGGAGAGAGACAGTATATGGTGTCAAATGGTCTTAGAGACCAATTCTAGACAAGTGGAGAGGCTTGCAGTTTAAAAGCGGCAATTATGGAAAGGAATAGGAGACATGTAGGCTCCTCAAAATGTCCCTGATTTTCATTTGGCCTCCCTAGTGACTTTGGGGACATTTCCCTTTGAAGGAGTTTAGGCCCCTCTTAAACCAAACTGAGTTATGTTTTGAGTGCATGAGTTCATACATTTTGTCTATTTTCTGGTATATTCTAATCTGAATAGTACCTCTGATTTCTGTTTCTTATTTGTTTAGGTATGTGGGTTTACCTGCTATGCACCATTTGTGATAGTCATTTGTGTAACTGACATTTGGTGGGAAGTAGTCAAATTAAAGAGTGTAAACTAAGTACTCCCCTTCTACCTTTAAGGTACAGAGGCCAGGAAAGTATCTTTATTATGAACCTATATACCCCTAATCCATCAATATTTGATGGGGATGGGGAGGCAAAAAAAACATAATCTTAGTCAAATACCCTTCTTGGAGATTAGAGAAAGATCTTAACCTCCAAGTGCTCTGGGACTTGCCAGCTAACTGTTTTTCTCATTTTCCTCAGAGACAATCCAGACTTCAGATCACATCTGTCAATGCCTGCCTTACAGCTACTTATCTATACAATTAGACATCCTATTTAGATATATACATCTAACATGGCAATACACACCTAACAAATATACATAAAGTAACTTAATAATCTATTTTTTAATTCAGTATTTTATTTTTTCCCAGTTAAACGTAAAAACAATTTTTAACATTTCTTTTTAAAACTTTGAGTTCCAAATTCTCTCCCTTCCTCCTTCCCATTGAGAAGGCAATTCCATAAAAGTTATACATGTGTAGTCATGCAAAACATATCCATAATAGTCATGTTGTGAAAGAAAACACAAGAAACAAAAACTCAAGAAAAAAAGTATGCTTCAATTTATATTCAGACACCATCAGTTCTTTCTCTGGGGATGGATAGTATTATTCATCATAAGTCCTTCTGAGTTATCTTGGATTGTTGCATTGCTGAGGAGAGCTAAGTCATTCACACCTGATCATCTTATAACATTGCTGTTACTTTCTACACAGTACATTTCACTTTACATCAACCCATGCAAGTCTTTCCAGGTTTTTCTGAGAGCCTCCTGCTCATCATTTCTTATAGAACAATAGTATTACATCATACTTATATACCACAACTTGTTCAGCCATTCCCCAATTGATAGGCATCCCTTAAGCTTCTAATTCTTTAGCCCCGGAAAAGAGCTGCTATAAATATTTTTGTACATATAGGTCCTTTTCCTTTTTTAAAAATCTCTTTGAGTGTACATACCTAGTAGTGGTATTGCTAGGTCAAATGGTATGCTTGGTTTCTAGCCCTTTGGGCATAGTTCCAAATTGTTTTACAGAATGCACCTTGATAATCTTAAAGTACTGTATTAAAGTCAACTATTAATGTATTTATTCAGACTGAAGAAATGAGTATTCTAAATTGACAGGAAAAGGTGCTGAGGTATTTGAAGTTCTGCAACTGAGCTGTTTTTTGGATTTTCGCCAAATATATTTTTTAATGCTTATAAAATAGAAATCTGCCAATCATCCTCCATATGATGGGGCAAGGGTGAGCTTTTGAGATCCCTGTCAATGGGACATAGACTCTGGAAGTTTATATGGAATTGGAGAGGACTAATGACAGACTCCATGTCTGTCATGGGAAGCTTACTGAGCTAAATTCTGGTATCCCATCTCCTTTAGCCTTCATCATTAAGTTGGACATAAGGTAATGAATTTTTGGTTTCAACAACTCATAAAGGGCATTTGCCAAGAGTTGGATCAGAAGGGGCAGCTAGGTGACACAGTGAATAGAGCACTGGCCCTGGAGTCAGAAGGACCTGAGTGTAAATCCGGTCTCAGACACTCAACACTTACTAGCTGTGTGACCTTGGACAAGTCACTTAACCCCAATTGTCTTGCCTTCCTCCCTCAAAAAAAAAAGTTGGATCAGAAATGCTTAAATACCAAGTGCAAGACAAATGTTAGAATCCTCATTTTGTGTGTGTGTTTGTGTATGTGTGTGTGTTGGCAAGAGGAATTCCCACCATTTGTAGGGATCTCTGTATGTAGAAAGTAAATTTGTGGGATATCAAGAAGAATGTCAAACATCTCTAGTGAAAGAAGAATGACACAAAACTAGATGGGTCCATTACAGATTCCTAGTAGCTAATCTCAACTGGGTCAACTGCTTTAATAGTCAGGTAAACAGTTATGGTACATAAGAAGATCAACACCAAGACTACCTTAAAACCAGAAAGAAAAAAAATTGTGACTGCCAGGAGAAAAAAAGATTCCTTTGAAAATCTATGCAAGTAGGGCAATGAAAATTTTGATGCCTCTTTCTCACTGTGAATGTGTAATCAGCACACTATAAGAATATTTTGCTTCATGTCATATTATAACTGTATATATTTGAATATGAGAAAAGGTTCTTCATTCATTTTCCCCCAGGGGAGCCAGAATTAATATTATTATGAGGGAGGCTAATTCATAAAAAAGTCTTTATCATTAAGTGGCCATTTAGTCAATGCTTCCTTATCTGGCCCCAAACAGCCTTACTCTTTTATACTCTCCTATAGAAATGCTGTTCTCCAGGGGAAAAAAAAAATCATCTGATAATTAGCCTCAACATACTATATAAATTGCCATTCTTTTCTTTTCTCTCATTTCCTGACTGGAATCTATTTTCTTTTATAAACTTAATGAATCCTATCCATCCTTCAAGACTCAACTCATAATGTTCCCTTCTCCTTAAAGACTATTCTGGTTATTTAAAAACAACAACACAGCCATCGTTTCTTCTCCAAACTTTTTCTACATCCATAGATTTTACGGATTTATTGATTGATTATCCTTTATGTATTCATAAATTTCATAACTACAGCATAAGCTCCTAGACAGAAAGTATACTCTCACTATTACAAGACAGTCCTTAATATATAAGAGGTTCTTTTTTTAATATAAATTTTTATTTGTTTTCTTTTTTACATCATTCATTTCCATGAGATTTTTGAGTTACAAATTTTCTCCACATCTTTCCCCTACCCCAACCCCAAAACAGCCATCCCACTGTAAAGTACCTCCCCCGATCTGCTCTCTTTTGTACCCCCCTCCAACACACCTCTAACTTTCTGGTAGGGTAGGAAGGGTCTCCCTACCCCAACCCCTGTATATCTTAGTTCCTAGTTGCATGCATTGCAGAGCTTTAAATTCTAGATTCTTTCAGTTCCTCCTTTGTCACCCACACCCACTGGAAGGACAAGCACTTCAATTCAGGCTGTGCATGTATAATTACACAGGACATCTTCACATTGGACATATTGTGACAGTCTGATCATATGTCTCTCCTTCCTTTCCTGCCCCCCGCCCCCGG
>CM053595.1:176508071-176527210 GCA_028646575.1 Pseudocheirus occidentalis
AGTAGGCATTCTTCCAGTGTCTTGGAAGCATTTGGTGAGGGAGTTCTGACTGAGTTGTCTACCTCCCGCTCCATGCTTCGGTCTTTTTTGTCCCCAAAAAAGGATTCTAGAGTTTTATTGGTGTTCTTACTTTGCTTCCTTTTCCTCATGTTGGCCAGTCTATTAATTTCTTGGTTTTTTAGCTCTGTGGAACTCTGCTTCTTGGAGGGGAAAACCTAGGTCCCAAATCGCTGGGGTCTTCACAGCTGCCAGAGCTATTAGTGGGATGGTGCAGCTCCCCCCCCAGATTTGGCTCACTGAAAGTGCACGCCAGGACCACCACTCAAGACCACGATCCAGATCCAGGCTGCTCAATGCAAGAGCCCTTGGCTCTGATCAATCACCTCAGCCCCGCTGCTATCTGCAGGCCGAGAGCTGTGAAGCAGCCCAGTGGAGGCCGCTGCTGCTCTAAGCCGTTCCTGCTGCTACAGCCGCCTCCCACTGCTTCCTTGTCCTGAGAGCAGTTTGGCTGGACCTGCTCTTCTCCTCCCGATTTAGCAAAATCCACTGACCTTTCTCTTAGCCTTTTTTCTTCTGGTTTGATAAATGTGGTAACTGTGCCTCCAGTGCAGCCGCTCTGCTCTCCTATAGACTCGGCTCCACTTAACTGCCGCAGGGCCTGACCCTGCCGGGGTTTCAGCTGGGGCTCCCAGACTGTTGTGAAGAGCCCCACCTGCTGAGCTGCCTGTAGCAACATATGTGCTTTCTGTCTTTTGGGGAGTTTTGGAGCTTGGAAATCTTTTTAGAGTCCCATTTTATGAGTTTTTAGCATGTTTTTGTGGGAGCTGCGGTGCTTTGCTGCCCCCCAGCATTATTCTTCTAAGTGCCTACCCCAATAGAATTCATAAACAATTAACAACAAAGTTCCCCTCCCCCTCTTTAATTCCAAATTATACAAATAAAATTCAGACAATTGCCCCAACACACTTGTTAGAAAACACTAAAATTCTAGGGCTTTGCCTTGGTTTGCATTCTGTCATTGTTGGGGGCCCTCATGCCACATGTCAATAGCTGGCTATGTGCACATACAATTATGGTACTGAGGACTGCTTGTTCAACTGCATTGTGATTTTGAAAAAGGCATTCAAAACCAAACAGTCATTTTCCTATTCATATACAAATATGACTCACTTAAAGCTGAGGGGTACCTTCTTTCAGCAGGCGTCCCCCAAGCTTTTAGGTCATAATGACCATCAGAAATACAAAGGCATTGATTCCAAGCAATGACAGAGCACAAATATTTGTTCCAAATTTGTCCTTTTCCAATGAGAGGAAAATTTCAATACCAAAAAAATCCAGTCCTTCCAGATTGCTTTTAAAGTAAACTGATTTCTGAAGAAATCCTCTAGTAAAACTTAGAGGATGCTTAATCAAAATACCAGGCTGAAAGGCCCAAGAATATCACAGCTAAAGAGTCTAGAAGATAGTTATTAGGGATTATATTCTAGGTACAGTTCTTAAGGACACAGAGCATCCTCACATCAGTCTCAGGTAATTCCCTCTTCTGTGGAGGGTGGAAGCTCCTCTCAGTAAACAACCACCATCCTTAGAGGCATTACCAAAAGCACCACAAGAAATATGAAGGCCAATGCAGGCTCACCTTTCTCTGCTCTGCCTACTCCCACTTCAGTGGGTTCATTATGTTTCAATCCTGTTAGACTGTATCAATTGTTTGGGGCTGAGCCTGACACAGACCAGTCCCCTGGTCATTTATGTTTGATATGAGGCACTCATAGATCATTCAACAGTTAACAAAAAGAAAACCACTTAGTCATAGCAGGAGATTCAACAAGCATAGGCCAGGAAACGAACTCCTGTTATGAGGTGAGTGAAGCAACTTTACCTGAGTTTCCCATCGTGATCCAACAGCCACCACACATTAGAGAGATAGTCTGAAGCTCCTCATGGCTGCATAATGCTCAGGTGAACAGGAAGTGATGTCAACAGCCTGAACCTTTAGTCTCCAGAGTCATCCAAGTCTCAAAGAAAGTTTTGATAACTTTTAAGGAAAAACTAGTCTAATTAGTGCAAAGGCAGAAGTTAGGATGTTATTACTACCACAGGTGCCTTATAACTAAATATATTATCCTGTGATCCTAATGTGTTATATGCCTGTGGTGGGAAAAGTAGTAAGGGAGTCCAGAGAAAGGAGAAAAATCAGTGTGAGTTGGATTGAGAGGAGAAAGCCTTGTGGAAGAGCAGGCCATGAGTTGAACCCTGGGGGATAGGTATAAGGTAGGGAGAAGGGCAATTCAGAAGGGAAAGCCCAATGAGCAAAGGCTTAGTTGGGGAGAGCAATTAGTAACACAGAGGAGAAAATGAATCATTTGACCTTAACATGCTCTTTTTCTTACTCAGCCCTGGCAAAAGTCAATAAATATCAGGAGAAAAGAGCTGATAAAGTCATGGACAACACTTGATAATTAAATCTTTGAACAGTCAAAACTATGCTGTCTAAGATAATATGGTGTAGGTGGGTAATATAATGCAAAGACAGAGTTCCTGTTTTTCAAGAGTTCAGCTGACAGATATATAGTCTTCATTTCACCTTCTTTTCTTTTCTAGATTAAAAAAAAGACAAAACAAAAACCTGGGTTCAAGTCCTCACTCTGATAAATGTTTATTGTGTGACCCTGGTTAAGTCACTTAACCCCTCAGTGGGCCTAACTCTAAGGCTACAAATTATAGAGCAGGTACCAACCTGCATTAATAGAAGAGCAAGGTCATGCAATGATAAGAGTGTTGGACTTGGAATTGGCAAGATCAGAATTCAATTCCTGCCTCAGACAAAAGTACTGTTTGCAAGTCATTTGATCTCTGTAAACCTCAATTTCTTCATCTATAAAATGAACATATACTTCACAAGGTTGTTGTTGAATCAAGTGAGAGAATATATTTAAATAAATGAGATAATTTATTTTATAGATAATTTTTTTTAAAATGAGAGAATATATTTAAAGTTCTAGCTATTTAAATGCTAGCAGTTAGAGGGAGTTTCCTCACTGGCTAGGTACAATGACAGGTAGCTCCAAAATAGTACTCCCAAAGATGACAGCATATAAGCAGGGACTTGCTTGAAATCTCCTCTGAAACCCTCCAAATGCCTGTAAAAAATGGCTCTAAGCAAATTCTAGAGCTACAGAACCCACAAAATGACAGAGTGAAACAAATCTCCAGCCCAAGTCAGTCTGGATGGGCAACTGGAAAGGTTTGTTGCACAGGGCTGGGAATGGAGTGCAGTCTAGTGTGAACCATGCTGGCACAGACAAGGCTGGAGCAGGCCTCAGAAAACTGAATCACTGGCAGATTCTAGACTTCTCAACCCACGAATGCCAAAGACAATGTAGAAGGTCAGTGGGGAAACTCTGTGGAACCTGAGTGAGAGAGGAATGTGGTCAGATCCAGCCCCAGGGAAGCAAAGGTGGTAGTAGTGGCAGCAGCAGCAGCAGCTGCTGCTGCTTCCTAAGCTCTGGGCTAATTAAGGAGACCCAGAGTGATTCTGCTTTAAGGTGCTCTTAAGAAAACAAAAACAAAAAAAGGTTTAGAGATCAAAATTTACATTCCTTTCGGCAGAACACCTGCAGGTAAGGGTATGATATCGTATGTGGACAGTGAAAAGAAATAAAAGAATCTGTGTTGCCCAACTGGCCAGTTCCAGTAGGTTGGGGTACTACTTGAAGATACTGGGAGAAAATTCTTTCTTGCCTTTACCACTTTAGTCCATAAGGAGAGCAAACTCTGAGATAACATACTTTCACATAGCATTTATCCCATCAAGTTCACTTCCAAAAGCAGTATGGCTGATTGGATGAATGGATGAGTCGGTATCTCTGTTATTGCTACATTTTTTTCAGGTTACTTAGGACTGTATTTCAGAATACAGAAAATACAGAGTGCAACACAGAAAATTATATTTCAGATCAGCTTTCTATCAGCCAATAAACATCTATTAAGTGTCTACTATGTGTCAGGTAGCACTGGGGATACAAAAAGAGGCAAATGACAATGTTTTCCCTCAAAGAGCTTGCAGCATAATGGAGGGGATGAAAAGCAAACAAATAGGTACAAACAGGCTAAATAGAAATAATGAACAGATGTAAAGCACAAGAATTGAGAGATTGGGATTTTAGTTGGAACTTGAAGGTAGCCAAGAAAGCCAGGAGGCAGAGGTGAGGAAGGAGAGGATTCAAGGGGTGCGAGATGAAAAAGTTCTGAATCTGAGTCTAAGATCAGAAAAGGTCTTTATTCTTTCTCACAAGAAAGGGTACCGCCCCTGTCACTCAAACAGGGTCTGCCAGAGAGTGCAAAATGTGGAAGCTCAGGCTTCTCTTGTCCTGATGCTAACTCCACCTCTAACACCTGTCCTACCTCACCATTGGCTGGTGAGGCAAGCTCACAATCTTTCATCAATGCTAACTAATTTGTGCAAAGCAGTTTCAATCCTTCTTTATGTATTTCCTTTCACCAAATTTGGAAGTGCCCAGTCAGAAGTGGACTAATATGGTTTTATTTCAAATTACCTCATTTTGGGGAAATCATGAGTTACTCATAAGACTGAACTGGTTTACAAAGTATGGAGAAGAGATAGGAATGTAACAGGGAGATAAAAAGAAAATGAAGAAACTTCACTATGAGTCATCTCTCAAAATCCCCCCATTTTCTGATCCCACTTGAAGTTTCCTAACACCATTCCCAATGGACCTCCTCTTGTTTTTAATTAGAATTAAGTTTCCACACTTTTCTTAATTCTAATTCCCATCTCCTTTTAGATAAGATCAAGGCATTGACAAAATATGGGGGGAGAGGGCAGTCCCCTTTATGGGTACAGATACAGAGGTTCAAAAGAAAACAATAACAAACTATTGCCAAGTCCAAAAGTCTCCTTTCGCACAGTTGTCTGAGGGGTATACCATCTGACAGAAGTTCTCTGATCCTTAAGGCCATCCTTCTTCAGCCCTGTATCCCAGTTTTTCTTTCTTCTACCTTCTTTTGTTCACTTTTCTACAAAAGTGTCCTTGGAACATTTTTAAATGACCATTCTTCCTAAATTTTATACTTTTATCATTCTTACAAAATCAAAATTGGAACTTCAGCCAATTGTCATGTTCAAGAAACTCAAAATAGAACCAAGTTTCTTATACTTTACATAAATCCATTATTAATTTCCCCATTAGGCACTAAGGAATTAATAACAGGCTCCACAATATGCATAAATACATTAAGTAATCAATTTTTTAAAAAACAATTCCAACTTCTGGTCATGTTATGCTTTTCTAAAGCATTTGCAAAATAGACCACAAACCATTCTTTTAACATTAATTAATGGTAAGAAAACTGAGATGAGTATAATATTAACTAACAGATGAATATTTTCACAAGCCCTTGAGCTAATTATCTCCACACTATTACAAAGAATTAAAGGAACCTGACATATATATACATATATATACATACATACATACATACATACATACATACATACATACACACATATTAGTAATAAAAACCAAGGCCAAACAGCTAGTTGTTGTTTGGGCTAAAATCCTAAATTCAATTTTATACTCACCAATGTCAGCTTGAAAGTTTTGTTAAAGGAGGAAAAAAGCCTAGGTGATATGCTTTTATATTATTTAGCAAAGCAAGGCAGTCCAATTGATTAATTCAAACTCTGGCCCTTATTGGGGTTCAAATATTGTCACTTAAGTTGTTCCAAAATCAGTTAATAGCACATTGGTTAAGGAACATCTTGAAAGTGAGTCTTAAATAATCTGCATTCATTTCTACATTCATTTTTGTTCATAAAAGCCAAGTCTTCCTTTACATTTTAACCATAAAACAAGATAGCTCACAAATTATTATTCTTCACTAACATAACTGCCTATACTGGTATCCCAGCTTAAACAAAGCAAAGCGGTTAATGGTTCACCCCACAGATGTTCCTGTTTCAAGTTTGCTTATTCTGCCCCAGTTACACTCAGTCTGAAAGAATGAGATACATCTGAAATCTAAGATTCCCCAGTAAGATAACACAAAAGAGTTCTTATCTTTTGCTGACTGCACTGATCATAAAAACCTGCAAGAGAAGGAAAAAGGCAGGGACATGTGACATACCAAATATGACAGGATAAAACATCCTTGGCTCTATTTAATTCAGACAGAGTCATAGTTCTCCTACCATGCAGTATCCATTCAACCTCATAGCTGGACTAAGGAATAGTTAGGTGAAAAACATTCTTTTTCAAAGGAACACCATGAGGAAATTGAACCAAGAGGATCCTATCTTGGATGGAGGCTAAGATTGTCCCCTTGTTTCTTTCCCAAAATATAGACCTTCACCTGCTAACAGTACAGGATCACATTTCCTCTGAGTAACTTGTGGCATTGCTTCTCAGATACTGATGTAATGCACTCAAAACAAAATTAGTTATGGTCCCAAATGCCTTTTACCTTAAACAGCAAGTTTCACTAAATACAGATTAGAGTTAGATTACATACTTAAGGAGTGCCATTTGACATCTTACCAGGATTCCCATTCTAAATTCCACATTTGTGCTAAAAACCAATTACTAGAAATCAATTTTATTGACTTTAAAGGCCAGTTTGGAGACTGGCTGGTTTCTAGCTCCACTGCCCCTCAGTAAGACTTCTTTAAGGGCCCTTATTGTACCAGCTGCCCCTCCCTCCTCCTTTCCTGGTGGGAAGAGGTGAAGCTCTCTTCTTAACCTGATCCATGATAAATAGAATGACCCTGGGACTCTTTAGTTTAGGCAAATGCCTAAACTTCCCAAATCTCAGTTTCCATCTAGAAACTTCATAAAATTCACAGTAAGTTTGAAATATTATAAAACCTATATGTAATTGATAAAATTACCAGAAATCTTACAAAGTCTTTGTGTAATTACTAACTTTCCCTTCACAAACATTTTTTGGTAAATACTTGATTTAAACAAAAACTCGAAACAGCTTAGTCAATTTTCCTAAATGGCAGTGGTAACCCATTAGATAGATATCTTTTAGAGAGTAGGCATTCCCAAGGGATTCCAATCAACCTTGATAGGCAACAGAATTACCAATTCTCTTTTAGCAAAAAAACAATTTTTAACTAAAACTTCCTTCTAAACGAAGACAAACTTGGAAGCTTATGATTTCTTAAATTACAATACTTCAAAATATTATAACACATAGTCACAATGACCCATTCATTATTTTTCTGTTCCTCTGACAGTATAATTCTTAATTTAACAATTCTGAGACTAGATATGGATTCCACCTTATTGAACAGTAAACTAAGGTAAATAAAACTTTCTGAGGGTATACAGTGAATCAGTTTTTTAATGCCAAATAACAATATGTACCTTTTTGATTATATAACCATGCATTTCTAAGTTCTAATGACCTTGGCCCTCAACATGGAAATAATATGGCACAAATTTATATATTTTCTTAATATTTCAGTTCCCCATTCATGTTCACATTTTCCTGAGAAAGTTTATGAGCAGTTTGAAATCACCTGTTATAATCAGGTCAGTTTAAAATATGTTGGGTCAATAGTCTAATTGCTTCTTTTGGTTTTACTAATAATTACAAATCACAGTAATCTATATCTTTACCATAATCAATGCCCATCTTTATTTTTTTAATGCTCATCTTTAAATTTAAACTCAACAATCACCCAATTTCAGCCTTTCTACTTAAAACAAAAACTCCTTTATTAAAGCAAAAAGAAACCTTCAGGCATGGAAATTCCTTAAAACTAATTTGTTGTAAAATGTGCTTAAGTAATATAAATTCCCAAAATATTATAAATTTCACATATATACAAATTAAAACCCATAAATATATCCTTAGATGAAACAAACTTGAAAAATCATAGCTCTTACTTTTTCCCAGGATTCTCTTCTGTGAAATAGGAATCCTTACAACATAACTTTTCAACAGAGTTCATAAGAACTTTAGGTTACTTAAAGCTTCTGAATAATAATAAGAAAATTGCTTTTAACAGTGGAGCTCATAATTTTTTACCAAAGTACACAATTTAGAAATGTACAATATTCTAAACATTATGTATTTAAAACTTGCTTCCATCCCATTAACAATTTTAGTTAAATTTTAGGTGAATGCATTTCCAAACTACTTTACACAGGAAATAAATTATAACTTTAAACCACTGTATATATTTTCATAACAGCCAAGATTTCAAATGAACAACCTTGCTATCATAGTAAACATCAGTAACATTATTACATTTATACCCAAATATAATAGCTTCACATTTTTTATCACATCTCTTCCATTAATTTAATTTAATTTAATTTGAAAATTTCTTTAACATTATTTCTACATTTTACAATCTAAGCAAAGTTATCAGGTATGAAACAATTACCTTAAATTAGAATATGCCCATCCCTTTTTAAAAAACACTTTATAATCATAACACTAAATAATAATATGTAAACATTTTATATTATATATTTACCTATATATTTATCTATCTATCTATTTATCTATCTATCTGTTGACAGATATAGATATATATTTAGGCCAATACTCCTGGCCTTTTAAAAGACATGTGGCTGTATGGTTCCAACTCTATAATCTGTCTCCTTTCAGAGACTTCAAATAAAAGTGCTGGACGCTTCTCATTCCCATTCTTCTGAGTTTTCTTCAGATTAGCTAAAGGGTTTGACCCAGATAAAAAGACCTTTGGAATTTGAACACGGTGTGGTCAACTTCCCTTCTAAGCAGAGACCTTGGGAGCTTAATAATTAATTGAACTAATCTTTACTATATTCAATATTAATATTAAATTTCAATAAAAACCTCTCATAGAAGAATCCTTCAAGGTGGATAGACATAATCCCTTCTAATTTTCCATAACTTGGTCTGTTGGTTATAAAATGAGGCTACAAATTCACTAGCACTTTTCTGACACTTCCAAATCTTCTGAAGAAGGTGTGTGGGGTGGGGGGGGGGAAGGAAAGGAGTGGCTAAAGAGCAACTGCTCCACCACCCCACCTAATACTATTCCTTTTTCTATTCTACCTTCCAGTGATTTTTGCTTTTCTTTCTTTTTTTTATCTCTCTCCTTTCCCAATCTTTAATCAAACTACCTCAGACATTTCAGATAAATGAAAAAAAAAAAAAGAATTTCATTTACCAATTCTGTCTCCACTTCTTCATCTAAGAAGCTGGATGTTAAGTCAAATGTCTAACAATTTACATACTAAAAGAACTGAACTTCTCTCTCTCCTCGTTCCCCTCCTAGTTTTCCTTAACTTCCCCCATACTCCAAACTTGGCCAGAGTTCAAAATACAGAGGCAGAAAAGGAAGATTTTTTTTCCCCCCAACACTTCCAAAATCTTTTACATGATTAATCTAAATAGTAAAATAATTTATCTTTCTTGAACAGACAGAGGCTATCAGTTACACACAGACACGCACTTCACACAAAAACACACAGAATGAACACAGTCCCAACCAGACCAAACCAGAAATCTAGACTATTCAAGTCATTTTCACTTGACCATTTTCTTTTTATCTTTCTCTTTATACTTTGGCAACTTATCCCAGTTGCTAAATTTATTTCCCAAGGGAGTATCAGGAGGAATTGAAGGGAAAATCCCTTCCTAACTCTGTTTCCAATTAATTTGTCACTTGTGGGTGAAAGTGAAATTTCCCTTGACCCAGGATCAGGCAATAAGACTCATCAGTCATCTTTGCCCCCCTCCTCATCTTCCTCTCCTCCCCCCCTCCGCAGGTTCAAGGTCTAGCCAAACTGTATCAGTTCCTTGATCCAGGAATTTTGGAGCTGAGGCTCAAAATCTGAGAGGTCCTTGTCAGGAGCCCCTTGTCAGGGTCCCCTCAGAAACAAGCCTCTTGGTCTCCATGAGGGACAACCAGAGAAAATAACTGGAATCTAGAGATGGAGTGTCTTGTTCATGGGACAGCAAGGAAGCTAATGTCACTGGACCATAGAGTATATGTTGGAAAGGAAGATGTCAGAATATTGGAAAGGTGGGAAATGGGAAGGCTAGGTTATGAAGGGCTTTGAACACCTCATAGAGGATATTGTATTGGCTCCTGGAGGTGATAGGGAGACATAGGAGTTTACTGAGTAAAGCATAATATGGTTAGACTCACACTTTTGGAAAATCACTATGGTGATTGAATGCAGTTTGAATGAATAGGGAGAGACCTGAGGCATTGTAAAGCCACTCATGAGCAGCTTTCCAGAAGAATGCTAATGTGAACAGCTTTCAAGGTTCTGATTACATAATACAGTGAACACTCTATTTATTCAATAACAGATCAGAACAAAACATTCACAGAAACCTCAGTCACAAATAAGTTACAATTTCAAGGTCATAAGTAAGTTACAACTTCAATCAGTCACTACTCAGTATCCAGGGAAAGATCTTGTCATCTTGACCCTAAGTAGGCTGTCAAATTCCCTGGATCCCTTTCCATGATCCCAGCTCCTACCTGGATTCACCAAACTGTCACCTGGGTTCAAAGGCAGACAGTTCCTTGTCCAGCTGTCCATGCAGTCCCTATTCCATGCTGAAGCTCGCAGTGTCCAGTCCACCTTAAATCCTCCACAGTCTCTGTTCCCAGGAAGTCAAGGCTTAACAAAGCCACAAACAGACAAAAGACTAGCACCATGCTTCCTGAGTCTTCTGCAGCTCTGGCTGGTCCTCAGAAATCCTCAGCAGCTTGGCTGGCCCTCAGACTCAGCAGCTCCTCAGCAGCTTCTCAGCAGCTCTGGCTGGTCCTCAGATTCAACAGAAGTTTCATCTGGTTCCCAGAATCAAAATCACTTCATCCAGGTTGTCAAAATAAAAATCATTTTCTCCAGCCTGGACCTTTCTTCCTCATCCTCCAGAACCTGGCTCCAAGAAGATCTGTCTGACCTAGCAGGGCTTCTCCTTATATAAACACATAGCACTAGCTCCTTCGTCTTTCAGCCATTTCCTGTTTCAACCCCTTCCTGTTACATCATCAAAAGGGGTTCATACCTTCTGTTTCTTTAACAGAGGCTTGATTAACTATGTATCTTTTAGCTTTGCCAATACAAAGTGATCAAATTACATTACTATTACAGACATGCAGATTCACCAATAAGCTATTGCAATATTGCAATTTCACTACAGTAGTGGCAATATCTTGGGAGAGAAGGAGTTGTATTTGAGAGACATTGCAAAGGTGAAATTAACAGACCTTGGAAACATTGTATATGAGGGGTAAGAGATAATGAATTTAGGAAGATACCAAAGTTGTGAGTAAGGGGGACTGGGAGGATGCTGGTAACTTCAACAGTAATGAAGATGAAAGGCATGGGAAAGATTTTAGATATCAAGATAATGAGCTTTGTTCTGGGCATGCTGATGATACAAGATGTCTACTGGATATCCAGTTTGAGATGTCTGAAAGATAAGTGATGATGTGAGATTGAAGGTCAGCAGAGAGGTTAGGGCTAGATAAGTAGATTTGAGAATAATCATCATAGAGACGATAATCAAATTCATGACAACTGATGAGATCCCCAAGTGGAGACATATAGAGGGAGAAGGAAAGAGCCCTATGGGACATTTATGGTAAGAGGATGTGAATTAGGTGAGAATCTAGCAAAGGAGTCTGAGAATGAGCGGTGTGAACCACAAGAGAGTTGTGTCCTGAAAACCTAGAGATAAGAGTATTAAGAAGAAAAGAGTGCTCAGTAGAGGTAAAGGTTACAGAGACTAAGAATAATGATAATGAGGGCTAGGTAAAAGTAATCTTGTTTGGCAATTAAGGGATCACTGGTAATTTTGGAGAGAGTAGTTTTAATATAATGATGAGGTTAGGAATATAAGGGGTTAAGAAGAGAGTGAGAGGATAGAAAGTCTTGGCACATATTATAGAGGGCCTTCTTAATGAGTTTAACTAAAAGGCAGGAGAGATATGGGATAATAGTTAGCAGAGATGGGAGGATCAAATGAGGGCTTTTTGAGGGTGGGGAGACATGAGCAAAAATGTTTGTAGGCAGTAGAGAAGGAGCCAATACAGAGGGAGTGATTGAAAATAAGTGAAAGAGTAAGACAAAGTGAGCAATCTGTTGGAAGAGATGAGAGATGGGCTGCAATGAGATTGTGTAGGTAGAGGTGTTAAGGTTTCATGTTGTGTTGTGGAGGTCATCTTGAAAGAATTCACAGACTCAGACCATCTCCAATCCAAGCAAAGGTGTTTACTGAGAGTAACACTCTCCAGCAGGCTGAGTTCCAAGAAGGAACTGGTAGCTTCAGTAAGACAAGACAGCCAATTTTATAATATAACTATGCTGGTTATACAACAGAAATTATGAATAATATAAAGGCAAGAGGGGTTTGTCAGGAGATTAGATTATAGGGGAGGGGTCTCAGCCTCAGTGAAACTCTGCTTGTGATTACCATAATGTATATAGAAAAACCCTTGGGGGGGATGTATGTGTGATAATGATATTATAATAAACCTCTCTATGTATATGTTCATCTAATGGACAATTTTTGTTATTACTGTGCAGTTGCTCACTTAGGGAAAGTCTTTGTATTATTTTGGGGTCCCCATCCTGCTCCGATATCATAATGGTGCTGATTTCTGATTGGCTGGATACTATGGTCCTGTCTAAGATAAGATGGATGTGGTTGTGGTTGAGCGCATGGACACACCTGCTATTTCTGTTGGAAATATGAGGAATAGGTCTGGAGGCAGTGGCTACCTAGAGGCAATGACTAGGATTCCATCACATGGACACACATACTGTTCTAGTGAGGCAGTGAGGCATATATGAGGAAGTTAGAATACTGAGTAAGGGTTTGGGGAGGAGTGGCTAGGTAGAGGCAGTGGCCATATTGAGTTGGGGGGGAGGGGCGGTAATGGGCCTGCTATTCAGTGAGTCTTTTAATTGAGTCTGGGGGCAGTAGTGTGGTTAAAGCCAGATTGTGTGGTTAAATCAGGACATGCCAGGTATTCAGTGAGGCCCATAAGGAAGTTCCTATATTGGGGCTGGAGGCAGCTTTATTAGGATTCCATCAGAAGGGTTTACTTGGGTAAGGAGTAAGGATACCTCTTTGTGAGACAGGGGAGAAGAGCTAGAATATGGAAGGAGTGGGAAAGGAAAATATTTAAGATGATGGCAAATTTTTCTGCCTATGGATCAAGCATTCCAGAGAGCAAAGTAGAAGGGGCAGGAAATTTTGGAGTGAAAAAACGGGGAAGGTTTAGTTTGAGGCAAATGGGAATAAGGACTCAGGCAATGGAAAATCAGGAATTGGGTTTGAATGATGACCTATAGGGGTTCAGAATCACTGGAATAGAAAGGGCTTGATTGGGGGAGTGTTAATCATTAAAGGAACTTTTTAGAAAGAATTTCAGTGGCAATAGTGTGATGATCTCAGAGTGGAGTCCTTTCAAAGCCTTGAGTTCAGGAGAGGGAGCAAGAACCTGAAGCAGTAGGAATAAAGGAAATGTTGATATTCTCCTTTTTTCCAAGGAAAAAAGTCATTTCTGGAAATTTGATTTAATGGCACCCTCTCCTGTGACCTCATAATGTAATAGTTATCCTTTTTCCCACAGAAGGCTGAAGATCAGGCAGGAGATGTGAGTAACTGAAATGGACTCTTTTAAGACTTCCTGCTTGGGGAAGCAAGGTGGTGCAGTGAATGGACCACCTGCCCTGGAGTCTGGAGGACCTGAGTTCAAATCCTGTCTCAGACACTTAACTAGCTGTGTGACCTTGGACAACTCACTTAACCCCAATTGCCTTGCCTTCTCCCCTCCAAAAAAAAAAGAGAAGACTTCCTGCTATATGCATAGTAGGTTCTGTTGTTTATCATCAAATGATAAATGGTTTGCTTTATATGGGATGTGAAGTTTTCCTTTCTGCAATGTATTAAATTGCCTCTTACTATCTTGAATTTTTTCATTTTCAATAAATTTCAACTTAACGTTTCATCTACAAAGATTTTATAACCCTGGCATTATTTTCTCTATAAACATTCATTCTTTTCCTTTCCAACGATATGACAGAGGACAGACATATCCATCTTAATCAAGTCTCAATTTGCATTTTGACAGTTTGGGGCCAACATCAATATTTTAGCTTCTATATCTTTGGCAAATTACTAGTTTAAAAAATATGGTGATAGTTGAAACATTTGTATTCATTTAAGATACCTAACAAGACAGATATCAGTGCTGGGGAAGAAAACAAACAACTTTTTTGTTTGTTTTTACTGGAAATATACTTGTTTCAGTACTATTTTTCCTAATACCATAAATCTAATTCAACAAACATATTGAGCATGTCAACTATATTCAAGGCACTGTATTAGGCATCATGGGAGTACAAAGATGAATCAAACATTGGTTGCAATGTGGTACTATGGAAAGATCACTGGCTCTGGAGTCAAAGGACAAGGGCTCAAACCCTGCCTCTGATGGTTGGTTCTTGTCTTTTATTCTTGAAGAGGACCAAAATGACATCACTATGTTGGGATTTAGGTACAGTGTATCTGACTGTAGGAGCTTGGAAGACTCTATTACAAGTCAGGCACAAATAGTTCATTTGAACATTTAGAGTGGAAATATCTCTAAATTTGTGCATCTCATGTTTCTTTTGAGCTACTGCAATTCCAATTTGCTCATAGGATACCTTCTTTGATGATGGCACACCATTCTGAATGGTCCTGTGCCAATGTCTCCCATGTGTCACAATTGATTCCAAAGTTCTTCAGAGAGATCTTGAGAGTGTCCCTATAGAACTTCTTTGACCTCCCTATGAGTGCTTGCTTTGTGTGAGTTCTCTGTAAAATGGGCTTTCAGGCAAATGTACTTTGGGCATTCAAACAATGTGGCCGGGTCATCAGAACTGCACTCTCTGCAGTAGAGTTTGAATGCATGGCAGTTCAGGTCAAGAAAGGATTTCAATGTTAGATACTTTATCTTGCCTTGTGGTCTTTAGAATCTTCCTAAGACAATTCAAATAGAAGCAATTCAGTTTCCTGGCATGGTACTGGTATGCTGTCCAAGTTTCACAGGCAAACCACAATGAGGTCAGCATGACTCTACACATCTTAAGTTTGGTAGGCAGCCTAATACCTCTTCTCTCCCACACTTTCCTTCAGAGCTTCACTGAGATAGCTCAGACCACATGTGCACCAACTTCATCATATATGTGTTACATCCTGGAAAGTACATTAATAAGGTAAGGGAACTTATTTACAGCATTCAAAATTTCTCCATTTGCTATAACCAATGTTTCTATGTAGGGATGGTGTGTTGCTGGCTGGTAGAGAACCTGTGTTTTCTTAGTGTTAATTATTAGACCAAATTTAGCACAAGGAGCAGAGAATCAATCCATATTTTGCTGCATCTCAGTCTCAGAGGCTGCAATGAATACACAATCATCTGTGAACAAGAAGTCACATACCAACTTAGCCTCCCCTTTAGTCTTGGCTTATAGCCTTTTCAAGTTAAATAACTTATTATCAGTTCCATGGCTGACCTTGATGCTATTTTTGTCCTTGTTTAAGGCATCTGACAACATTACTGAAAATATCATGCTAAAAAAACATGGGAGAAAGCACACAGCCCCGCTTCACTCTACTGATGACTGGGAAAGTTCTAGAGCATTGTCCACGTGCAAGCATGCTGTCATGGAACTGGTATACAATATTGATGAACTTCTCTGGGCAACCAAATTTTGCCACGATCTTCCAAAAGCCTTCATGACTACCAGTATCAAAGGCCTTGGTCAGACTGACCAACGTTGTGTACAAAGCTTTGTTTTGCTCTTGGCCTTTCTCCTGGAGTTGCCAGGAAGGAAACACCACATCAGCTGCTTCTTGACCCTTCCTGAAGTCACACAGACTCATCTTCCAGGTAAAGGATCAGCCTACTAAAGAGGACTCTGACAAGAATCTTGCCGGCAATGACTAAGAAAGAGGCCCTGCTTTGACTGTCACCAGATAACCTGTTTCTCTTTCCTTTATAAAGATGGACAGGGGAGATATTTTTTAATTCCTGGGGAATAATCTCCTCTTGGCATATAACCTGGAAAATTTCAGTCAGTTTTTGAATGAGCAATGGACTCCCTGACTTCTAAATATCAAGTGGAATAGAATCAATCTCAGGCACTTTGCCACATGGGAAGAGTCTAATGGCATTCAAAACTACTTCTTCAGTTGGAAGTTGGGTTGAAGAGGGATTGACTTAAACCTGAGATGTATGGTCAATGACTTGAGCATAGTTTGATGATGATCTTTTGAGAATGCTATGGAAGTGTTCAGTCCATCCCTCGAGCATCATGTCTTTATCATTAATCAATGTGGCTCCATCAGCACTGAGTAGTAGAGATGCACTGTTGGTCTTTGGCCCATGAATGGCTTTCAGGGTACTTTGGATTGTTATTATCAATATAAAACTCAATTTTATCTGCCTTTTTTTCTGAGCCAAGAATCTTGTATCTCTCTCTAAGCTTTGCGTGCATTTTACTTTTGATGAAGTTAAACACTGTCTTTTTAGAGATGGTTAAACTATCTTGCTGGCAAATCCTGTGGAGTTTTTATTTTTGGTTTAGCAATTTCTGAGTTTTCCCATCATTTTCATCAAATAAATCTTGATGTTTGTGAAGGTTATGGCTCAGATGAATAAATACAGTGCTGTATACCAAATCTCTGAAAGCTGCCCACTCTTTTCTTTCATCCACAGTTGACAATTGTGTATTGTTTTCCTGCAATAGAAAGAAACTGTTCGTGCACGGAAAAGCACTCTAATGTGTTGCCATCAAGTCTTCTGCTAGTCATCTTGGCTTGAAACCTAGTGTTTAGCTTGTAAAGAATAAGTCTATGATCCATCCAGCACTCTGTGCCACATTTCACTTTCATTTCTCTCACATTCTGTCTGTCTTCTCCTTACAGAGACAGTCTCTTAAATACCAATGTTGCTGTGAGAGTGCATCCATGAAGTTTTATTGTGTTTAGGTACATGGAAGATAGTGTTGGTGACGAGGTCATGAGATACACCAGTCTTTAGTAATAAGTGACTAAGTGCTGCTGTTGCTCTTTCTTACTCTATTCCTCAAGGGAGTAGTAGTAATTAGTAGTAGCAGCAGCAGCAGCAGTAGTGATAACTAATCTTTATTTAATATTTTAAATTATAAAAGTGTTTATCATGCATTATAGAATTCAAACCTCACAATAGTCCTATAATATTATCAAGGTTTTGCTGGTAAATGGTTAAGCCTAGTTTTCTATAAAAACCAAATGATATATGTGTATACACACATGCATCTATATATCTATTTCTATATCTATATCTAGACAATGAATAAAATTAAATCAAACCTTGATTTATAGAATTTATCAATTTTTTTATTTGAATCATTCTATTTCTTTCTTACAGGGACAACTACATATCCATTCAGTTTTCGATGCCTTCCTACATGGAAAAAAGTGTGTCAATATAGGTCTTTGTGGTACTTATCACCAGGAAATAAGACACTTTCTTCAATGTATTGTGTCATGCTATTAGACTTTGGAGATCCCAGCAGATACTTCAGGATAACAAAATAATAGAATTTCTAGAGAAGGAGCTGTGTTGTTGTAACAGTAAGCACCCTAACATACCCAGGATGATGGCTATCACAGGTTCTTGGTCTGCTTTTCTAAAAGAAAGCAACTCAAAAAGGGGTTAACAATCTTACTTTAATCAAAAATATATATCATTTACTTAGTTCAGGGGGGGAAAGTCAGCCCCCTCAAACTTCAGAAAATGCAAACAAAATTTACAAGCAGACAAAAAATACAGACAGAAGAAATAACAAAATTCAACAGACTAATAGACAGGGCTTCTAGCTGTCTATCACATATATACATAGTTAGTTACCAGAAAGAGAAGTATCAACATCTGAGTTTTCAAAGTCCACCTTCCCCTCCACTCCCCGGCTAGTCTCATTTGGCCAAATCACACAACTCTTCCCATAAGTGAGCCCCAAAGCAAAACCTTGCCTTCTTCAGGGTCAGGGGATATCACAACCTTTGTGACCCAATGCCTAATTACAAAGTAACAAAAGGTGTAGGCTCTTCTGAAAAACAAGCCTCCTCTAAGCAAGCTTCTCTTGCTGGGCTCCAAGTGAAGCCCATTACGGAGTAGGGAAGATCTTCATATTCCCTTACCATTACAGGTAGGACAGCAGCATGTGTGATAGGTAGATGCCTCAGGTGGCTTTCTATATGCCTGGTCCAAGAGATATCAGGAGAGAGAATGGTTCTAAGTCTTTCTAGGAAAGTCTCAGCCATAAAGGTAAATTCATGGTAGATTAATATTCATTAATAATAATTTACTCGGGGGGGCGGAGCCAAGATGGCGGCGTAGAAGCAGCAAAGCACCGCAGCTCCCACACAAACACGCTAAAAAACTCATAAAATGGGACTCTAAACAGATTTTCAAGCTCCAAAACTCTCCACAAGACAGAAAGCACATCTGTTGCTACAGGCAGCACATTAGGCGGGGCCCTTTGCAGCAGTCTGGGAACCGCAGCCAAAACCCCAGCCGGGTCAGGCCCTGGGGCATTGGGCGGGGAGCTGAGTCTATAGGAGAGCAGATCCACTGCACTGGAGGCAGACTTACCACATTTATCAGGCCAGAAGACAAAAAGGCTAAGAGAAAGATAAGTGGATTTTGCTAACTGGGGAGAATAGCGGTCCGGACAAACTGCTCCCAGGGCAAGGAAGCAGTGGGAGGCAGCTGGAGCAGCAGCAACTGAGCAGCAGCAGCTTCCACTGGGCTGCTTCAGAGCCCTTGGCCTGCAGATAGCAGGGGGGCTGACGTGATCCATAGAGGCCAAGGGCTCTTGCATTGAGTGGCCTGGATCTGAATTGTGGTCTTGAGTGGTGGTCCTGGGGTGCGCTTTCGGTGAGCCAAAGCTGGGGGGAGGGAGCTGCAGCATCCCACTAATAGCTCTGGCAGCTGAGAGGGCCCCAGCGATTTGGGACAGAGTTTCCCCCTCCAGGAAGCAGAGTTCCACAGAGCTAAAATACCAAGCAATTAATAGACTGGCCAACATGAGAAAAAGGAAGCAGAC
>CM053595.1:176527710-176613611 GCA_028646575.1 Pseudocheirus occidentalis
TCAGTGTAGAAGCTGCCAGATCCTTGGTTATCCTGACAGTGCTTCCACAGTTTTCAAATGGTTTTCTCTTGAAAGCCTGTAATATTTTCTCCTTTAACTGGGTATTCTGGAACCTGCCAATAACATTTCTAGGAGTTTTCTTTTGGGGATCTTTTTGAAGAGATGATCAGTGAATTCTTTCAAGTTCTATTTTGTTGTCTGCTTCTAAAACATCAGGGCAATTGTCTTTGAGGATTTCTTGAAGGATGCTTTCCAAGTTCTTTTTTTGGTCATGGGTTTCAGGTAGACCAATAATTTTCAAATTGTTTCTCCTGGATCTATTTTCCAGGTCAGTGGTTTTTTCAAGGAGATATTTCACATTGCTTTCTACTATTTCATTTGTCTGCAACTGTTTAATAGTATCTTGGTTTCTCATAAAGTCGTTAGCTTCTACTTTCTCCATCCTAATTCTGAAGGAATTATTCTCCTCAGAATGCTTTTGAAATTCTTTTTCCGTCTGGGGAATTTGACTTTTTAAGACATTCTTCTCCTCATTGGCTTTCTGGGCCTATTTTGCCATTTGAGTTAATCTATTTTTTAAAGTGTTGTTTTCTTCAGTCAGGTTGTTGACTCTCTTTTCATGATTTTCTCGCATCATTCTCATTTCTCTTCCCAATTTTTCCTCCACTTGCTCCAATCTAATTTTGAAGGAGTTATTCTCTTCAGTGACCTTTTGAAATTCCTTTTCCATCTGGCAAATTCGACTTTTTAAAGCGTTCTTCTCCTCGTTTGCTTTTTGAGCCTCTTTTGCCATTTGAGTTAGTCTATTTTTTAAGGTGTTATTTTCTTCAGTGTATTTTTGAGTCTCCTTTAGCAGGCTGTTGACTTGCTTTTCATGATTTTCTTGCATCATTCTCATTTCTCTTCCCAATTTTTCCTCTATTTCTCTTACTTGATTTTCAAAATCCTTCTTGAGTTCCTCCATGGCCTTTAACCAATTCATATTTTTCTTGGAGGCTTTTTGATGTAGGAGTTCTGACTTTAATGTCTTCCTCGCACTCCATATCTTGATCCTTTTTGTCCGCAAAAAAGGATTCTATGGTTATGGTCTGTGCTTCCCGTGCTTGCTCATATTGGCAGCCAATTTCTTGACTTTTGAGCTCTTTGCCATGGTAGAACTCTGCTTCCAGAATGGAGAGAGCTGTGTCCCAAATTGTTGGGGTCTTTGCAGCTGCCAGAGTTATTAGATGGGCACCCTCTCTACAGCCCCCATATGCTCTGGCTTACTGGTCACACACTCCAGGATCACCACCCAAGACCGCAATCCAGATACAAGCAGGTCAAAGCAAAAATGATTACCCTCGGAATGGTTGCTTGGTCTCCCAACAATCTGCTGACCAGGAGCACTGGAAGCAGCCTCCACACCTCCTCTGCATCTTACTCTAGAGGCAGCAGCCAGACCACGTTCCCCCTGTTCCCAACAATGTTCCACACTGACCTTTTACTTTGCGTTTGTCTTTTGTGGATTGAGAAGTCTCAAAACTGCTACAGCTGCTGGTGATTTACTCTCATAAAGTCTGCTCCAGCCAAGACTTGTCAGGTGTGCCCTGGGGCTAAAATCATAGCTCAGGGCTCGGCTCCCAGCATGCTGCATTGGACCCTTCCTGCTGGTCTGCCAGGCTTCCTTCAGTGGGAGAGTTGTTTCTCTCTGTCACTTTGTGGGTTTTGTAGCTCTAAAGTTTGGTCATTTTTTTACATGTATTGGAGGAGGTAGAAGCTGGAGCTGCACAAAAGTCCTTTTTCTACTCTGCTATCTTGGCTCTAACCTGCCTATCTGCCTCTAACCTTACAAGATAACTTTGTTATCTTGTAAATTTCCTTTTTTCCCTTTTTTTCTTCCTTCCCCTCATTAGACACAAATAGGTATGTATGTATACATATGTGTATATATGTGTAAATATGCATCACATATAATAATTCTATACATACTTGTTTTTCTCAGTTCTTTCTCTGGATGCAGATAGCATCTTTTTCATATGTACTTTAAAGTTAATTTGGGTATTTATAATGGTCAAAATGACTTGTTCACTCAAAGTCATTCCTAAAATAATATTGCTCTTACTGTATAAAGTGTTTTTTTGATTCTGCTCATTTCCCTTTTCATTATTTTATGCATCTTTCCATGTTTTCCTAAAATCATTGAGCTCATCATTCCTTATAACTCAGTAGTATTCCACAACAATTAAATACCATAACTTATCCAGCCATTCACCAACTGATGGGCATTCCTGCAATTTCCAGTTCTTTGCCACCCCAAAGAAAGTTGCTATAAACATTTTAGAACATACAGGTTATTTTCCTGATTCCCTAATCATCTGTAGAAGTATAACTAGAGGAAGCAGTGGCAGTGGCAGCAGCTGTGGTTGCAGCGCAAACTTCTTCCTTGTTAAGCCAGCCAGAATCTCTGCTAAGGACTCCTGCTGAGGACTGCCAGGGACAAGGATTGTAGAGGGATTGGAGCTGCTGGGAGCAAGCTGCCTGGACGCTGAACAGTTGTTGTGAGTGAGGAGAGGAGGATCTTTGCCTGAGATGTGGGTATATGAGAAAAAAAAGCATTTATGAACCCTAACCTAAAGGGAGAAATAAGACAAGATTTCTTTTTCCCAAAACAACCTGCTTTCATAGTAATGTAAGCTGATAAAAGAGCCTTCAAATTAATCCATTTTTCCTCAATAAATGCTCCCATGGTTGAAACCCTCCCCCCCACAAAAAAAGAAAGAAAAAAAAAAGAAATATAACTAGAAATGATATTGCTAGGTCAAAAGGTCAAAGGACACAGGCAGTTTAATAACTCTTTGAACACAATTCCAGACCTCTCTAAAATAGTTAGACCAGTTCACAACTCCACCAACAATGAATTAGTGTTCCAATTTTTCTACATCCTCTCCACTATCACTTTCTTCATCAATCATTTTAACTAATCTGGTATGTGTAAAATGATATCTCAAGGTTGTTTTAATTTGCATTGCTCCCATCAATGATGATTTAGAGCATTTTTTCCAAATGATTATAAGTTGTTTTGACTTCTTCATTGGAAAATTGCCTGTTCAAATCCCTTGATTATTTATCAATTGGGGAATGGCTCATATTCACATAAAATTGACAAGGTTCTTTAAATATTTGAGATATGAGACCTTTATCTGAAAAAAACTGTAAATTTTTTCCCCTAGTTTTCTGCTTTCCTCCTGATCTTAGTTATATTTGTTTTATTTGTACAAATTTTTTAAATTTAATATAATCAAAATTATCCATTTTACATGTAACTTTGCTTTCTATTTCTTATTTATTCATAAACTGTGTGCCTATCCCTAAGCCTGATAAAGACTACATCCCATGTTCTTCAAATTTTATTGTACTATCTCCCTACATCTAGGTCATGTATCCATTTTGATCTTATCTTGGTAAATGGTCCAAGATACTGTTCTATGCCCAGTTTCTGTCATATTGCTTTTTAGTTTTCCCAATAATTTTTCCCAAGCAATGAATTCTTATCCCCAAATGTTAAGTCTTTACACTTGTCCAAATATTATATTGATTTGCTGCAGTAAATTATTTGTATACTCTACTCCATTGATCTACTTTTCTATTTCTTAGCCAGTACCAGATAGTTTTGATAATTACTGCTTTATAATATAGTTTAAGATCTGATACTGCTAAACTTCCCTCTTCTATATTTTTTCATTAGTTCCTTTGATATTCCTGACTTTTTGTTTTTTGAAATGGATTTTGTTATTATTTTTTTCCTTTTTAAAAAAAAAGTTTTTCACACATATTTTTTAGTTGTACTTATTGTCTTTCTTAGTTCTGTCTACTTAATCTCCCTCACTTCAAATATATCTTCCAGTATTTGTTTGAAACCTTTATATTCCAATCTTATCCAATCCAATAAACATTTGCTAAGTGCCTATGTTATGCCAGACACTGGACTAAGTGTTAGGGGGCAATTAATAAAAAGAAAGATGCCCTCAACTAGCATACATTCTGTTACTTTTTTTTTGGTTGTTTTTTTTTTTCTGAAGGCAATTGGGGTTAAGGGACTTGCCAAAAGTCACACTAGCTGGTAAATGTGTCAAGTGTCTGAGGCCAGATTTGAACTCAGGTCCTCCTGACTCCAGGGCCAGTGCTCTATTCATTGTGCCACCTAGCCACCCCTCAACTAGCATACATTCTAAAGGAAGAGACAATGCACAAAAGGTGACAAGAAAAGGTGTTTGGGGGGACAATAGGATAAAAGGAGGTACCTGGCATAGGGGCATTCAATCAATGGATTTGAGATCAGGCCAGGTAGCAGATGCAAAGTAGAGTGATATGGCACAGCTAGGTAGCACAGTGAATAGAGCATTAGCTCTGGAGTCAGGAGGATCTGAGTTCAAGTCTGGTCTCAAACACTTAACACTTATTAGCTGTGTCACCTTGGGTGAGTCACTTAACTCCAATTGCCCTGCTTTCCCCACTCCCTAACCCCCAAAAGCAAAAAAAAAAACACCAAAAAACCAGTATTATCAAAGCAGAGTGATCTGAGATTCCAATTTCTGCCCTCTATAAAGAAAGGCATTGGGAGGAGTTTGGTATCCTGCCCTCCAGGTCTCCAAACAGAGAGGAAAGGAGACTAAAGGAGGTGGAATCAATTAAGGCTTGAGTTAACAGCATGGTGGTAAGTTCTTTATATTCCTTACATTTATATATTATAATTTGTTTAACCATTCCCATCTACTGATTGTGTTTTGTTTTGTTTCCAATCTTTTGTGACCACAAAAGTGCTGCTACAACTATCTTGGCATATACAGACATACCCTTTTTATTGCAATTCCCTTCACTGTGCTTTGCAGCTAATTAATTTTTTACAAATTGAAGGCTGGTGGCAGCCCCTCATTGAGCAAAGCCGTGGGCACCATTTTTCCATCAGCATGTGCTCACATCGTGTCTATGTCACACCGTGACATAATCTCACAACATTTCAGACTTCTGTTATGGCTATGTGTAATCAGTGATCTTTGATGTTACTATTATAATTGTTTTGGGGTACAAAAAACTGTAACTGTATAAGATGGTGAACTTAATTGGTAAATATTGAATGTGCTCTGACTGCTCCGCTGAACAAGTCATTCTCCATCTCTCTCTCCCTTTCCTTGGACCTCTCTATTCTCTGAGACAAAACAATTTTGAAATTAGGCCGGTTAATAATCCTACAATAGCTTTAAAGTGTTCAAGTAAAAGGAAGAGTCAATCAATGCTGCAAACTTCATTGTTTTATTTTTTTAAGAAATCGCCATAGCCACCCCAACCTTCAGCAACCACCACCTTGATCAGCCAGCAGCTTTCAATGCTGAGGTGACTCCCCACGAACAAAAAGATTATGACTCACAAATGATGGTTAGCATTTTTTAGCAATAAAGTATTTTTAGATTAAGGTGTGTCCATTTTTTAGACATTCTATTGCACACTTGATAGACTACAGTATAGTGTAAACATAACATATATGCAGTGGGAAGGCAAAAAATTCATGACTCTACTTTTGCAATATTTGCTCTGTTGTGGTGGTCTGCAACTGATCTTGCAATATCTCTTACATATACCTGTATAGGACCTTTTTTTTTCTCTTTTTACCCTCTGACTTTGACCTCCTGGGGATAAAATAAAAGATATCCTAAAATTAACTTTTTTTCTTTTTTCTTTTTTTTTTCAGTGCCAGAGTGACAGCGTCATTTCTAAACTTATCTGACAAAACTAAAAAAAGAAGCAAATGACTGACCCCCACCCTCTTTCACTTCTAATTTGGCTAACACAGAGTTAGACTTAGACAAAATGACTGAAACTTTTATAGAGAGGATATGACTCACTAGATATTCACAATGTTGTTTAAATGTCTTTTCCTATTTCCTTCCTTGACAAAACCTAAACAGAACTCACAATATTCAAAGGTTGAATAGAATTAATAGACAATTTTAAAAAATTAATTTCTTTTTTTGTTTATATCATTCATTTCCATGAGATTTTGAGTTACAAATTTTCTCCCCATCTTTCCCCTGCCCACCACCCTCAAACAGTTATCCCACTGTATGACCCCTCCCCCAATCTGTTCTCTCCTATGTCCTCCCCCATCGCCCCTCTGACCTTCCGGTAGGGCTAGATGGAGCTCCCTACCCCAGTGCCTGTATATCTTAATTCCCAGTTGCATGTAATTAATAATAATAATAATACATATATATTTTTAACATTTGATTATAGAACTTTAAATTCTAGATTCTTTCCCTTCCTCCCTCATCAACCACCACTGGAAAGACAAGCATTTCAATACAGTTATTGTGTAGTTATGCAGAATGTGTAGTTATGCAGAACATCTCCACATATTGTGAGAGACTGATTATACGTCCCTCCTTGCTACCATTTTTGACATTATCTTGATCAATTCCTAGTTCAAAGTGATTTACAAAATTTTCATTTAAAGAACTAGGTTAATTTAATGGTACTCATTTGTGAAGGCAGTGCAGCATGATTAAAATTGGTCTGATGTGAATCAAGGGATCTGGGTTTTAGTTCTGGCTTAGTCTCTAATGAGCTGTCTGACATTGTGGAAGTCACTCAGTCTTTCAGGGCCTCAATTTTCTCCTCTGTAAAATGAAAGTTGAGCCTTATAGCAATTTGGTGAGGCAAGTATTATCCTAATTTTGCAGAGGAGGAAACTGAGGCTGAGAGAAGTTAAATGATTTGTCTGTGATTAGGCAGTTATGAAGTTTTAGAGGAGTCTTCCTGACTCCAAGGCCAACATTCAATCTACTGTGCCCCAATATCTCCCATAGTACTTACAATTCACTCCTCACTGTAGTACATACTTGAATTTTATTCATCTTGCTTTGAAGTCCTGTTATGTTCATCCCACCAAACCTGGAATCTTAATATAGGTAGCATAGTGGATCTTCATCTATAAAAAAGAAATAATAGCACTTACTTCAGAGGGTTATTTTGAAGATCAAATGAAATAACATATATAAATGTGTTATTAAAGTTACAAATGTTTTATTTAAATATGCTTTATTGTAGTTATAAATATTGAAAATGCTACATAAATGTTAACTATTGTTATTATTGAATGACATTTGTAGAAACACTATTCAGTGAGTCAAATGGGAAGTATACCGTTTTTTATTAGTTCAACTCTATTTTATGCAGTTTCTTGGAGTTCTCACTGACTTTTTGTTCTTTTGAATCCCACTGCTGCCACATTACTGACTTTTTCTTTCTGGTCTTGGATATGCTTTTGGCTTTTGGAATTAGATTACTTATTGCCTTTAACTATAGGTCCTTTGCCTTAAAAAAATAAATTCTTTGATAATGGCTCCTCCTATAAATCCAACAGTGTCATCTGAAAGTAAAAAAAGTTGATGATAAAACATATTTCAGCCACTCTTTCTGATTCATTGGTGATGGTCACAATTCAATCACAGCAAAGGTGCCGTGAACTGAACAAGTGAGAGCAGAAGGGCTTCCTTCTTTTTTACCCTGGCTCCAAGAAGTGGGGCCTGTTCTATTCTGAATTAGAATTATTAGGCTGATTAGAGAGACAGTACAAAGCAAAGGCAGTAATAATTCTCCTATACAACCTAACTTAGACGATATCTAATGTAAAACATTGTGGCTATACATGTATATGTATATACATATATACATATAAATACACATAAATATACACAATTTTCATTTTTGTTGAAGGGAGGACTCTCTTGGAGGGGGATTACATCTTAAATGACTCATATTAGTGATCATTATTTCTTAACAGAATTCATAGAATCCTTCAATTTTTTATCATTGTCATTTACAGATCTACCTTTCACTCCTTTAAAGAACCCTATCTTATAACAAAGAAAAATGGTTAAGAAAATCAACCAATATGGTAACCATATCTGACAATGCTTACAGTATCCATACCTGTAGTTTCCCTCTTCTTTGTCCAAAGGAGGGAGGTAATTCCTCATCTCTTTTCCTAAGCCAAGATTGGTCCTCACACCTACTAAGTTTTCAGCTTTCTTTTGGTGGTCTTTTAATTTACAGTATGGTAACCAATGCGTATATTGTTCCCTTGATTCTACTAACTTTATATAACATCATTTAATACAGTTCTACTTAAGTTTCCTTGAACATACCATATTTTCTTCTTCTTATGACACTGTAATATTCCATTACATCCATCTGCAACAATTTGTTAAGCTGTTCCCTGACCACTGGGTACTTACCTGCTTTGTTTCTAGCATAGTAATGTTCTGAATTTACTTACCCAATCCATATATAATATAGATAAAGATGTATGTAGCATAAAATGGCTGGTCTGAGAATAACATGGATAGATTAAGAACTTACCAAGGAGTGGTTATAACATCCTTCCTGCAAGCCTGTCTCTAAGGTTGTTAGGGTTCAAACTCCCAGGTGAAGAGGGAATCACTGTTAGCACTTGAAACTGAGAAGGATGAATGAAACAGAACAAAACAGGCCCAATTTCTTGGAGCCATGTTAAAAGAGAGGAAAGTTCTTCTCCTTTCACTGCTTCTGTTTATGGCACCTTTGCTATGTCTTGCCAATTGTAAAGAGGTAGGCAGCCAACCAAAGGAGGCTAAGCCCACCTATCTGGTAGGGGTCACAAAGACCTCCATTTTAGGCAATCCAGACATGCTTTAATGGCTTCTCGGGCACCTCCATGTTAGGCAATAGCATCATGCCCAGTCAAGTCCTGGCTACACTTGATCCCACTCTAGGGGAAAATACATTTAGTTTGCTCTCATTAGCTTAGTCCCTTGTCATCAAATATTAGTTATACAAATATCAGTCATGAATAGCTAGTAAATCTCTTTATCAGAGTAAGCAGCAAACAGAAATTGGGGCATGTGTATATATTAGAGAGGAAGAATGAATATCTAAGAGTAAGTGAGCTGTTAGGGAGCAAGATAAAAACTCAGCTTAATTGAAGAGAGAGAATGATCTGATGAAGGGGAATTCACCCTTAGCAGTCTAGGGCTGCAGGTGCTGCAAATCAAGATACCGTTAGGAATCAGCTTCCCCCAAAGTCTGCAGCACTTGGGAGATCTCCCATCTGCTATTCAAAAGTCCACAATTGTTTCACTCTTGCGGACTCCCTCTCCCTTTTTCTCAGGAGTCTCTCCAATTCTGCAGAAGTCCCTTCATCAATTAATGTTCTATTGTACCATGGGTTCAGTGGTTTTTCAGCCAATTAGGAATCATGTCTTCTTCTTTATAAGGCTGACTCAGGAAAAACCTCCACAGGCTTAGACAGGAATGGAATTATATCAGGTTTTTTTTTCTTTCTTTTTCTTGTCACAAGAAATGCTACTATGAATATTTTTGCTTTAGATGAGGCCTTTATTTTTTAGGAGTAGAATCTCTAGATTAAAGAATAGGAAAACTTCACTGTATTTTCTCCTAAAACCTCAAATTGTTTCTAGAGCATTTGGACCAATCAACAGCTCCACCAATGGTGTATTGTTATAATTTGATTAAATTCTTCATGCTGCATTTTAAGAAAGATAAAGTTGGAACATGTTCAAAAGAGGGAAATTGAGAGGATGAGAGGACTGGGCATATTACCATATGTAGCCATTGCTACATGTATATATGGCATGCCATGTCTAATGTATACATTACCATATGTTTCCATATGAATCATATATGTTGACATAACCAATGTATAGACACATTGCCATATATGAAGATTAGTTGAGGAAATTGAATATATTTAGCCTTCAGGAAAGGTAATTTAGGGAGACTCAAGAATATTCTGGTAAATGTTTAACAGTCAGTTATCCAAAAATTCAGGACACATTCTAAATTTGAGTCTGCATTAGTAATAGTTTCTCTGTTACTTCAAGTTTAGACTATCAACAGAACAACAAATCAAACCCTGCTTAGTAGTTTGCCAGTTTCTGGGGCATAAATGCTCACATTGAAAATTTAACAATCGGCTCTGGAGAGCCAGTATGAGTGGTTCTAGCGAGACCCTTGGAAAGAGCACAGAATAATAGGGTCATATTTCATAGATTTAGAGCTGAAAGAGACCTTAATGGCATTTTCCCCCCTCCAGTCCCTTCACTGGGCTGTCATGTAGAAGAGAGTATTAATTTATGTTCATTTTTAGAGGGCAGATTTGGGAGCAGTGAATGAAAGTTGATGATGCAGGCTTGATATTAGAAAAAAAATGCCCTAATAATTGGTTATATTTGCAAGTATAATGGCTTACCTTGGGAGGTAGTGGACTCCTCCTTACTGGAGGTCTTCAAGCAGAAGCTGGATGGTTATTCTTAGAGGACACTGCAGAAGACGTTCTTGATGACAGACAGGTTGGACTATAAGTTTTCCGAGGCTCCTTCCAATACAGAGATTCTGTGATTTTGTGCAAGAAATGAGAACTCTCACTAGCACAATTACAGGAGAATGGGATACATCTTCAATAGGACATAAATCCATATATGACCCCAGATTGATTAGTGTAGAAGGGGTCACTGATTGCATTAAATGTTGATTGAGTCCAGGATTTCCCCTGGGACTTTTAAATAACAATCTTGATATTAGTTAATTTATTTGTGATGGCTTTCTTTCTGCCAGAAAGATTGAGGGAAGTGAGAAATTCCAGATAATCTGGGTTTCTGGTTTGTTGAGCTCTAGTTCACCGAAACTCGGCTATTCATTCCATGAAATACCTTTTAAAACACAGTGACACTTCTGTGTAATGTCAGCAGCACAGAAACTTTGTATAGGAGAATATGATGTCTGCCCTCTAAAGAATAATTCACATATATCCTGAAGATAAATAATATCCCATGATGAGCTATGGTGATTTACACACTGCTCAGGAATGTAGACATACCTTGAGGCTCCAAACTGCATCAGCATTAAACAGTGGTGCATGGGTAATTTACTTGCAAACACAAGGTAGACTGTACATCAGCACATGAGCAGACACATAAGGCAAGAGAACCCTTACAATCCAAGTCCATCATTTCCTTCAGCACTTGGCCTAAGTCCTTCCTTCCCAAAGGGCCTCCCCTGACTAATTTTACCCACTACTTATCACTCCTTTATTTTGTTTTCCCTCAATATTATATATGCACTTTTGCCATGTGCCATACACATGAAATATCTAACAATGTCAAAACATAATCAAGTAAATTAGTGAGATCCTTGATTCTGTTTCTTGTCAACCAAAAGTGTGATTTTGCATAGTTTTGGAAAGATACCTACATTACATGTTTATCTGGTTTGTTTCTTGCTTTTAATAAAATTATAAACAGGACTGAAGATCCTGATTCACAAAGATATGATTGTACAAATGGTTGTAAGTACCTTGAGTAGGAATGTGGTAGGTTTCTCCAAGGGAAAACTTGTAACTTCATTGATCAGAAATAATTTTGGAATTTCTGATTATTATAGAGATAAATTAGCTTATCTTTCACTGGTGAGTAATGTTTGTTCTCCTCTAGTCTTACATGAAAAGGATTTTAAATTCAAATTTCATTCAGTTGGTTTTAAGGTCAGTAGGAATCATTCTTTCATTTTTTTTCAAATTTTTTTTTCAGATACCCTATAATGAGCTTGCTCTCTCTCTCTCTCTCTGTCTCTCTCTCTGATTTCCCCCCATCTCATGTATTTCTTGAGTGCCAAGACACAACCCCCCCAAAACTAGTAATTTTGAAACATTTTCATAGAATTATATAGTCATCTGTCAAATATTCCCTGTGTCCTCTTGACAAACTTCTCATACTCCCTAGGGATATGTGCACCCTAGTAAGGAAGCCCTAGTTTAATGGAAGAGAAACTAGCATTAGGACCTTGGACCTTGCACAGGACTTTGCATGTTTCTTATACACTTTTTTTGGGTAGGGAACTTCTAGTCAGGAAACAGCTACTACCAATGCAGATGGACACTTCTTTTCAACTTATATAATTATATAAAAATCATATAGAAGGCAGTTAGGTGGCTCAGTGAATAGAGCACCAGCCCTGGAGTCAGGAGGACCTGAGTTCAAATGCAACCTCAGACACTTAACACTTACTAGCTTTGTGACCGTATATGTATGTGTATGTGTATGTGTATATGTATGTGTATATATCTATGTCTATGCATGTGCGTGTATATGTATATGTATGCATATGTGTATGTGTGTATGTATGTGTATGTATATTTTTACATATAAAATCTCCATATATGCACAGGTGTGCCTCTCTCACTTTGTGTGTAGATATATATATATATATATATATATATATAGTTTTCTTAGATACATATTATATTCTATTTTGCATATCATATTCTTGATATAAATTAAACCAGAAGACAAAAAAGGAAGTAACACCTAAATGGAAGGATGAGTCATAGGTTGCCCTTGGAAAGGCAAATAAAGGAATTGGTGAAATTGGTTTTATGATATATCCAAAAGCAATATCATTTTGTGGGATGTCTACCCTCCAATTCTCAGTTGCTAGTACTCTCCATTAAATAATTTTACATTTACTTTGCATATATTTTATATTTACTTATATTGTTCCCCCAATAAATGTTCATATTGTTCCCCCCCAAAAGAATATATATATTTCTTGAGGTCAGAATATGTATTCCTTGATGGTTTCATTTTTGTTTTTGCATCCCCAATATCTAGTACAATGTCCAGCACATAGTAAGAACTTAATAAATGTTTACTTGATGAATGAATGAATCTTTTTTCCAGTGTTCATGAAAAGTATTTCTAAAGTGAACATCATGTAAATAATTGCAGCCTAAGCTCTGAGATGTTATAGGAAATAAAAAGTTAGGGACATTCTCCAAAGAACTCAGTAACACCATTCAAATTAAATCAATATATATTTTGGAGCAGCTAGGTGGCACAGTGGATAGAGTGCCAAGACTGGAGTCAGAAAGGCTCATTTTCCTCAGTTCAAATCTGGCCTTAGATACTTACTAGTTTTGTGACCTTGGGCAAATCACTTAACTTTGTTCACCTCAGTTCCTCATCTGTAAAATGAGCTGAAGAAGGAAATGACAAGCTGCTCCAGTATCTTTTTCAAGAAATCCCCAAATGGGGTCATGAAGAGTCGATTGTACATGACTGAAATGACTGAACAACAAAAACAACATACTTTAATTGCTTTTAACTTCAATACAAAGTTAAGAATGTCAAGTTATGTTGAAAATATAATTTAACAATAAGGCATGAGATATGAGAAAGACTTACAGATAAGCCTAATGCTTACATATAACGAATACTTTCTTCAAGAGAAGATTCAGAAGGCTTTGGACATGGCAAGCACTAAGTAGTGTTTTTAAGTGAAATTGATTATATGCATTTTTTTCTTTTTTAAAATTTATTTTATTTTCACTTCATAGAACAAAAAGCATTTCCATAGCACAGCACAATAAAAAGAAGATTGTGCATGAAACTGAAATCTACCATGTATAACTTGCTATTCTCTCCAAATATACAACAAAGTTATCATATAAATTTCTTTTTTCCCTTTTTTCTTCCTCCCCCAACCCTAGAGATGGCTATGACTAGAAACAAATATATATATGCACACACACATATCTGTCACATATATGATATATATGTACATACACACACAAATATATATGTATGTACACGCACATATACATACACTACTATTTTTCAGTTCTTTCTCTGGATACAGATAACATCTTCCTTTACATATCCTTTGTAGTTGATTTGGGTATTTATAATGGTCCAACTATAATATAATAATATAATAATAATAGTACCTCAAAGTCATTCTCAAAAGAATATTGCCATTTCTCTTGGTTCTTCAGAAACTGATTAAACTTTAACAGATAAGAAATGATAATCTTACTGATATTGAAATCATCCTGAATCAATTATCTGTATATACTTAGCCATCAACTTATTAAAGCAAAGATCAATACAAAACTAGAAGAAAACAGAACAATTAGCCAAAGATATACTATGTAATTAGAATAACTCTAACCTGACCTACTTATATGAGTTACCCATGCTTAAAAGGAGAAATGGAAAGAGAAAAGGTCATTACAACCAATTAGAATAACTTCACATAGAAGTTTGACCAAAATTTAGTCAATTGCATAATGAGGACACAAAAGAAATCTAAAAACTGCCTCAAGTCAGAAAACAATTGACTTACTTGTCAAATAAAGAGATATAATGGATAAGCACAATTATCAGTTTAAAACATGAACTCACATAAAATATTACAGAGGATGATAAAAGATAACGAGCAATATTGCCTCATAAAGCAATGAGAAGTAATGTAGGGGAAAATGTTTTAAAGAAATCTTGGTGAAACATCCAAACTGAGAAGTTATCCAGGGGACATTTAAGAATAAAACTGGAAGAGCAACAACAAATGAGCAAAAAGATGAAAGAGATATATGAATATATATGTATTATGTGTGCATATATTATATACGTAACTTCTTTTTGTCTTCTGGTTTAATTTATAGCAAGAATAGGACACGCAAAATAGAATGTAATAAGTATCTAAGAAAACAGTATATACATATATGGAGAGAGAGAGAAAGAGAGAGATGTAGAAATATGTATATGTGTATATCTATATCTTTCTATCTAAATTTTATAATTATATAAGCTGAAGAATAGTGTCCATCTGTATGTTTACAGTGAAACCTTATTATCAGGACTCTAACACTGTAGCCTTAGATGTGCATCTGAAAATAGAAACTGAAGAATATGAAGATGGGAAAAATAGGTAGACTAGACATAGAAGAAATCCATGCTAGAGGCAACAAAATTGTGAGCATGTTGTAGGATTAATTTTCAAGGTCTGAAGAAAGGAAGATACGAAAGACACAGAAGAAATTCTGCCATTATTTTGAAAATCAGTTGCAAGAGAACATAAATAACTACCATTCCACATGTTTAAATTCCCATTTCAATAACCTTTTAAAAAATTTCATTGATGTCTTTTGTTTTTTATCACAGTTATATCTGGGAATATATATGTATATATGCATATATATGTCAGTATGTACATATATATATATATATATATATGCACATACCAATATATATGCCCCTGCCCCATATTAAACTGTACCATGTTATAAATGAAAATAAAAAAGCAAAAAAAAGTGTAGTATAATGATTATGTCTAACAATATATACATAGCCTTCTAGTACTCTCTTCATTCTCTTTGTGAGGAAGTATGTTTCTCTAGGACCAAGATATTTTTAAAAAAGTTACACATAGGCCAGCTTACTTTTATTATTATTTTTTTATTTACCTTGTTGTATTTATTTTAAAAAACCTGCACAAAAGCCTACCTTCACCTCAAGCTATATCACTCCTCCCTTTCTCAGCCAAACTGCTAGAAACATGCGTCTATAATTGTTGCCTTTCCTCCTATATGATTTCTCAATCCTTTAAATTCTCACTTCTGACTTCCCCCAACTGAAACTTTCTGCAAAGTAATTAGTGCCAAATGTGACAGGTTTTCCCCCTCAAATTATGATCTTCCTTGACCTATCTATAGTGTCCTATCTTGTCATTTTTTGTTCACCCTCTTCTGGAGACTTTTGAGTGTCTGCTTTCTCTCTATCTGTCTCTCTCTCTCTCTCATCCTTGTCATCACCATCATGCATCATAGTCAAACTGTCCGTGTATATAAGCTTCTGTCCAGGATCATCTTCTCTTCTCTCTAGATATACCTTTTCAGTGACCTCATCAGCTCAACATGAGTTGTTATCATCTCTATTCTGATGCCTCCCAGATCAGTATATTTGGAACTTTTTTCTTTTCTGAGTTTCAATACCATATCACCAACTGCCTATTGGATATTTTTAACTATATTGTGTAGACATCTTAAACTTAGTATGTTCAAAGCAAAACTTATTATCTTTTCCCTTTTTCTTTGTTTTTACTTTTCTACTTTTTTCTAAGGTACCACCATCCTTCTCTTCTAGTATCCCAGGTTTGCAACTTTGGTGTTGTCTTTTACTCCTCACTCGCAGTCATCAACATAAAATCATAGGTGTGCATTGATCTTTATTCTAACAAGTTTATGGTTGATTATACACAGGTAGGTGTCATTTCTACCTCTACTACACCTCTCTCATTTATCTTTATCTTTCTACTAGTCCAGGCTTTCATTGCTTCTCATCTGTACTGTTACAAAATCTTCCTAATTAGTCTTCCTGTCTCAGGTTTTTCCCTACACCAATCTATCCTCCTAAGAGACACCAAAGTGCTTTTCTTACAGTTCAAGTCTGATCTTTTCATTCCTTTAGTTCATAAACTACTTCAAAGATCAAATACAATCGGGCGGCTAGGTGGTGCAGTGAGTAGAGCACCAGCCCTGGAGTCAGGAGTACCTGAATTCAAAAAAAAAAGCTAGCCGTGTGACCTTGGGCAAGTCACTTAACCCCAACTGCCCTCCAAAAAAAAATAAAAAAAAAGATCAAATACAATCTCCTCTGTTTGGTATTTTAAAACCTTCACGTCCTGGCCACATTCTACTATTCTAGAATCATTGCATATAAGTATCCTTCACAAAGACTACAGCATAGCTATACTAGCCTTCTTATGGCATTTCATCTAGCTTATTAAAGCATTTCATCTCCCATCTCCATGCTTTTGTAGTGGCTGCATTCCACTACATGATGCCTCAAATTCATTCCTTCCCTACCTTCACCTTAGAAACCTTAATTTCCTTTAAGACTCAATTCAGACACCGTATTCTACATGAAGCCCTTCCTGATCACTTCTGCTAATAGTGCCTTCTTCATCCCACCCCGTATTATCTTGTTTTTACTTTGTATAAATCTTTTCATATACAAATAATTTCCCTCAGCTAAATTGTAAGCTTCTTTATCTCAGAGACTTTTACTTTGCTTTTTGTGTCCCCAGTACCTAGCACCAAGCCTGGTATTTAGTAAAAACTCAATAAATAAAAGCTTATAGATTTTGTAAATTGTTGTTTAGTTCTGTTTATTTTACTCTCTATCATTTTATATGACCCTTTTCATATTTCTCTGAATTCCTCATATTGCTCATTTCTTACTGTCCAATAATATTCCATTACATTCACATATCATCATGTTGTATGAAAAGAGAGAAAGTTAGTACTCCCCGTGATAAGGATGGAAGAGGTCCTAGTGGCCTTTACAACACATATACGGTTAAGGCATTGTCACCTACTCAGTGGCACATTCACACATGAAAGGATTGGGGTTTTTTTCTAGTCATTCTTCAATTGATGGGCATTACTTGTTTTTCCTTTTTGTTTATCACAAAGAATGTTGCTATGAATATATTTTGGCACATTCTGGATTTTTGTTTCTGTTTTTTATTCTCTTTGAGTTAAATGTCCAGCTGTGAATTGCTAAATGAAAGGGTGTGCACAATACATTCAGTTTTCTTCCATTATTCCAAATTGATATCCAGAATTCTTGGACTAATTCATGTCTCTTTCAACAGTGTATTTATATATATTTTTATAAGAATAATCAAACACAGGTCAAAGCCATCCTTAAGGAGGGTAATAAAAGTGAATAGGCAGGCCCTCACAAACACTATCCCACAGTGTATGACATCATTACCATTATACAATTGACTGAAAGTAGAGAATACAAGATCCTCCTGTGTTGATTGTCTTTTGACTATAAGAAATCATTTCATTGGGTCAAGAAAAATGCTACCCTGGGTATCTCCCACACATATGTCAGAATTATACAAGATTCCTAGAAAGATAAGACAATAGATATAATCTCATTTGACAATCCTCTGATTGTTAATATCAAATGTGGCATAAAATAGGGAGATACGTGCTTGCCAAAAACATTCATCACTATAAAGTAGGAGATATACTACAGAGTTTAAGTTGTAGCGGTACTAGAGAATGACATTGTTCTGATTGTACCAAGCCCTGAAATATTTTAGAATCTGATAAGTGAGATCTATAAGTACATGAAAGAGTTTGTCTTAATCACACATTGAAATCAAATACACAAAGAATGTCTATTGTCCATTCTATTATATGCAGTTAAATGGACAACCTGTAGAGTTCTGCCATCTATCTATCAATCAATCAATCAATCTATCTATCTATCTATCTATCTATCTATCTATCTATCTATCTATCTATCTATCTAATGACATACACTGGAAATGGACAGGGAAGTGGACAGGATTGCCTTTGGGAAATCGCAAAATTATTTTAATGACCTCAAGGTTTTCCTTGAAACAAAAGTCAATCTTTTCAATACCAACATTCTTCTGGTGGTGGTGTATGGCTGTGCCATATAGCATTCACATACAGTCCCTAAACAATTGAAATTAAAGCTCACTTAGAGCAAAGTGGCTTATAGTAGGTATGTTTATAGTAGGGCAGCTAGGTGGCACAGTGAATAGAGTGCCAAGCCTAGAGCCAGGAAGATCTGAGTTCAAATTTGGCCTCAGAAATTAACTAGCTATGTGACCCTGGGCAAGATGCTTAATCTTGTTTGCTTCAGTTTCCTCATCTGTAAAATGAGCTGAATAAGGAAATGGCAAGTCACTCCAGTATCTTTGCCAGGAAAACCCTGAAAGTGGTCACAAAGAGTAGAACGTGACTGAAAAATAACTAAATAACAACAAAATAGTAGGTCGGAGCAGGTTACATTATAAATTGGTTCTCGGCCTTTTGGAACTTAAAAAAAAGTCTAATAGAGTGATTATGACTCAAATGCATCTCTAGTCAGTGGTCTGAGCCATTAAACTCCTTTTCCCTTATGGGAGGGAGTTTATTCTCCCTTGTTTCCCATCTACATTGAGCTGGGTTGTTAACAGAGCTGTGACTTGATCCTTGGATCCAATGACACTGAAACTTGATTCTAAGTCCAATCAATCCATTCAGAGACATAGGTTCATGTGAAGTTTCTTTGCTATATCAAATAGTCCAGGCTTGATGTAGAAAAAGTTGGTATTTAGTATTTTTTATCATTATTCTTCAGCCACTGGGCCTTTTCTTCACCTATATATTCATTCAAAGATTTCTCTGTTTTATTTCCTATTTATCATAAGACCTATAAATGAAGCTAAATTGATAAATTACTCTTTCTTAAGATTTTTGATTCCTGGGAATAACTTATTTTTCTCAAAATATACACTGATAAAGAGAAATAGTGATTTATTCAAGGCTAAAAAGTGAGTTAGTAGAACACTTGGTACTAGAACCTAGATCCCACTTGACCTTCCAGTGCAGCACACTGCTTCTGTTCACACACAGAAGACATTTATAAGAAAGGGTGCTTCTTTAATCCTGTACCAAATTTTAAAAGAAATTGTAAAACTTTCACATATAGTCATGAAGCACCTCTTTTGCAGTGTTAAACGCTGTAAAGAGACACAAGATATAATTGTCTTTAAGGTTACATAGACATCAAGTTTCTACTTTGACCCAGGAAGTTACAGAGGACAGAAACCTTTTCTCATCCACTTATAGAACCACTTTAGAGCTGAACCCTTCCAGAAATGATGGAATCCAATAGGTATCATGTTGTAGATAGGGAAATAGTCTCAAAGAAGGGAAGTGACTTGTTGAAAGTCACATGTAGATTGTGAGTTGAGAGCTAGGATTGAGACCCAGTTTCCCTGACTCCAAATTATGCTTTCTGCTTTTCTACACTCCTTTTCCTTGGTGGGAGGAGAAGCTATTCTCCATTGTTCCCCACCTACATAAATGTACACTGGCATGTCAGCCCTTTATATTATCCCACTCTCTTCCCACTGTGGGAAATGAGCTTAAAATGCAAATTTCCTTAAAAATGTTTAACATCCTATCTGTCCTCATGCTACCATTTACACGTATTGGGGGGTTGCTTTGTCCACTGAAAGTCCCCTCCTATCTCTCCCTTTTTTTTTCAGGGTAAAGGAAGTAAAAAGGCTGAATTGTTATTCCTCCTCTGGAAACAAAAAGGCTCTGTTTCCTATTGGAACAATGTTCTTTCCTCCCCCACTTGCCTCTGGTTATCTTTCAGGAACAGAGAGAGAACACTTGAAACTAGCCTTATCTTTTCTTACTTTCTCCCTTCTTCCCCCAAGGAAAAAAAAAATCAAAGAGAAATATCCCAGGAAAATAAGATGAGGGTTAGAAAATGATTACAGGTAAGAAACTCTGCCTCTCAGACTTCTTGTCCTTTCAACACAGCATTGACCCACTGTGCCTTAGCATCCTGAATGATGCCACTCCCATCTGGGCACAGAAATTCTAATTCAGTTGGCTTGCTGTATGAAGAAACAAAAAGAGTCTTTTTTTTTAAAAAAGGGAACACTTTCCTTGGTCCTGTAGAAAGTCTTGCTTCAGATCTCCTATTGTCATAATTCAAATGTCAAGTTATATGATGTAGAACTGGAAGGAACATTGGAAAACAACTAGACTTCTGCCTTCTCACTCCCTCCTCCTTCCCACCCCTTCCCACACACATGTTACAGAGGTAGAAACTGAAGCTGAGAGATGAAGTTAGATAAAGTTAGAGTCTAGGCAGTGGTTCTCAACCTGTGGTTCCCTCACCAGCCATCCTATTATAAGGAATGTCCATTGGTCTGCTGCTAAGATCCCTGGATTTCAAATAATAAGTTATACAATTCTGTACATAATTACAACATGTCTAATTAGAGTTTTAATATGCACTTTTATCATACACCACAGTCAAACACCATAAGGCAAAAGGAACTACTCTCTATGGAGTTACTTGTTGGCAAATAGGGGCGATCCTCTACAATGTGCCCCTCATTTGGTTTCTGTATACTGAAGAAGAACCAGCTTTCATTGGCACCGATCCAGGCACAGGATCCTTTCACGGGGGTTGCCTAAGACCATCAGAAAATACATGTGAAGTTTTGAAGTAGCAACGACAATAATTTTATGGTTGGGGGTCACCACAACATAAGGAACTGTATTAAAGGGTTGCGGCATTAGTGAGGTTGAGAACCACTGCTCTAGAGTCACATAGATCCTTAATGTCAGAGCCAGAATTCATACCTAAGTCTCTGACTCTAAACTTAGTGCTTTCTCTACAATATTTAGGTTGTAGAACCCAGAGTTCTTGAGGCCTTAAATTATCTGATAATAAGAGGTGATTTATGGAAGAAGTCTTTAATTTTATGCAACTTTGAACAGCAGCAGAAGCTGATAAAACATGTTACTTAATATGAGAAATTTCTTCACATTTCACTTTCCTGGTTTCTGGTGTTTCTCAGTTTATTTAGTATTTTGAGCATTGTCTATTATTCTTACCTCAGGAGGAAAAAATCCAGAAGTGAATCAGAAGAAAACCATGATGTAATTTGTGCAAACAATGTCATAGGGCCCTGAAATGCAAGAAAACAAGGAGATCAACAGAACTAGGGCAGAAAGCCCGAGGCACTGAGTCTGTCAAGTACTGGTCTTTTCAAATGCACAAAAGGCAGAAAAATAACTGACCTTCAAAAAAAGTGGATCTGTAATTTCATCAGTGTAGGAAACTATCAGGGAAGAAACTCCCTCTATCAGTGTAGATCTGCAAATTCTCTGCAACTTACCATTGTAGAGAATTACCTGGGACACAGATATTGTGACTTGCTTGGGGTCACACACGCAGACAGGATGTGAACACAATTCTTTCTGCTTTGTCTGCTACTCTATGCTGTCTCTCAAACTTACTATATTTTCTAGCTTTAAAGTTAACAAAGGACTTTTCAAATAGTATCTCATTTGAGCTCCACACCAACCCTCTGAGGTAGGTATAGTATTATTCCCATTTTATTGAGGGGAAGACTGAGGCCGAGAGAGGTTAAGTGACTTGTCCATGACTACTTGCTAATAAGTGTCAGAGGGAAGTTTTGGACCTAAGAGTTCCTGGCCTCAGATCCAGCACTGTAGTCACTACCTATTTTCAGAGGCTGCCTCACACTATCTTCAGATATAAAAGACAACTACAAGACAATTTGCGGTATCCAGAGAAAATCTGTGGAGCCTATACACTGTAATTAGCAGTGTGAAGGCATAAGAAATGGGATTCATTACATATGGAAAATGTCAATTCTTAAAATTTATGTAAAAGTTCAGACTTTAAGAGGGCAGGTGGAAAGATGAAAGTAAAACCACCTAACCAGGGACAAACACACAAGACTGTCATGGGGTAGCTGGTTGTAATGATAGTGATAATTTCCACTTGCAGGATCATTGTTTTGTTGTTTATAAAAGACTTTCCTCATACTAGGATACTTAGACTCAGAGAGTTTAATTGACTTGCCCATCATTTCACAACTAGTAACATGTCTAGAAGGGTCTTGAGTCCAGGCTTTTGAACTCTAAGTCCAATATTCACAATAGCACTTTACTCTCTTCCCAGGCATATTGTAAAGAATGTTTAAACCCAGAATGATTTTAAACTTGTGAAAAGGAAAAAGCAATGACCAGAAACAGAGGGAAAAGGCCTCTTTAAAGGTCAGACGGACAAAACCTATTGCCTGAAAGGCAATGTAATGAGAAAAGACCACACAGAAAAAATGCTTAATAACTCAAGAAAAAATTTGTAATCATAGTCTCTAAAATAGGAGAAGAACCTTCAAACTGGAAAAGATAGAGCCAGAAAGCTTAAAAGCTTAAAAGATAGCAGGAAAAGAGATAGAAAGAAAAAAGCCTAACTAGTGTCTGTGAGTTCAAGTATTCTGAACTGAATTCTATCCCAGGCCATGAAAGAATCTAGATATGTGATTCCTGAGAAATTGTTGGTCATCTTTATAGAATTATAGAGAAGAGGAGGAATGCTAGAAGATTGGAGATGAACAAGTATTCTGATTTTCAGAAAGAGAGAAACATTTTGAAATTATAGCCCAATGATTTTTATTTCAACACCTTTAAAATCTAGAATGGATCTATTACACAAATGGTTGATGAACACTTAAAAAGTGATAGTATGGGATCCAAAATGCATTCTCTAAGAAGCAGTTAAGAATAAGTTATTGCAAACTAATCTAATTCACTTTTTTGGGGGGAGAGGCATAAATTCTCTCCTGTGTCACTAAATAAGCCTATCAGAGACAAAGTATGCCTGCATTTCAGCACAACATTCTATGTCTCATATGTCATCCATTTAGGGGAAAAAAAGTAGGAAACTATTGTTTGGGGGAACTGTACAATTTAACAGATTTGTATACAGAACAGAGCTTGGTACTTCTCACCAACTTGGATGAAGATTCTATCTATACCTAGCATATCTACAGACAAGAAAAGGTAAAAGGGATAGTTGTGATGGATGAAAGAAATAGAATGTAAAAAAGTCTAAACAGATTAATAATGACAAACTATATTCAACAATATGAAACGGAATGAGGATAAATGTAACATCTTATATTTAGTGTCAAAATATCAACAACCCAAGTACAGAATGAAAGAGATTTGCCTTAATATCACTGAATGTGAAAAAGACATAGGAGTTTTTCTTGATTGTGAATTTAATATGAATCAGAAACATTTATAATTTGGATGACAAAAACTCTATGATTTTGGGTTGCATTAACAGAAATGGTATTAAAAGTACCATCCTCCCTCTAATCTTTGCCAGTCAGTTCATATCTGAAGCCACTTGGTTCTATAAAGCACTATACTTTAATAGGTACGTTGGCTGCTGAAATATATCTCCAAAGGGCCAGTCATTATCGTGAGGGTATAATAAAAGTCTTTTATGAAGAACAATTGATCACCTCATGCCTGGACTATTGTGGTAGCTTTGTAATTGGTCTCACTTGCTTTGCCCACTACAATTTATTCTCTTCTCAGTCACCAAAGTGATTTTTCTATATGTCTGTCTATATTATTCCCACCCCACCCACCCTCCTATACCATTTAATAAACTCCAATGGCTCCTTATCACCACCAAATAAAAAATATAGTATCCTCTCTTTGGCTTTTAATTTTATACTTTATTCTACTCTGGGCACTCTACTGTATAATTCAGAAGTTCAACAACACTGGTCTTTAGCTGTTCCTCTCATGGGACACTCCATCTCCTGATTTTGGCCTTTTCTGAGTCTTAACTGTTCCTATGCCTCAGCAGCTTGGGCTTAGGGCTCCCCTAGTTTTCTTCAAGACTCAGTTAAAATTCCATCTTCTGAAAGAAGTCTTTCCCACTGTCTCCCCAGAAACTCCACTCCAAATGCCTTCTCTCTGAGATTACCTTCTATTCACTCTGTATATAACCAATGTGTACAATATGTGTACAATGTGTACAATGTGTACAAAACATTAGGGATGAGCTACCTGAGGGGATGGACCATGATTTTGTCCTTTTTTTGTGTGCTGAGTCCTTAGCAAAGTGCCTGGTACACAGTAAATGCTTAATGAATACTTATTAATTGACAGAAGCAACAAGGGATTTTAGCTTGGAGGAGAAACTAAGAAGAAACATAACTGTCTTTAAGAATCTAAAGGTCAAATTATCTTTCTCCATTAAAAAAAACTAGATGAAAAAATTTTTCATCTCCAATCTTCTGACACCCCTCATTTTCTCCATAATTCTGTAAAGATTACCAAGTTCAGGAATTCCAGTTCAGGAATTATATTTCAAAGTTCTTTCTGGATCCAAAGTCATACTTTGGGACAATGTGATCCTGAACCTCTCAGGGCCTCAGTTTCCTCATTTGTAAAGTGAGAGAGTCGGACTAGATGGCCTCTAAGATCCTTTCAGCTTTAAACCTGTGATTCCATGTTCTCTGGGGCTAGGAGCAAATGGCTGTACAAATTTCCTCTTTGACCTCTGATCTGGTTCTCTGTCTGCTCTTCTTTTCAAAGGCCAAGTCCTAGGGAGTAGCCTAGCCTGGATATTTAAGCTGGCCATTGCTCAGTGAATCACCCTCCATGTAGACAAGTCAAGGAATTTATTCCTTATCAAGGGGACAATATCAGTACTAAAAGAAAATCCTAATCAGGGGATGGGAATGAGAGCTTTTACATTTTTATACAAGAAGACATCATTAATGCTATAATGAAGTTCTTATCAGTGGAAGCAATGAAGATCCAAGGCAGTGAGAGGTAGTGAGAGATCACTATAATTGCATAGCATTATAGAGTATTAGAACTGGAGAGAATCTAATCCTATTTCTTTATTCTTCAAAGTAGAAATTGAGGTCCTAAAATGGGAAATGACTAATCAAAGGTTGCATAGCTAAATACAATGTCCTCCCTCCCACCCTAGCATTACCTCTTTGTAACTTCACACATCACTGACGATATGGTGAGCATTTTTATTATCTTTGTGGATGAAAGAATAATAGAACATCTTACCCATTTTGTTTTGAAAATACAGAGAGATAAAAAAATACACACTGTGGCATATTTTACTCACCTCTGTCTCTGTCATTGGGTTGTTTCAGATTTGGTCCTTTTGTCAACATTCTTGGGTCTAATTGTAGGCAGAGGGTAGGAGGGCTTAATTTACTGCAGGGGATCTGAAAAAGGAAAAAAAAAAGATAACCTAGAGTCTATGTTATTGTTATTATCCACATCATATATTTCTAAGAGTGTCTCTCAATCTACTCATTAGTTTTTCAGGGCTAAAGGAGGGTTAGAACAGTGCTGTTGCTTTATAAACAAATGAATGACTGGGAGGCTCCCCAATACCATTGGACTGAGACGATCAGTTCTTTATTCTGTCTTTTCTGTCTTCATGCGTTCATACTTGCAGCAAGAAAAATACTCTTCTGGAATCCTTCAGAACTACCCTCATCATATCTCTAGGAGTCAGTACTTTCCTATCTATACCTCATAACCTTAATTCATCTCCTAAATTCTATAATCTTTTTAGGAGGAGGGAACTACCTTTATACTGAAAAGGTCATGATAGGGAGGAGTGGGGTGGGGAGGTAGGTGGTAGGTAGAAGGAAGAGAGTTACTGAAGTTTCTAAGGTTCTTTAAAATACGTCATCTACATAAGCAATTCATGGTCTGCAACAGAAGGTTCTGGCTTAACATGGACTGGGTTAAATTTGGGGGTTATTCTCAAATACCTTGTATTTATTTTGTGTATAGCTATATATGCACATGTTATATCCCTTGACTGAATGTAAGCTTCTTGAAGGTAGAGATTTTCGCTTTTTTTTTCTTGTATTCACAATGCCTTTCATATACTGAGTGCTTAATAAATGCTTGATAGAGTCTCACAAATTATTCTCTTTGGCTCATCTCCTAAGGTCTCTCCTTTGTGTCTAGTTCCCCTTCCTTACCCCCTGCCCTGCCAAAAAAAAAAAAGTTAAAAGAGGTCCTCAGATGTTTAATGGTAATGGGATTTGAAGATCTTCTGTGAGCCTTGGACTTGCTGACATAGCAGGAAGGAGTGAAGCAAGAGAAAGCTGGAGCCAAGCTAGAGTGCCTGTGGTGAGAAGCAGTGGCTGTGGCTGTGGCACAAACTCCTTTTATTTTTTGAGCCAGCCAGAATCTCTGCTAAGGACTCCTGCTGAGGACTGCCAGGGATGGGAATTGTGGGGGGCCAGAGCTGCTGCTGGGAGCAAGCTGCCTGGATGCTGAGCAGTTGCCATGAGTGAGGAGAGGAGGATCTTTGCCTAAAGTAACCTGTCATGTTTTGAAGGCTTGAGAATGTGGGTATTTACTACATTAACTACATGTACCAACTTCATAACTACTGTGATGGCTTTGACTTTCTGGTTTTGGGACTCAGTTTTCTGGTATTTGAACAAATGTTCTTGCTATATTTCCCATGTAGATAGCCTGTTACATTTTGTGATTAATAACCATATCAGCATAATTATAGTTACTGTAGGCATTGTGAATACTGCATTATTGATACAAGATATCATGTATAGCACATCCAATATGGGATAGATTTTATCTGATCCAATAGAAAAGATGAAGGATTCATACCCCAAAACATAAACAATAAAACTAGTCTTCCCTTTCCAGGGAGCCTTCTAACTCCATGACTGACTGTCTACCCAGGCAAGAGGAAAGAACTGGGTTTGCTCTTGAATCAAATAACTCACCCCTATGATAAGCATTGTTGTCCCATGGACCTATACAGTCTTCCATGTTTAGTATGATGGGAGATTTGAGGCATTGAGAGAGAAAGCATTGAAAGTGCCTGAGCTGTGTCCAGTAGACTTGATCCCACAATTCTACTTGTCCAGAGACTTTTCTGTCTTTCCATCACTGTCCTTCCATGGCCACTAGCTTTTGTTTGGCCCAGGAACTCTTTGCTATTTTATCCCTGCCTTGTGTTATATGATTTTCTTCTCTCTGGGAGCTTTGTGATTATCAGAGGCATACACTTTCCTGGAGTAACCAAAGAGCTACCCACACTTATCTAAAGGAAATTGGGATTATCATGTGTACACCATTTACTCTGGTTTTGTTTCCTCAATTTCTCTTCTAGTCTAAGGCTTATTCTATGGGTACAGCTCAGGCACTTTGAAACTGGTCGTTGTCCTTAATGTGGTACCCAGGGATAGAAGATATCCCATTAAGAAGATGTCATCATTGTCAGAATAAAATTTCACTTGCACTGTCAATGTGGATGTTTAGCTCCTTCCTACAGTTACATCTTTAATGCTATTACAAAGATCTTATCCTTCGACCTTGTTAATCAGAAGTTAATTTCCAATAGACTTCTCTGGGGCTGTTCCTCTAGAAATGTAATACCCCATTCAGTTAAGTTATTCTGATTCACAGAATTTAAGAGCTGGGAGAGACCTTAAAGGTCATCTAAATCAATCCCTTAATTTTATACATGAGAAAGCGGAGAACCTAAGGGTTAGAGTGACTTTGTCAAGATCACACAGGTAGTATGTAGAAGAGAAGGGTTGTGAATGTAAATCTCTTAACCTTGTTCTCTCCAATAAACCAAAATGCCTCTCAAAATCTTCTGATTAGGTCTTCATATACTGCTTCAACTTTATCTTCCACTCATTTCTTGTATAAATCTTTAATTTAGTTTCTTTTTTTTCAGCTATATTGGTCTCATTGTTTCACCAATATGTCTGTACAGTTCCATCTCCCTAATTTTGCTCATGTTGTTCTTCCTGAAAGGTCTTTCTCCTCCCGTTATCTAAATCTTACCCTTTTTTTGAGTGTTACCTCTATACTTCTTGGATCATCTTAATCTTAAGAAATTTACCTAATTTTACACACTTTGTGTGAATGAAATTTGAATCCAGGTCCTGATTCCAAATCTAGAGTTCTTTCCATTACTCTGTAATGAGTCCTAAATGGGTTGCCAAGAAGTATCTACTTGCTGGAGGAGGAATTCAATTCAATAAACATTTAAATATCTATTATGTGCTAAATGCAAAGGATACAAAAAGAGGCAAAAGTCTGCCCTCAAGGAGTTTACAATCTAATGGGGGAGCCTGCATGCAAACAAATATAAACAAAGTAAATTATATACCAGATAAGTGAAAAAAACAATTAAAAGAGGGAAAGCATTGGAATTGAAAAGAGTTAGAGAAGGCTTCCTGAAGAAGGTAGGACTTTAGTTGGGATTTAAAGGAAGCCTGAGACAGAAAGAGAAAATGTTTGGACCCAAGTTCATGGAACAGCAAGGAAGCTAGAGTCACAGGATGAAGGAGTATGGTCAGGGAGTAAGGTATAAGAAGACTGGAATGGTCAGAGGGAGCTACATTATAAAGGGCTTTGAACACAAAACAGAGCATTTTGTATTTGATCCTGGAGGCCATAGGAAGCCACTGTAGTTACCAAGTAGGCTGGTGACTAGATCAAATCTTCATTTTAGAAAAATTGGGTGGATGGAAAATGGACTAGAATGGGGAGAGAATGGAGGCAGGCAGATCCAGCTATCAAGCTATTGTAGTGATCAAGGCCTGAGAAACGCAGGCCTGCACTAGAGTGGTGGCAGTATCAGAGAGAAGGGGAACATTTCAAGAGATGATGCAAAGATGAAATCTACAGGCTTTGGCAACAACTTGGGGATACAGTCATATATCTAGGATGACTCTTAGGTTGCTAGCCTGTTGTCCTCTACAGTAATAGGGAAGGTAGGAGGATGGAGTGAGTGGTTAGAAGGAACGACAATGAATTTTATTCTGGATATATTCAGTTTAGATGTCTCTTGGACATCTAGTTTGAAATATCTGAGAGACAGTTGGGATGTGAGAATTGGAGCTCAACAGAGACTGGGGCAGGAAAGATGGACTTGAGACTTGTCAGCATAAGGATGGTACTTACATCCACAGGATCTGATGAGATTATCTTTTTTTTTTCTTTTTGGAGGGCAATTGGGGTTAAGTGACTTGCCCAAGGTCACAGGCTAGTTTTTTGTATTAAGTGTCTGAAGCCCTGACTCTAGGGCTGGTGGTCCACTGCACCACCTAGCTGTCCTAATCTGATGAGATTATCAAGTGAAGTTGTATAGGGGGAGAAGAGAAGAGAACCCAAGACAAAACCAAGAGGGACACCTGCTGTTAGAGGGCACAATTTGGAGATGTCCTGCCCTCTTTTCTAACTGGTGAATGCCTGGCCCACACCATCATTTCAAGAAGAATCCACGTCATGCTTACCTCACTTCCACCTCCAGTGCTCACTCTCTGGGCTTCTCCACTTCTTGCCATCTCTAGACAAGAAGACTCCTAGCAGGAAGGTGGGAGAAGTTTGGAGAGAGAGGAATGGAGCAGGGAGTGAAGTAAGAATGGTGTGGATACCTCATGAAATGGAAAAGATAATTACTTAGCTCTGACTTGGAACTTGAAATCAAGTCATTGCAAGACACTGATTCCTAAATATTATGCAAATAATTCTTACAGTGCAGGGGGATCAATTATTTTACCTTTGATAAAGCAGAATAGAATTTTTTACCTCCTTTTAAAAATATTTTCGAGTTCCAAATTCCCTCCTTCCCTCTAGCCCATTGAGAAGGTAAGCAATTTATTAATTATACATTGTGAAATCATGCAAAACATGGTTTCTTTCCTCAATAAGTTTTCATGACATTACTATCTTGTGTTCCTTTCCTATTTGGCCAACTAGACGTGGTGGTCTTTTGCTGGTTCTTCCTCCATGTCATGCTCACTAACTGTGGTTTTCTTCAAGGTTCCATCCTGTGCCATTTTCTCTTTTTTCTTTTTATATTATCTAACCAGATAATATATCTATATTATCTATCTATCTAATCTATAATAATATCTCACATAAGCTTCTGTAAGTTCAATTAGAATGGGAGCTCCCTTAGAGCATGATCTTTATGCCCAGCAAGTTGTAAATGCTTAATAATTGCTTGTTGACTGATTTGACTTATGTAGACTATCAGGCAATTAGAAAATGTCAGTTTAATAAGTGCATCTCTAATTTTAAAAAAGAAATAGTTGATATAGGAGATAGAGTGCTGGGCCTGGAATCAGAAAGCTCTGGCTTCAAACTCAGTTTCTTTTCAAGTGAGGCTGGATTAGTTGACCCCTAAAATCCTTGCTAGCTCTAAATCTGATTTTAAAATTTTTATATTACCCGTAATAATAATAATTATAATAACAGCAAATAAGGTCACCAGATGAGTTTGCCTGACAGACGAGGGAAAGGGATCCCACAAGCTTAAATCTCTGTTTGTTTTAGAATTAACTCCAAAAATTGTGTGAAGTCATTGCCCGGCTTTCCAAATGCCTGCGGACTTGCCAGGTTTGCGGATGACTGCAGTTTCCAGTGGGGGAAGGCTTCGTTATTAAGCCAGTGAGGCAGTCAGCGGTTCACCTCGGGAAAGAACAACAGCCAGAGGCTCCTAACCTTAAGTTAGCCATCACCAGGGCTAAGACTTACAACGTGGGGAAGCCAGACCACATCTGGGGGATCTGCCCCATAAGGTGGAGCAGTAGCTAGTCCGCTCCTTCCTCCCACAGCTGTGCAAAAAGGAGTCAATGAGGTGGATCACATGGTCCTTCAGGAATGTGGTCGATGTGTATGGGTGGAGGGGGAGGCGAGAGAACTGGCTCCCCAGCCCGGTGACCTACCCTTTCCAGCCAGCTGCAAGGAAATAGGCAGAAAGAGAGACCAATAGCTTCTCGGCGAGGCTCCCTGGGCCCGCCAATCACAGCGTACTCAAGTAAGGGGGAAGAAAAAAAAAAAGAAAAAAAAAAAGAAAAGAAATGCTGCTCAGTAGGCTCCGTTGATCTCCGTTGTAAGAAATATGAGCTGTACTAGTGAGACAGAATACACACTCAACACACACACTCCGGGCTCAGCAGATAACTGAGGCTTAAGGCAATCACAGCGGTACAGGAGTGAAGGAGGACAGAAGCCAGAGGGGAACCCCTGGCAGGCAGAAGTCATTCTCCTAAGAAACTGGCGGCATTTGTGCAGCGGGGATACGATCACTGATGGTGAGTGCTGCCACTCTTGCCAAGCTGGGTCTCCGTCCCTGAGGCATCTTAACAGTTGGAGTTCCCTTGCTAGCAGAAAGTGCGGTAGGGGGTGGGGGTTGGGGGAGAGCGTCATGACGTGTCCAACTTCTTTGGGCAGCATATGTTGGGAGGAGATGCATTTTTTCCCCCTTCCTTTGGGGGAAAACCCCAGTATCCATGATGTCGATTTCACTGGGTGGGGTGGGGTGGAAAGAAAGGTTTTTTCTTTTTCTTTTTTTCTTACTTTTGTTTTTGCATCCCTCCCTTCCCTCCCCAGTACTCATCGAACTTTAGTTGGACCATCCAGGGCAACATCAGCAAAATTGCAAGATCACAGAACTGTGTTTCTCTGGAATGGGTTCTGCCGTCCCTTACAAAAGCACTGTGACTGGGAACTCAGCCCTCTGCTATTGTTCTAATCAGCAGCTCCCATCAGGGAATTGTGTCCTAGCAAATCTCTTCTGTTTATGGGTGTATCACTACTTAGCAAGTGGTATTTTGAGTGTGTCATTTAAAGCTGTGAATCTCTTGGTTACTTAGCAAGAAAGAAGGTAAGGTTATATTGGCAACAGGGGTGTATATTTTTCTTATAAAATGATTCCACTTCTGGAGGAAAGATCAGTGATGTTTACTTTTTTTATTGGAAAAAAGTATTTTAGCCCTTACTTCACACCTCAGAATCCACCAATGCTGTGAAACTGAAGTCTGTGGTCTGATTAGCTAACAGGTGCCTCCTTTCTTCTTCCCCCCACCCCATCAGACACCTATAATCATCCCCTCTTTGGGGTGCTCACTAGCTAATGTAAAAATCGGGATTAATAAATGTGTCATTGGCACACTTTTTTACCTCTACATTTTGAGGGAAAAAAGCAGAACAATATAAACAAAAATTTAATATAATTTCAGTAACATTATTTTTTAATATGAGGCAAAATATCCTATTTAATATTATTTACCAGAATAATACACAATCTGATTTTATTATTTTCTTCATTTTTCATAAGGCAACAGTTAAATCATTGTAAAGACTTTAGATTCTCTGTAAGAAATATTCAGGTGAGCTTTCACTCTAATGCTCAATAAAGGATTTGGAAGGAATGTATTAAAAAAAAAGTAAAACCACCTGTTCATTTTTTTATTAAAAAAAGTAACAAAGTGTTATCCCTAAATAGGTTTTAAAAAAAAGATGAACAGTGAAATTAGTTTGTTTGTTTTTATTTAGTAAGGATCTTCTATTTGACTGCTTTCACAATACAATTTAGTGATATTCCAGTATTTGTAGTGGGACACACAGTTGTTGTTTTTTAGATGAAGACTGTGATTACTTTGATAAGAAAGATGTGCTTATTCAGGGACTTCCCAGCTGCATTTTATTTAAATACACATTTACTAGAAATTTATAGTGGTTATTTTAAATCAAAGCTTATGAGAATCAGTAGAAAAGTAAAAATTGCAAAAATAACAGAAAACTATTGCTAGCTTTTAGAACTTTGCTTTTGAGTTTTACATTAGTGATAATGTACGTTTCCTTCATGTCTTATCTAATAATTTCTTGAAGTTTTTGTATTTAAAATAAAAAGAAACTCCTTGAGACTTCATGATGACTTTCAGATTCCAGAATGAAATACATTTTTAGATCTCTTTCATATGTTAGATATTCCTAAGTAAGTTGCTTTATGGGAGAAAAATGCTTGATTTTGTTCTACTGGGTTTAATAACTGAAGCAAAAAGAAAATGCAGTGATGATCATTTTGAAACTACTATTGGTAAAACAATCATAGGATTCCACTGCTGGAAATGGACTGTTATCATGATCAAAATGGGAAGTGCCTATTTGCATGATATTGCTCTTTCAATTGTACAAAGCAAAGTTAAAATGTTAGGAACAAATACATATTGTACATATGTTAACATATATCAAAACTACATTGGTTCCATGATTTCGCTGATAATGGCCACAGAATCGAGGAAGGAGTGTATTCTAGGCTGTGATGCTGTGAAAAGACATTGAGGTGGGAAAGAGTATTTAGAGTTCCTGAAAAGAAGGCCAATTTGGCTAGATATAAAGGGAAATAATGTGAACTAAGCCTGGAAAAGAATTTTGGATCAAGATTATGAAGGGCTTTATATGCAAATCTGGGTTTTCTTCTAGGGATGACAAGAAACCTCTTAATGATTTTGAATTGGATAGTCATATTTGTTCTTTTGGCAGATAATTTTGGTAGTTGTGTGGAAGGTGAATTAAAGAAGAGAGAGACTGGAAATCGGGGATCCTATTTGGAACCTATTGCAAAAGTTCAGGATAGATGATGAAGACTTTAATTAGGGTAGTTGCTCTGAGTTGAAAGAAAGAGATGGATTACACAGAGACAACAAGACTTGGTAAATTATTTGATAGGATTAACTTGGAGGTTATAAATCTGGTTGACTAGAAGGATGGAGGTGTCCTCAGAAGAAATAGAGGAATTTGGAGAAACTGTAGATTTAGGTGGGAAGGTAATGAAATTCAATTTGGACACATTGAATTCAATAATAGGATATCTATTTGGAGAAGCCCAGAAGTTTCTGATGTGAGGCTGGAGTTCAGGAGAAGGTATGGATGGATAATAATAATGGTAATAATAGTGTTAATAAAAGTTAACATTTATATGGTACCTACTACATGCCAGGCTGTACTAAGTGCTTTTGCATTTTTTCTCTTTTGATCCTCACAACAACCCTAGGAGGTAGGTGTCATTATTATTCCCATTGAATGAATGAAGAAAGCAAGGTAGAAGTTAAGTGACTAGTCCAGGATTTACACAGCTAATGAATATCTGAGACTGAATTTGAATTCAGGTCTTCTTGCCATTAGATTGTAAGCTCCTTGAGGGCAGAGACTGTCTTTTGCCTTTTTTAAATATCCCCAGCAGTTAGCATAGTATATAATAGGCACTTAATAAATATATATTGATTGATTTGCTCTAGCTCTGGAGCTCTATTGACTGAACTGCCTAAAAGATAAGGGAATTATGGGAAAATGTTTAAAGCAGAAGGGAGCTGATGAAATCATCAAGAGAGAAAGTATAGTGAGAAAAGACCCAGAACAGAGTCCTTGGGGGACAACCATAGTTAAGATGCAGTAAATAAATGATGATCTAGTAAACGTGTCTGAGGAGTGGTTGGGAAGGGATATAGAAAATCAGAAAGTAGGTATCACTAAAGCTGAGGAAAGAGAATATTCAGTAAAAAGAAGAGGTAATACTGTCAAAATTCTACAGATAGGGCAAGAAGGATAAGAACTTAGAAAAGACCATCAGATTTAGGAATGAAGAGTTTGCTGGTAACCTTGGACAGGTCATTTTGTTTCAATTGAGTGGTGATATTGGAAGCTAGATTTCAAGGTTTTGAAACTTAAGTAGGAGGAAATTAATCTCAATGGACTCTTGGATGAATGTAACATATACTTGTTTGAGGAAAGATTTCAAGGCTGAAGTTTGTTCCATTGATTCATTTTTTTCTTTCTAATCAGCAAACCATAGAATAAGATATAATGTTTTTTATATGTCTCAGTCAATTTTGTGACTGTGGGTTGTGATCTGTTCTAGAAAAGCATCTGTGAAAGTTTGCCTGTTCCCCTCTGTCTTTTTCAGCAGGAACAACCTTAATGCATGCATAGATCATTCTCATAAAATTTTTATGGAGATGAAAAAGTAGGTTGTTATTTGATATTTGCTGATGTCTTTCTTATTTTTCATTTTAAATTAATCATTGCACTCGTAATCATCTTCTTTTGCAAACTTCTGTTTTGAGATCTTAAAAACTGACGATCAGTGTCTTTAAAATTGTGCTTTCTTCTGCATGGATTTCTTCACTGTGTATTTAGTCAAGTTTTTTTTTTTACTTCATTCACAAATGTCTTCAGGGTGATTTGCCATAGAGGAGTCTCACATTAAGTTTTTTTCTTAAACTGTTTTTCACTGTTTTGCAAGGCTCTATTTCTCTTAATCTTCTGTCATCCTCCTCTATATTTGGCAAATGAGTTTGTACTCCATACTGTTGCTCTCTTTGGCAACCATGTCTAGGAGAGATACTGGTTGGCAAGAGGATCAAGCATTTATTGACAGAAACAGTTTCTGGGCTTTTCGGGCTCTTCATTTTGTCAGCTGTTTTACGTTGGTAGAGTTCTTATGACAAAACTCCTACATGGTAGAATTCTAGACTTACTCTCCTAGCCTACCAGATTGGAGCCACAAAGCTCAGCTTGTCACATTTCCTCAAAGGGCACCCTTGAAGGACAGTTGGATTCTTCTTTTTTTAAAGACTTCACCTGGTGTGTACCCTTCAATATGTGCACCAGTGATTAGTACCTTATTGATATTTCCTCAATAAAACTGATAACCAATCAGTATCAAATAGCTTTTATAAAGAGGTTTTTGTTTTGTTTTTTTTTTTTTTTACCAAAAAGATAAAGCAAGAATAGAAGAACAAATCTATCCCTCCTTCCACCCTGAACCAGAAGAGGAACGTTCTCTCTGTACTACCTTGGTGTCTCTGGAGAGAGTGGCTGCTACAAACATTCATTCTACCATTCTGTTCATTTTGGGGTAATGCATAGCTGATTGAGGAGTCTCTCTTGCTTGCAGGACACAGTGTCTTAGCTGCTAGGTCAGTAAAACTCTGACTAGGTCAAGAAGTTTGCTCCTTAGGTCTGACTCCTTCCCATACATAGGCCTGATGGACCTCTGAGTATCTTCTAGTCTTTCCAAACTCAAAAAGTCAAAGCTTGGTCATTTTACTCCTAATACTCCTTTATCACAGATCAGGAAATGAAACAAATATAGTAGGTACAGAAGAAACAGAAAGTATTTGTTTACAGGCTACATGTAGATCATAAGGAGATTACTTCCACCCCAACAGTGCTTTGAGAACCAGACTCTCTTTGACTAATCTTCATGTTACACCCATCTAGGAGAGGAGCACAAAGGGACTTCTGGGGTTTGGAGGGAGTTCCTGGGATTTAGGATGGGAAGAGAAACTTAGGAAATAAACAGCTACACAAACTGCTAGAATCAGTGTCTTAATTTTTGTTCGTTTCTGATTTCTTTGGAGTTGGCAATTTATTTAATCAGTTCTTTTGGATTTGATATTGATTTTGATGGAATACTGATTTCAAAATTACTCTTATTTACTATTTTTGTACATGATGCTCCAAATTTCCTAGTTCAGTTTTAAGCTACCAAAACTTGCGATTAAAACTGATCATTAAAACAGCTCTAGGATTATTTCTTTATTTACCTATATCTGTAGATGTTGCTTCTCCCATTAAATGTCAGTTCTTTGAAGTCAGGGACTGTTTCCTTTTTATCTTTCATTCTCATCACATAGTACAGGACAATAGATACTTAATAACTGTTTATTGATTGATTGGTAACTATAATCATGTAGTAAGAATAGAGAACATAGGAAGAAAAATGATTCATTAATCCTTTTCTGTTCCTCCCTCTTTTTGTTGCCTATAACTTTTTAATGGTCTTTTTCATCTTAGTCTATCCTCATTCTGTCTTTGTTCCACACAACTGCTGAAACTATATTCCTAAAACACAAATCTGACCTTGTCCATCTCCTAATCCAAATCCTTCAGGTCTGTCTAATGTTTCTGGGTAAAATATAGATTTCTCAGCCTGATGTCTAAACACACCCAGCAATCTGATATTCTTCTGCCTTTAGAATTTTTTTTTTAATATTACTCCCCTTCATAACACTCTCCAACGCAATCAGACTGGCCTGTTAGTATCCCCACTGAGGACATAACATCCTTTCTACATATCTTTGCACACATGGTCCTCCATCCCTGGAATGCTCTCTCACCTCGAAGCTTAGATTCCCTAGAATCCTTAAAACCATTTTAGGTGCCACCTCAGCCTTTCCTCTTGTCCCAAATTGTTAGTACCTTCTCCCTCCTGAAATTACTTTGTATTTGTTTTCTGTGAACTTTGTATTTACTTTTCTGTGTATGTGTTGGTTCCTCAAAGTTCCTGGAGGAAGAGGATTTTAAAATTTTTATGTCTCCAGATTCTTCTACAAGTGTTTTGTGTACAGTAGCTCTTCAGGAAATATTTGTTGAATGGATTTGAATTGCTGAATTCCTTCCTTCTTGAAACTGGCATGCTGTGAAGTTCTGACCTGATTTACATGGTCATATTCAAACTTATTAATTACAGGGGCTTAATAACTATAATGTAAATTAGAATCTACATTATGGAAGGAGGTGCTGGTCTGTATTGGTAGAGGGAGTTTGTTTCTAGTGAATAGGTGTAGTGCATCGAGTGTTAGACTGGAAATCACAACTTTAAGACCCGAGATCAATTCCTGCCTTAGATATCTACTCCTCGTATAGACAAATCAGTTTACCTCTTGGGTGAATCACTTTATCTGTCTCAGTTTCCTCATTAATAAAATGGGCATAATAATAGCAGTTACCTTATGGGCTTGTTGTACCAGTAAAATGAGAAGTGTTTTACAAACCTTAAAACATCATATAAATGCCAATTATTATACTAATGAAATCATATCCCTGATCCAAAAAAATTAAAAGTTATTGATGTGCACCATTTATTCTTTATACTAGGCATTAAAAAAAGTTTGTTCATTTCATGTGCAACAAATTTCTTTTCTGAGAGCATTATGTAGTATATAAATTGGACCTGTGTTCAAATCACTTTTGTTATTTGCTATCTATGACTTTGGGAAAATTATTTAACCTCTTGGACATCATTTTCTTCTCTGTAAAATGAGGAAATTGAACAACATCATGTTTAATGTCTCTTCTAGCTCAAAATTTTGTGCTCTTGTATGTTGTGAACTAAAAAAAGACATGTTTTTGGTATAACTTTGAGGGCAGCCTTGTTATTTCATGATCTTTAGGAAATACTATTTGAGATATGGATTGGCAGTTACAAAACCAGATCTGACTGGAAAAGCAGTTTGACTGTAAGTTATGTTGGATTGATTTGACTGGATATTGCTTTTTATTGGTCATTCATATGGGTGGGGACAGTGCTGTGAAGCTTTATCCTGGAACCTCCTAAAAACCCTAATTCTCCAAGTGAAAAATGCTTGCAGCCTTTTAATATTCACTTTTAAGAAAAAGATAGACTTCCTATCTTTGTATTTTAAATCTACATTGCTATATTGATGTAACTTTTTAAAAGTTCCATTTTGTCTCTTTTGGTGGTACTGGGGAGATGGAATAGAAAAATCACCAAGTTCTGAACAAATTCATATGGAAAATGTGTATTCATTTACTTAACATTTTGGAAGCAAAAATGTGCAGTCAGCTCTGTTTTTTGCATCAAAGTGCGTATGTGAAATATAGAACCAGAGGTCTAGAGTTGGAAAGGACCACAGAGGCCAACTAGTCTATTTCCTCATTTTATCGATGAAGACACTGAGACGCAGCAAGGTTAGATGTCTCGTCCAAAGTCACACAGCTAGTAATTTTCAATGAGGAGATTTGACCTAAGGTCCTTCTATTCCAAAGCTAGTGCCTTGAGAGTTATCATCTGTCTTCCTTAATTATCTTCTTTCTTGGACCATATTCTCAGTAGTTACTCTTCAGTCCTGCAGGGAAACCCTCTCAAATCCAAATGTGTAATTACCCAGCTCTAAGGAAGGACTTTGCCTGAAAAGGGAAATGCTTCATAGAGACGTTTTGTGTTTGTCTGGAAGATAATGCTGTTTATTCTGAATACAAGCAGGTTGCAAACAGACAGTATGGGGCAGCCAGACAATTTTCTAGTTGTTTTTGAGTATTTGTTTTGAATATTTGATTTGATTATTTGTATTATGAAGCCCTGTGAACATCCACATTAAAATATAAATATCAGCAACACATCATAAGTCAGTATGAATTATCTTAGCACCAGCTTGCCTCTGTTCCCCTCCACTAGTTTGAATAATCAAAAGAAAATTGTTAGCATAAAGATAGTCCAAGTATTCTTGTTTGTTTTCTTAGTTATTATCCCTATGACAGATATCCCCACAAGAATAACCAAAAGTAAAAATGTGTTTACTGACCTCAAATAGCAATGTAATATTTAGTTGGGAAATTTCAAATCACTCAAAAAAGTAATTTAACATTTACATATTCGGTGATTTCCTGTTTCGATCAACAGGTTTTTTAAGTGAGTTATGCTATGTGAAATTCCATAATTAGCAATAATTGTATCTATTGGCGGCATGAAAAATTTCATTATCTTATAGCATGTAGTTATAAAAGAAGTATTTGCATATCATAGAAAGAACTTTGAAATCCAAATGTCTTTTTTGATAATAAATGTGTGTGTGTGTGTGTGCGTGTGAGTGTGTACACAAAATGTTTCTATACCTGAATGGTTCTGTTGGGCAAAGTCACTTTATGTATTTTAAGGTCATCCATTCCTCATATTGGGAACATACTGTATTCTCATTTATTTCTTGAAATCTTTCTTTCAGGCCAAGTTCAGGGGCCATTCCCTCCTCTGAGCTGGAAGTGATCTCATTAAATTTTCTTAGAGCATTTTGCATGTAATTCTCCTCTGTCCACACTGTTCTCTTGATGTGGTCTTACCAGAGCAGAGTATAGTGGGATCGTCACCTTATATCTAAAAGCTATGTCACTCTTAATGTATTCTAGGTCAAATTAATTTCTGTCATGTTTGCCTTTTTTTGGGGCAGGGATAGGGGCAGAAGGGATGGAAGGTAATGGTCTGTTTCAGGGACCTTGCATCTTACTGTGGGTTGCATTGTTACTAGAAAATCACTTTGGGCCTCAATTATTTTCATTGGGAAAATGGTCTCAGTAAGTTTTTTTGGCTTCAGAACATTTTAAAAATAAAAATTAACAAATGATTGATTTTAAAAATTAAAACTGGAAACATAGTGATAAGAAAACAAGTTAAATAGGGCTAGATAATTTAGACTACAACTGCTTATTATAAATATTTTGACCTAATATAAGTGTTTAAACGAATCACAGACCTTGGGTAACTGCCATAATCTGGTTTCTCTACCTCTGCAGAGTTGTTGAGTATCACTGGAGAACAATTGCAGAAAAAACCAATTCATTTACTATAAATTCATGATACATTACCAAATATGGGCCCTCACAACTAATTCAAAATTCTTTTACTTTACCCAATTATATTTGCAGATTTTTTTAAATGTTTATTTTTGAGAATTCCAGATTGTATCTCTCCCCACCTGTTCCTTCCCCTGCCCCTTGAGAATACATGCAATTAATATTGATTATACATATGAAATCATTCATAACATTTCCATATTAGCCATGTTGCAAAAGAAAACACATATAGAAATAAGAAAAATAAAAGAAAATTTAAAAAAAGTATTGCTTCAGACTGTTCAGAGTTCATCAGTTCTCTCTGTGGAAGTGGACAACATTTTTTCAGAATAGATATTCTTGGTTCCCACTGTAAATAAAAAGATTAAGATCATCTAATGTGAGTTGATTAAATGCCTCATCTCATCATCAAGGCTTCTTAGTAACATCATCCTCTTTTTTTTTTTTTTTGGAGGGGTGAAGGCAGAGCAACTGGGGTTAAGTGACTTGCCCAAGGTCACACAACTAGTACGTGTTAAGTGTCTGAGGCTGCATTTGAACTCAGGTCCTTCTGACTCCAGGGCCAGTGCTCTATTCACTGTGCCACCTAGCCACCTCATCATCTTCTTTTTCCATTCTGAACTGTTCACCCGGGGAAAATTTCTCCACTGTCTCTCTCTATTGATTGATTGATTGATCAGTCTATCAAATGACACTTTGACACTTTTCTTATACTCCTGCATTTACAATCTATCATTATACCGTATATATTAATAAAATATTAAGAAATTCCTTTCTCATATTATGATTAACATACATGGAGACAGTAATTTTGGTTGACATAGGCATCCTGAATTGGGATTGCCCTAAGTATCTAAAGGGTGTCTTTCAGTTTGTTTGCCTCTGAGATCAGAATTATTTTCTGACTCCCATGCAATGTGTGATTCTCTGTCTTAATGAGAATAAATAAGCACTTTATAATACATGTATAACCTGATTCTGTTGGTTCTTAGGATAAATCTTTGGTTAAGAGGGAAACTGATTCTGTTTGTTTCTTTGGACCAAACTTTTGATAAATGGATAATATACATAGGTAAGAAGATTGAAAAATTATTCCAAAGCTGTTAAACTTTGTGATTGGAAGGATAATAGTATCCTTAGCAGAAGTAGGACAGTTTAGAGGTAGGTGTGCTTAGAATTGGTGGAGGATGAGTTCCCTTTTGGACAAGTTTAATTTGAAATGACTGTTAAACATCCCTCTGGAAAAGTCAGATGGACAATTGACTGGAGCTTAGGAGAGAGACTAAAGTTTGTTCTATGGATCTGGAAATTATTTATATAGCAATGAAGATTGAACCTATGGAAAGTGATAGATCACTGAGAATTGAGCATAAATAGAGAACCCAGGACTGAGCTGTGTGACACTCACAGTTGGGGAATAATGATCTATCAAAGGAGATGGAGAATTGTTCATCTTTTGTTCTCCAAGAGGATCAATGACATCATGTTTTGACTTGTGCATGAATTGCCTTTGAGTGAGGTAGAGCTGTGCAAAGTTATCAGCCTCTCCCTCTCCAGAAGTCCAGTGGAAAGATTATGGTTAAGATAACTGGTGTTGGCTGGGATGCAGTGGGTGACCTGGGCTTTTCTAAATTAAGGTCCTTCCTAGGTATCAGTTTACCTGAGGTCATGCCTATTCAATGAATCCTTATTCTGTCAGTGAAGAATGAGACAAAAAGATGGTCTAATTTATCTTCCCAAAGATATCTGTTTAGGAAGGAAGACTCTCTGACTTTCTGGCCTAAACAGAAAACAATTGCTATTTATACTCCTTCTCAGCCATCAAAATCTAATCATTGAGCTTCAGAGGTTTGGGCTGGGTTTATTATTGGCCATTCAATGAAAGCCAGAATAAAGGGTAGTCAAGTAGCTCTATTTCAAATACCTGACTTTTTTAAAACTTATTTTTCAGAGCTGTATTTCAAGAAATCAAAATCAAAAACTGAGTAGGACAAGAAGTAAATTGTCCCACTGGGTGATGTGAGCTAAACCTTGTCAAACATATTTCTTACACATATGCCTCTCTACTATTATGGTGTAAGTTTAAGCCTACTCCTCCCATAGATGTTGTGTGTAATTTGTGGGAAGAAGTGAACCAGGTTCTTTGGAGAAGACTGAGAATGAATGTTAAGAGGAGGAGGATGTAGTGTCAGGAAACCCAGGGGGGAAAGAGTATCCAGAAGTGTTGGTTGACAATGTCGCATGCTTCAGAGATGTCAAGAAAGGTGGGTTTTGAGGAAAGGCCACGGGGTTTACAAAGTGAGAGATCATTGGTTACCTTGGAGAGCAGTTTCTTTTGAGTGATGAAGTCAGAACTCATACTTAAGTCAATGAGGCTCGAGAAAGTGAAGATAAATGAGTGTAATGAAATTTAAAAAAATTTGAGTATATAATGGAGTGCCTTGAGCTTATGGGTATGATAGCAGGGCCAAGTAAATGTTTTTAAGGATTGTGGAAACTTGGGCTTGTTTGCTGGAAGCAGAAAAAGAATCAATAGAAAAGGGTGAGAGTAAAGATTAGGGAGAAGTTGGGGGTGAGGTGGAAAGAAGGATTAAGGTGGAAAGGTACTAAAGGAGAAAGGAAGGATCAGGGTCACTTCAGGATTGCCATTATTGAGAAGTGCCCCATTTCATCAGAGAGTGAAGCACAGAAGGAGACCATAGATGTTGTAAAGAACTGACATATAGAATAGGAGGAAGTGTTGAAGTTTAGGGGTGTTGGGACCTCAAAATAGCAACACACAGGTCTTGCCCAGATGAATTTGATCCTAGTTTTCTTTCAGCCAAAGACAAAGTTTATTAAAGATCCTCCATATTGGCCAGACTCTAAAGCAGTGGTTCTCAACCTGTGGGTTATGTTCAATTTGTAACAATGAAAATACATCCTGCATATCAGATATTTACATTACAATTTATAACTAGCAAAATTACAGTTATGAAGTAGCAATGAAAATAATTTTATGGTTGGGAGTCACCACAACATGAGGAACTGTATTAAAGGGTCACGGCATTAGGAAGGTTGAGAACCACAGCTTCTGTAAAGCGAATATAAGTGGGCCACATTGAATCTGAGCACTTTCAGGGCAACAAGATAGATGTTATATACAGAAAGACTATGGGAGGGATCTAGGAGTGGCCAAGTAGTCTGGGGTGACTGGAGGAGGGGTCTAGGGAGGATCATGATAGGAATGGCCAAAGACTGGAGTGACTGTGAGGTAACAGGGCAGGGCAGGGAACATGGGGTGGGGGGGGGGTAGGGGAAGAGATCCTGGACCACATGGCTAAGGGAGAATGAGGTCTAGATAGGATCAAGGGTGGGAAGTCTAGGGTGGGGCCAGGTGCAGAATAAGAAAGGCATGTTGACTAAGTTGGTTGCCTCAGGTGATCACCAGATCTAGTGGGAAGATTCAAGGAGAGCCCCTTCAGTAGAGGTCATCTCTTTTCTCTATACAGTTCATGGCTGAGTCCTCTGCTAAGAGACAGCAGCAGAAGTGGTGGTGGTCCCATCTTAGGTCTGAGGTCTAAGGAGAGAAGAGAAAAAGTAGAATGGATAGAGTGGATACTATCCATTAAGTAAGAGTAAAAGGATTACTTTGCTGCACTGAAGGCTGAGTTGAGATTAAATTTCATAAATTTGTAGTGAATCTATTTGTCCAGATTGACAATGTTCTTCCATGTCATTATTCATCATCTCTCAGGTGCTGAGAAGGAGGATGGTCAGGGTCATACAGGGCTGTGGTAAGGCAAGAGTAGTAATAGCACAGGGTCGTAAGGTGACCAGAGATTCAAGAGATCTTTATCCTTGAATATCCTTGTTCATATCACTGGTTCCTCCCTATTCACCTTTTTTTAAATGTTCATTTGTTGCCTAAAAATACTCTGCCCTTCATTATTCCCCATACATTTACTATCCTTTTTCCTACCTTTTACTCTGAAACCCATTAGAAAAAAGTTGTCTTTGCTACTTCCAATTTCTCACCAACCATCCTCTCCTGAATCTAAGGATCTGGCTTCTACCCCTTACTCTACTGAAACTACTTTCTGCTATCATGAATGACCTAACTGCCAAATCCATGATGTTTTTTGAGTCTTCATTGACCTCTTTTCATGGTTTTACACTGTTGATCATGTCCTGTTAGATATTTTCTCCTGTTGTTTCAAAGACATTCTACTTGCCATGTTCTTCTACTCCTGACTCTAATTTCTTTTGTTTCCTTCAGTTCTTCTTTTAAAAAAATTTTTTTCTTATTTTCCAATTACACGTAAAAACAATTTTTAACATTTTTTTTTTTAAGATTTTGAGTTCCAAATTCTCTCCATCTCTCCTTTTAGGCAAATAATTTGATACAGATTATACATGTATAGTCATGCAAAACATTTCCATATTAGCCATGTTATAAAAGAAAACAGACAAAAAGAAAAAAATAGAAAAAGAAATAATTTTTAAAAATGTATTAATTCTTTCACTGGAAGTGGATAGCAGTTTTTCATCACAAGTCTTTTGGAATTGTCTTGGATCATTGTATTGCTGAGAATAGCTAAGTCGTTCACAGTTGATCATCATACAATATTTCTCTTATTGTACTTCATTTATTCTTTAGCTTTTTCCTTGCCCCTGAGATTGAATATTCTCTAAGGGTCTCTACTGGCTCCTTTCCCAGAATCACAGGATTTCAGATTTGGAAGGGATCTCAGTAAGCCATCAGAGACCTGAAGAAGATCCCCTCTTGGTCCTAACCACCAACTGGTCATCTAGCCTCTGCTTGAAGATCTCCACTGAGCTTAGCTCCCTACCTACTGTGGCAGCTTGTTTCACTTTAGGATAACTTTAATTTTAAGAAGAGTTTCCTTACTTTAAACCTAAATATTTATCTTTGCAATTCCTATCCTTTGCTATGAATTCTGCTTTCTGGAACCAAACTACATAAGGCTGTTCCTTTTTCTGTATTTCCTTCTTCCAGTATTTGCCATTCTTCTCTACCCCCTCTCCTCCGCCCCAGCCAAATCTCCTCAGCAACTTGCCCTCCTTTGACACCCACCAGCTTATCACTGTCCTTTCTAAAATGCTGTATGAGAGGAGGAAAGATTAGCACCGCCAAAGTCTTGGTTAACCTTTGCAACACAAAGTTAATGTGTTGCATTGTCACTCACTCTGGCATCTAGCATCTAACCATGTGTTTTTTGTTTTGTTTTGTTTTGTTTTTGCCTTTTGGAGGGCAATTGGGGTTAAGTGACTTGGCCAAAGTCACAGGGCTAGTAAGTTTGTCAAGTGTCAGAGGCTGGATTTGAACTCAGGTCCTCCTGACTCCATGGCCAGTGCTTTATTCACTGCACCACCTAGCCGCCCCACCTTATTCTTGTCAACTTGAAGTAGTGGACCTAGTATTAGACCTAGAGTCAGAAACAGTGAGGGTCAAATTCTGCTTCAGGCACTTACTGTGTGATACTAGACAAGTCACTTAACTATCACTTCCCAGTGATTCATCTCCCCATAGAATACTTTGTATGTTTTATAGCAAATAAATGGAGTTAAGCAAAACAAATCAGTACATTGGCCGTGTCTGAACATTTATGCCCCATTTTACCATCTCTCTCTGCCAAAAGGTAGAAAGCATACATCATTATTAGAGAATTGAAATCTTTCATTGTTGTCTATTCCTTTATTTTGGTCATTGTTTAAGTTTTTCTTCTGGTTCTGCTTCTCTCTTCATCATTTCATATAAGTCTTTATCCACGGGGTAGCTTTCCTCTCTTTCTCATGTATGTGGTCAAACAATGAGCAGGTCCAGTTGATTCTATCATTCAATCAATAAGCATATCTTAAATGCCCTCTATGTGCTTGTCACCATTCATTCTGTTTCTGTGCTGTTTCTTGGCTAATGCCCTTATTACCTCCACAGTCACCACTCTAGTAAAGATCCTGCTTGAGCTATTGCAAGAGCCTTCCAATAATCCTTTCAGTCTCCACTGTTTCTGCTTTTTGATTCCTCCTTCACAGCACTGCCAGAATGATCTTTCTTAAAGAAGTAAAGCCATGTCACCTCCTTTGCTTAAAAATCTTCAATGGTTTTCTTTTGCCCCCCAATAAAGTTCAAATGCCTGGCATGTGGAGGGCCCCACCAACTGGTACCACTTTAACTTTCCAGCCTCATCTCATATTTCTTCTTTCCACATGTTCCATACTTTAGTCCAGGGGTGGAGAACCTGAGACCTTGAAGCCCCATGTGACCTTCAAGGTCCTTGGGTGTGGCCTTTTGCCTGAGTCCAAATTTTTATTAAGGAATTTTGTTCTGTGAAGTTTGGATTCAGTCAGACGGCTACACTTGAGGATCTAGAGTACCACATGTGGCCTTGAGGACTGAAGGTTCCCCACCCTTACTTAGCCTAACCACACAAATGCTCCGCCTCACAAATATATTTTACTATAACTTCCTCAGGCTCTTCCCCTTGTCATCCTTTAAAACCCAACTCTGGTGCTACTTCTCCATGAAACTATTTCCTGTTTTCCCTAGTTTACAATTACCATTTCCTTCAGACCTCATAAGGCACTTTATTTTGTATTTACCTAATGTTATGATATGGGCAGCTAGGTGGTGTAGTGGATAGAGTGCTGGGCCTGGAGTTAGGAAGACATCTTCCTGAATTCAAATCTGGCCTCACACCTGACTACCTGCGTGATCCTGGGCAAGTCACTTAACCCTGTTTGTCTCAGTTTTCTCATCTGTAAAATGAGCTGGAGAGGGAAACTGAAAACTGCTCCAGTATCTTTGTCAAGATGATCCCAAATGGGGCAACAAAAAAGGGTTAGATATGACTGAAATGATAGAACAACAATATATAACAAATGATATGGTCTACAAGATTGTGTGATAATGCTGTCTGTCTGGATGCTGTAGCCTCCTAGATCGTAAGCTTCATGCCTTATATTTTATATTACCTTATTACTTAGACCCAGCACTCTACTCTGTACAGGTATTTGTTGCCTGGAGACAAATCAGTTAAAAGTATCTTAGTGTTTCTATGAAGTTGGATTGTCAAATGACATAATATATGAGTAGCTTTTTGCAAACTTTAAAGCACTATAAAGGCACTTGTCATCATCATCATTACTGTTTGGTGTTTTGGTCTCATTGTCAACTCCATATTTGATTTTCTGTCAAATCTTACTCTTCTTATTTCCAATTGTTCTCCTCTCTGAACCTCTGTGGGTATAGTTTGGTACTTCATTTAAAAATGATAGGTAAATGGAATCTTGAATACTGAAAACGTTACTAATTTCATAGAAGTGTTGTAAGAAATGAAGTATCAATGTTTATTCTTCAGTAGGCCAAGTAGCTTTGTGTAACCAAAAAACTCTGTTCTGATAGTAATCTTCACCCCTGACTCCTATGTATCATTTTATAAATGCTCAGTGGATATTTAAGTGAGAAAAATTGATGGAAACCCATAAACACATCTGGAAAAGTCACCTGAAAGCAGCTCTCCTGTCAGATGAACAGGAAACTTTCAAATGCTGAGGGCACTGAGTGTGTAAAATACAAATACAAAAAGCATTATTTTTGAAAAATCAAATGAAGAATGTTGAATAACTGAATAGTGGATTTAAAAAAATATTATAGTCCTATGAAAAATGAATATATATTTTTCATGAAAAAATTCTATAGATAATCACATTTAAAGATTGTAGTGGGGTACACATTGCAGAGAAGCAATTTTAGGCTTGATATAATGAAAAAAAATGATGACAATGAGAACTGTGTAAAACTAGAACAGGCTGCCTGGGACGTGGACTGCATTAGAAGACAGTGACTTCCCTCTTATCAGAGGTTTTCAAAGACTGGATAGCCATTATTTGGTTATATTGTAGTGAGGACTCTTTCAGATATGTTACACTCAATGGCAACTGAGCTCCTTTCCAACAATAACCATGAGAAACTGCAGCTTTGGAATGTTGACTCAAGTTAATCTCAGTTTGGGTTTTATCATAATATCAGATAAGAGCCCATGGTGAAGAATTGGGTTCATTTGTAAATTTGGATGAAATCTGGCACCAAATTAGGTCTCTAGGAAATGTTGTATTCTGTTCTGAAGCATTGGTTAAGAAAGCCGGCTTTGTCTTCTGTAGGTTGTTTTCTTAGTAAATCTATCTTAAAAAATGTCAACAGAGCATTTGTTTCAATGAAATTTGAGTATTGAACAGTCTAGCTGGATTCCCCAAGTATGTGTATCCTTCATGGGGTGGGGTGGGGGGGGATAAGTTTGATACTTGTAATAGTAAATGGATTATTTTTTGATTTCCAGAAAACCATTTAATCTACAGAGAATATAATTTACTGGTTTGAAAGAATGAGGATGCACCCCCAAATTATTCTTAAGGAATAATATTTGTACCAGGATAAGAAACCTTTTTTGCCTAGTAAGGACCATAAGAAACAGAAACAATGAACAGAGAACTAGATTTAGAATCTAGACTTGAGTTCAAATCTGGGCTATGCTACCTACTACTATATGGCAATGGGCAAAGCATTTATATCTCTTGTAGTCTCATTTTCCTTGTCTGTAGAACAGGGAAGTTGATTCTAAGGTCTTTCCAAACTCTAAATTCTGAGATCCTATGATACTCAGAATAAATAAATTTAAGCTTTATACTCACGTAAAAAGTGACCTATAAGTAAGTAAATATTATTTTTATTCTTTAAGTAAGAGATATAATTTGTTCATTCACTTGATAAGAAATTATTACATTCCTGTTGCATGAAAATCACTATTTTGGATCTACTTTAAAAATTAACAGTGAATCCCTAACTTGATTTAATCAATCTATTTTAACGGATACATAATCTCATCAATGTAGATGCTCCCACCAATGGTGGTTCAGTTGTGATCTGTAAGCCTTCTGATACTCTCAATTCTTGTTCCTGATCTTCTAAAAATTCTCCATAGGGGATCTTTACAATATGCTAGACGTCTATCCTTAGATCTTCTGGTACTTCAGGGATGCTGTCATACTATGGACCAAGGCTATCCCATTGCCTTCTCTCACTATGTGATCAACTTACTCAGCAATTCTCAACCTGTGGGTCATGACCCCTTTGGGGGTCGAAGATAGTTATTAAAAAAAATTTTACTCAATAGAGTAAAACGTAACCCTAAAAGATTTAGTTCTTACGACAAGCAAAAAACATATTTCATTTCCATATTTTGGCCAGTGAAGAGAAATGAAAATCCACTGAGGACTTTATCTGATGAAACTGCAAATCTACTCTATGTAACTTACTATTTCTTTCAAATATACAACAAAATTATCATGTACCTTTCTTTTTTTTTTCCTTCCCTCCCTCCTAGCTCTCAGAAATAGTGACAAGGACCCAAATCAGTCTCAGGCAAAATTGAGCATTTGAAAAAGTTTATTTTCAGGTTCATTGCTCCCCACTTTTAGGAAAGAATTCCTACTATCCTGGTTCTTTCTAATGGAATAAAAACTGTTCCAATTAATTAATGATTTAATGGTTCTCTTTTGAGTATTTTCATTTGAAAAAGGATGATATGGAGAGGAACACATCAATTTGATATTTTGAAAAGAGCTCCGGATTTGTCGTGAGGACCTAGGTTTGAATCTAATCTGATATCCATTCACTAGGTTTGTGACTATGAGTAGATCAATCTCTCTCTTTGGTATGGTGGATAGAGTGTTGGGCCTTGACTCAGAAAGACTAGTCTTCCCGAGTTCAAATCTGACCTCAGACATTTATTTCCTTTTGGACCCTGGGAAAATCACTTAACCCTATTTGCCTCAGTTTTCTCTTCTGTAAAGTGAGCTGGAGAAGGAAATGGCAAACCACTCCAGTGTCTTTACCCCCCATTTAGGGGTCGTGAAGGTCAGACACCACTGAAAAATGACTTAACAACAAAATGGGATACTTATACTTACCATACAGAGTTGTGAGATGCAAATGAAATGATGGGCATAAAGTATTTTTAAAACCTTAATGACCCCAAATAAATATTCAGTGTCAATACTATTAAAGTGAAATTTGAGATATCTAAGTAAGGGGGCTATTTTGGTCAAAGGAGCTTGACTGCAACCTTCCAATTATAATCTTTAGGGGACCAATCACCCACAGGGCTCAACCTGTCAAGAATTGTATTGCTTTGAGATTTGCAAACCTCACAGAACTTTGTAAATATGAGAGACTTGTTACTGCTTTGTGCACTGTCTCATGTTGGAAAAAGGTTGAGTTGCTTTAATTCCTGTTCTTTTGATGTATTTGTAACATTATTTCTTGAACGAATCTCTCTATTAAATGTTTCTGTGCTCACCTGGGGCAGAGAAGATTCTTTTAGTATAACCTTAGCAGGGGAAAAACCTTGTCAGAGAATACATCCTATTAAATCTGGGGATTGTTGAGACAAGTGTTGCTTTAGGCTAGCTGTGCAGATGGATAGTTCAGCCCATCAATTAATTTTACCAACTCACCCTGTTCCAGAAGTTTCCTCCTGAAGTATTCAACAACAATTTTTTTCAATGCATGTTTTAAAAAATACTTGCTATTTTTGAGCCCTATGCTGGACCTGAGAGATTAAAAGTGTTAATAAGTTCATGCCCTCTTGGATTTCACAGTCTTTTGGAGTCTATGGCATATGCAAGGAAAATCATAATATACAGTCTTTCATGATAAATGAATTAGAGTGAAAAGTAACAGTGATACAGGAAGAGGATAAACGTCTACTTCCTTGGCTTGTGTACATTTTACCTATACACAGCCATGATCATGTGGCTTTGGATGTTTGAAAGGAGGGTGGAGAAATCCTCCCAGAATTTCCATTTGGACTTTGCCATCATAACTTCAGGAATCTTACCATCCTGAAAGCTGACTTCATCTTTGGTACTCATACCTTTGGCCCAGTAGCCCTTTAAATGACAGAAATCTTCCCCAAACCTCCTCTTAAGGAGGGGTCCAGGCCAGTCATCTCTTTCCTTTTCCATCCAGCAATACTTCTTTGGAGTTATCCATCATGCCCTCTTCCTGAGTACCGTTCCCCTCACCCAGTTTTTGGCTTCTTTTGGACTGTTGTCTTCCTCTATTAGATTGTGAACTCCTTGAGGGCAGGAACTATCTTTCTTTTTCATATTTGTATTCCCACTGCTTACCACAGTGCCTGGCACATAGAAAGTACTTAATAAAGGTTTGCTGGCTGATTATAGACTTAGGTTTTTGAGTTCTTCTAAATAGCAGCAAGACAATGGAAAAGTTTTCACTTAAAGTTTGTATTACCTTGTTAATCCCAGTTGGATAATGTCAGTGCATTCCTATTTTATTTCCAAAAAACCCCTGCACATTAATTAATTATGACTATTAATACATGATCCAGGGAACTAAACAGTTACTACATAAAGAAAATAGAAACTAACATATCCTGAGGTTATATATTTAACAGCCTAGGAAGTCACTCCCAATACAACCTTTATACAGCACTTGCCAACTAATTATCATCATCAAGCTGTTGAGTCACAGCTTTCATATACTTGCAGCCACTTGTTTGTATATATTTCTTCCTTTACTTTTATTTTCCTAATATATTTCTTGCTTTACTGAGTTTTTATAAACTTTTGTTACTTGAGTTTGCTGACATTTGGGGTCATCAAAAAGTTAATTGATTTAAATAACTTAAGGCCTTAAATAACTTTTTTGCATTGCGTTGTCATGTAATATCATATAATATATTATAGTTTTGAAAGACTGCCATGTGAACAGGGATTAGCCTTGTTCTATTGATTGTACTAGGGGCAATCAGTAGAAGTGACAAAGAGGCAGTAGGCTGGATGTAAGGTAAGACTTTCTAACAATTAAATGTCTAAAAGTAGAATAGATTGTTTGGGAGTTAGTACATTTCCTCCCATTGAAAATCTTCAGGAAGAATCAGTTAGGGCATCTTTTGGAGATAACTGACTTTTTCCTTATTAGGTATGGGTTGGACTGGTTGACCTTTGAGGTTCTTTACACTTCTGAGATACTGTGACTTTCACCTTAGCTTGACTGAGAATGACAGACTTAACAGTCCAGAACAAAATAACTGTGATATAAAATAAAATAAAAGAAAAAAGAAAAACAATGGCAGGGGTTGGGGTACAAGGAAGGGAATCACCATCAGCCTAAAAACTACTTATGTATTCTATTCAAATTCTCTTGAGAATCAGAATTTTTAAAAAATTGGTTGTAGTTTTCTGGTCAACTAGCATAGATTGGAGAACATTTTGGTAAGAATTAATGTAGATTTGACTCCTTTTTAGGTGCAGGTTAGACTAGACAACCCCAAGAGGGGCCCTTCCAACACTGCAGTTCTGTCATGTTAGTGATCTTTTTGAAAATGAATGTAAAAATCTGAAACTTAAGTGATTCTGGAACTGAATCTTATAAACTAAAAGTAAACAAACAAGTCAATAAAAAATTAAAAAAAAGAAAATGAATGTGACTGTCAGATAAGATACGCACATTTTATGTTGGAATTGGGGAGAAAAAGTGGGATTGAATTACCTTTTGATTCTATGGATTTCTATTCTCAGAACTTTTCTTAATGTGATACACATGGTAAATAATACTGAAATTAAGGATTCAAGGAAAGATGAAGTTATGTAGGTTGATGCACAAATGAAATTTGGGGGCCAGCCTCCACTCTGATCTCATCTTTACCTAGGGATAACAGTATGAATCTTATTTCAGTGTATCTCAACTGTAAAATTGATGCATCCTTATATAGCTAGCAATGAGCAGTTATTTAGTTGAGTCCTCAAAGGTTAGGGTGCTCACTCATTCTGTCCTGAACCTACCCATATGTTTTGGACCAGGTTTGGTCCAGGAGGGCTTTGCCTTTGGTGAGAGGAGCTTTCTTTTTCTCATGTTATTGTCTTGTGAAGTCATTTTTCAGTCACATCTGACACTTCATGACACCATTTGGGGTTTTCTTGACAAAGATACTGGAGTGATTTGCTATTTCCTTCTGTAGCTCATTTTACAGATGAGGAAACTGAGGCAAAGAGGGTTTAAGTGACTTACCTAGGTACCACAGCTACAAGTGTCTGAGGCCAGATTTGAGCTCCGGAAGATGAGTCTTTCTGACTCTAGACCTGGCACTCTATCCATTGTACCATCTAGCTAGAATTTTTTTTTATTATAGTAAATTAGATTATGACCCACAGTCCTAGGATTTCCACCTCTATCTCCCCTAAAAAGGGGAAGTTCAAAAGATATCTAATGTACAATATGAATTGGGTATAAGACAAGATTATTTATTCCTTAACATAAAACAGAATGCTAAGCTTAAAGAATCAGAGTGTGCATTTATGAAATGAATAGGATTGATGGGATGCATTAATATAACTATTGTTACAGTCTTTTGGGAGACTAATATTTAAACCTTATCTGAATATAAAGTAATTTGCAGAAAAGTTAACTGAGCATTTTACATTTCATTTCAACTTGACACTGTCCAAATCTTTCCTGGTACATAGCTGTTGATAAAACAAATCCAGCATACTCTAATTTTCTTTCTGATGGCTGTAATGCAGAAAACTCTTCAATGAAGAAGCTTCCCCTGCCATCATCCAATTTCTCACAGGAACCCAGGACTTCTTGACTTTCAGCCTCACAAGGGCCTTTCCAAACTTGGACATATCTGTCTTGTGGTATTTTTCTTTTCGCCTAAAATCAGGAGAGAACAAATATTAAAGAGGCAGAAGCAGCCAGAGGGCCCAGGATAAACCTGCCTAGTTGAGTTGAGCCATTCTGTGGGGACCAATGGCAGGATCAGCATGATCCTTGGGTGGAGAAGAACCCATTCTTTCCCACTCCTTTCTGGAGTCATGTCATGGAGATGTGAAAGGATGGAGCCAAGAGAGTAGTTTGTTAGGAGGGGAAAAGAGACAGGTGGACTGGTTGCTTCCTTTTGTACATCTACTGAATCATCAGTTATTTCAGCTCAGCAACCAATTAAGGGATTCTTGGTCATCTTTAAGTGCCAACTTCTTAGTCCTAAGCTATACTGGTCTGAAATCAAATAGTACCCCATCTCCTTATTTTCTACCCCTGTTTTTTTTTTAAACTTCACTTTAAGTATAATATATTCTGCTCTAGCTTTTTACCTTTTCTCTGTGTGTATCTCTCTATTTCAGATGTGTCTCTTATAGACAACACATTGTAGGGTTCTGATTTTTAATGCACTATTCTAACCACTTTCATTTTATGGGAGAGTTCATCCCATTAACATTTATAGTTATGATTACTAACTATTTGTTAGGTTTATTCCAGTATCATTGACAATATTGATTTGATTACCCTCCTGTAATACCCTGTTATTAATACTAATAACTCTCTATTTCCCTCAATCTTATTTTGTTTATACTTTTCTCCCTTTTTTCACCCTTTCCTCCCACCAGTGTTTTAATTTTGATCACTTCCTCCCTCAATCTTTCCTCCCTTCAGTTAGCTATCCCCCCTCCTTTTCTTTTCCCCTTACTCTCCTACTTCCCTATAGGGTATACTTGATTTCTTTACCCAATTGAGAGTATGTTTTTCCCTCTTTGAGCCATTTCCCATGAGAGTAGGGTTCAATGGTAATTTCCCTCTCTTCTTTCCTTCTGTTGTAATAGGTCTTTTCATGCCTCTTTATGTGATATAATTTACCCCAATCTGTCTCCTCCTTTCCTCATCTCCCAGTAAAATCCTTTGTTTTTCACTTGCACCCTCTGTCTATGTATACTCCTTCTAACTGTCTCTTTCAGGACGTGATCAGTGGATTCCTTCAATGACTATTTCCACTTCTGGTTCTAGGATATCAAGGCAGTTTTCCTTGATAGTGCTATACAGGCTTTCCTTGAAAGATGCTATACAGGCTCTTTTTCTGAACATGACTTTCAGGTAGTCCAATAATTCTTAAATTGTCTCTCCTGAATCTATTTTTCAAGTGAGTTTTTCCATTTTCCATTTTCTTCTATTTTTTTTCATTATTTTGATTTTGTTGACTGATTCTTGATGTCTCGTAGAGTCAGTTTCCACTTGCTCAGTTCTAATTTTTAAGGAATTATTATATTCAGTTAGTTTTTTTAACCTCCTTTTCCAATTTGGCCAATTCTACTTTTTAAGGACTTGTTTTCTTCAGTCAATTTTTGTGCTTTCTTTTCTAAACTGTTGACTCTTTTTTATGGTTCTATTGCATAACTCATTTCCAAATTTTTCTTCTGCCTCTCTTATTTGATTTTTAAAATTCCTTTGTGGTCTTCTCTTTGGACTTGATTTATAGTCCTCTTTATGCCTTCTTTGCATGTAAGCATTTTCCATTGTTGCCTTTTTTTGAGTTTGTGTTTTGATCTTCCCTGTTACCATAGTAGCTTTCTATGGTCAGGGTTCTTTTTTTTGGGGGGGGGCTCATTTTCTAGACTATTTTGTGACTTTTGAAGTTGAGCTATGCTACTGGGGTACAGGGGGACCTATCCCAAGCTTCTTGCACTGAGGACCGGGGCCATGGTCACTGACTTTTCTGGAGTGCAGTTGGTGGCTTGGTCACTGTGCTAGAGTGTCCTGGCCTACTCATGTCTGTTGTGACTGGGATTCTAGGCTTACTGTGCCTGTGCTGGGCCTAGAGGCCGACAGGCCTGGGGGCCTTGGTTGATGATCTGTGCTGTGGTTAAGAGCCTCCCCCTGGCTTGTCTGGACACTGCATCCTCTGGGCTGTGCTTCCCTTTTACCTATGTGAGATAGACCTTTCCTAAAGTCCTTCTAAGTTGTTTTGGGCTGGAAAATTGTTTTACTCTGTGTTTTTGTGAATTCTTTCACTCTAGAATTTGTCTCGAGGCTTGATTTAACATTGTTTCTGAGGGAAATTGGAGAGAGCTCAGGTAACTTTCTGGCTTTTCTCTACCATCTTGGTTCTGCCTACCCTCCTCCTAATTTTCTTCATGGTTGCCTAAAACCAGGAATAGGAACTGAGCATGCTCCTTGGAAATTGTGGGGAGGGGGGATTGGGGAGATGGGGAGGTGGGGAGGGGGTGGGGAGTTCCTGATACATTATAAAATGAATGAGTGAATGAATGGAAAAACATTTAGCACCTACAATGTGCCACTAACTGTGCTAGACTTTGAGGATACAAATTTGAAAGTGAGACAGACACTTCCCTCCAGGAGCTTATATTCGAATAGACATAACATATATAGGGCATATATCTAGGGAATAGTCATTCAAAGACTTTGAGAGAAACCATAAGGTATTTGTTGCTTATTCCAGGATCATTGGCAATATTGATTGATTACTGTTCCCAGTGTAATAGGTGGAAAGTTGAAGGGGGAGGTTTGGGAGAGGTACAATGGATGGAATGGGATACATGATCTGGGGTCAGAAAAATATTATGGGTTAGATAAGTTTTATTTGTGTAGATACCAACTGGGTAAACTCGGCCAGTCCCAGGGTAGAGTCCTAAAATTGAGTATATTAACTCTCCCAGGGTTGGGATGGGAAAGCATGGTCTCTGGAGAGCTGTAGCAGGTGGAATGAAGAGGAATTGTGGTAGATCAGATGGCAAAATACTCGAGTAGACCCTGGTTTCCCAGAGATTGTCTGGGTAGGATGAGATGGGACACAAGTCTTTTAGAATGTAACCTCTCTGAGGACAGGAACATTTTGTATTTGCTTTGTGTATTTGCATCCCCAGTTGCTTAATTCAGGGCCTGACACATAGTAGGTGCTTAATAAGTGTTGTTTTTTAAAAATTTCTTCAAGTCTACAGTACCTACCTTATAGTGTTATGTGGTTCAAATGAAATAATGTGTATAAAATATTTGGCAAGTTTTAAAGAATTGTATCTTTGTCAACTATAATAATAATGATGATGTCATTAGAAAATAAGTTTATGGATAGTAATGATTATTTCTGCAGGTCTTCCTTCAAGTGGTACGGACAGCCATTTTCCCATGCTTTCTTCTCCTGTATAATTCTCGTCCATGTCCTTCTGTAAGTGCTCCTTAGAGGACTGGCCCAGTTCCCTGAAAGTCGTCCTTTAGTAATTCATGGATGTCAGCACTTGAGCAACCTATTAGTTATGCCTCACTTTTGGTATGTGACCAGACAACCTCCTTTTTTGGTCATACATGTCCTTGCTGTTGTCTTTTGTGCTACTTCCTGTTTACAAGGCATTATGGGTAATATGTACAGCCTGTACTTACACCCATCATGTGTCTTTCTGTTGCCTTTCAGGTGAATCATAATCTTAATTCTTCTGTATGAATAAAACGAAGTCTAAATATACATGTAATGAAATCATCCCTCAGAATCACTGGATTCCTTCTTTGGTTGAATATGTCATCTTGGTTTTAGTGTATTTACTAGATTGAAAAATTATGCTATTTTTTTTTTTGCTGTTGTTTAAAACCATAGACCAAATGCACAGTGAAATCATGAAATAAAATGCTTTATTAAAATGCTTTAATTCATGAAATCGTGAATTTAAATAGAAAGCCACAGAAATAATGAAAATAAAGTTCAGTAGCCAAGATCAGCATCATCTATTGTTATAGCTCTGTTATGGGTACATTAATATTCAAATATGGCAATCGGTTTTCTTGGATTGGGATGAGTGAGGTTTCTTGAAGTATTACTCGGTCACAGAAACTTGTCCAGTGCTCGTCTCTACCCCACTCACAGTGTATACCTTTGCTCATGTGGCAAAATAAGAAAAAATTTTGTCTTAACCAGAAGCTGTTTTCTCTAAGGGAAATCCAATATGAGTCTCTGCTTTCTGCCAATTGTGGAAATGAGCCATCCTTCTTTTGCTTGCTATTTGTTCAATTTTATGTCTAATCTAAGAAGACAACAATGATGGAGTGATTTAAGGTTTACAAAATACTTCACGTGTTACCTCATCCTCTAGCAATCCTGAGAGTGAGTGTTATCCCCTCTTTTATCCTGATTTTTAAAGATGGAGAAACTGAGACTGAGAGATTATATAGCTGGTCCATGTTTCTATAAGAGCAGGGGTCTGCTGACTCTTAAGTCTGTTGTTTTCTCAGGTTCTGCTTTAACTATTAGGAAGATGAATTGATACTAGAATAGAGACAATATTTGCTATTTATAAATACCATGATGGGGCAGCTAGGTGGTGCAGCAAATGGGGTGGCTAGATGGTATGGTGAATAGAGCACCGACCCTGGAATCAGGAGGACCTAAGTTCAAATCTGGCCTCTGACACTTGACACAAAAAAACTAGCCATGTGGCCTTGGGCAAGTCACTTAACCCCAATTGCCCTCCAAAATAAAAGAAAAAAAAGTATAAATGTCATGATGCTGTTACTTCCTGACATCTTAAAAGATAAAATTGGAATTCATAGACATTAAGGAACTACTTAACTGGAAACAATTAACTAATGACTAGGTTTTTTTGGTTATCTGCCGTGCGTAAGGAAACGCTGTGAGGGTTACAAAGAAATATTGATGTCATGGTTCCAGCCCACCAAAAGTGTGGTCTGTTTATGTATATGATATATCAATGTATAATTGACTGTATGAGATAATAAATGATTGCTGTCAAATGACTGTTAGAGACAATTAATGTTATCATGGTTCAGGAGGAGATATGTTCAGGAGGATGGAGTTGAGCTGGGCTTTGAAAAATGAGTTTAACTTACATAAGGAGAGAGAAGAAGGGGGTTCTAGGCAGAGGAAAATGTGAGTAAAGACATTTTAAATCTTACCTGTAAGAATGTGTTGGGAGAATGATGAGTTTAGCTGAAGCAGCAGATTTGAATAAAATGGAGATGAAAGTCAATCAAGTACATTTAAGTTGAGAGCAGGGAGATTTTACATAGTGGGAGGTTAGGCACAAATATGGAAGCTTAAGAGGTAAATACAGTGGAAAAAAGTACTTCACTGGGAGTTGTTAGGGTGCTATCATTTTTTGGCTCTGTAACTTTGGCAAGTCATTTAAGTTCTTTGATCCTTAGGTTTCCTATCTGTCAAATGGGAATATTTGTATTATTTATCTTAGAGGGTTATTGTGCGGATTGTATAAGATACGGTACACAAAACACTTAGTAAGCTGTAAAGTTCTACATAAATTCAAGCTCTGATTGCAATTAAACATTTTGGATTTGTAGATTATCATAAACTGTAAGACAAGGCTATGCTTACACAGTGCTAAGTGAACCAAACAATTCAATTAAAAAAAATAAAATTAATTCAAGGGGAAAAAAAGCACTCAAGTGGGTAGTTTGGCACCTTGTATATGTTATTGCTGGGGTCCAAATTGCTGCTTACCCAAAACCTGGCCTTGTTATTTGCATTCTTGTTAGTATAAGTGATGGTAGGCATGAAAAAAAATCATTATTTTTGCATTAGATGGGCCGAGTGATGGTGGGCTGGCATTCTTATGGCTGAAGGTCAAGCTGCACTTCAACCTCTGTCCCTTGTCTCACGATTATGTTTTTGCTGTCTTTTATCTCAAAGTTCCAAAATGTAAATAAAATTAAAGTGATATCTGCTTCTAGGCTTAGGGGTCTATTGGTTTGGTCACAGGTGAGTATAAACAAGGACCTGGGACATGACATATAAAAAATAAGCAATTGGTTAGCTATTCCTTTTTTTTTTTTTTAACTTTTCAATTGACTGTTGATAACCCCTTAGTCAGTAATGTTGAGCTTTTAAGAACAGAAATAAGATAGGAATATATTTTCCCCAGGTCCTCATCTGAAGGAAATAGTAACGATATGTTACATTACCTATTCCTTTTATTCTCACATTTAATTTTCTAATAAGGCATGTGAATTCTTTTTTTTTAATTTTATTGACTTGTTTGTTTACTTTTAGTTTACAAGATTCAGTTCCAGAGTCACTTGAGTTTCAGATTTTTCTCCCCATCCCCGCCATGGTGGCATACAATCATGTATAGGATCAGGCATGAGAATTCTTAACATTGATGAGAGACGAATGGATCCAGGATGAACAACTTCAGGTCTATACTTGCTCACTAAGGATCTGATCTGTTGAAGACTAGGAATGAGTCTGGTCTGAGAAGACCAATAATACAGTGCTTTAAGGTTTGAAAGAAATAAGACCTTATAGTGGTTGTAAGGCAGGATTCAGATGATGGGAGGGAGGACAGGAAAGACAATACCCTTTTGAAATTGTTAATGGTTTAATGGGATAGAAAAGAAAGGACATTTATGTTATATTTTCATATTTTTTCCAATTACATGTAAAGACAATTTTCAATATTCATTTTTTGAAAGATTTTGAGTTCCAAATTTTTCTGTCTCCTTTTGTCCCCTCCCATCTCCCCAAGATGGCAAGCAGTATGATAAAGGTTAATACATGTGCAATCACATAAAACATTTCCATATTAGTCATGTTGTGAAAGAAGAAACAGAACAAAAGGAAAAACCATTAAAAAAAACACCAAAAAGAAGTGAAAAATAGTATGATTCAACTTGTATTCATTTATGTTCATTTATATGGTTTTTTCTTCATTTCTTGAGAATTAATAGTCCCTCTGTTAGTGAAAGTATGCCTTTTCCTCATCTTTCAAATACATAGAAGACAGGCTCATTGGACTTAGAAGTGCAAAGGACCACCATTTACTGAGGAGAAAATAGCAGCCTAGAGAGGTTAAGAGGCTTGTCCAAGGTGATGCAAAGAGAAAACTGAATCTTTGGCTAATAAAATCATAAATTGTGAGATGGAGGGAATCTTTTTTTTTCACTCTGAATTTACTTTTTTATTTTCTTCTGTACATCCCTCATTTCCATGAGATTTCGAGTTACGATTTTTTTCCCCATCCTTCCCCTACTCCCCACCCCAGAACAATGAACCCACTGTGAAGCTCCTCCCCTAAACTGTGCCCTCCTGTGTCTTTCCCCATATGGAAGCAATCTTACACACAATTCAGTCTAATCTCCTCACTTCACAGATAAACTTAGACCCTGAGGGATTAAGTAACTTGGTCCAGCAAAGGAGAATGATAGAGGTTTGAACTAAGGTCTCCTGATACCAAATATAATATTCTTTATTTTCTGTTTGAATTTATTTATTTATTTTTAGTTCTCAACATTCATTTCCACAAGATTTTGAGTTACAAATTTTTCTCCCCACCTCTCCTCTACCCCCCACTCCAAGGTGGCAAGCATACTGAATACCCCTTCCTCCAATCTGCCCTCTCTTATATCCCCTCCAACCCCCCCTTACTTTCTTGTAGGGCAAGATGCGTTTCTATACACCATTGCCTGTATATCTTATTTCCTGGTTGCATGTAAAAACAGTATACTATTCTTTCTTGCTACCCTTGACAAAGCTCTGGGGCCACTAGGTGGTATGGAGTATACAGTACTGGATTTGGAGTCAGGCAGACTTGTGTTCAAATCCAGCATCTGACACTAACTAGCTTGGTAACCATGGGAAGGCAGGGTTTGCTTGTCTGTCTACCTCAATTTCCTCATCTGTAAAATGGAGATGATAATAGCATTGAACTCACAGGGTTGTTGTGAGGATAGTATGAGAAAATATTTTTAAAGAACTTTGCAAAACTTTTAACGTGCTTTATAAATGCAAGCTGTAATTATTTGCACAGGTAAGAATCCCTTTGGTAAGATTATAGCTGAAGCATTTATGGTAATCACAGAATTATCTGAAATCAGAATTCATTTTTTTCCTTCTTTTTAGGCATCTCTATTCAATTAAGGAAGGAGAGTTAAGGAAGTAGGAAGTAGTTCAGAGTTGGAGAGAGTAATATGGATCCAGAGGAGTTTCCTCCTCCACCACCTGAAGGTAAGTGAAATATTCTGACACATTTGGACCATTGCTTTTCACTGTTGGTATTCAGTCTTTTCAGTTGTGTCTGACTCCTTATGAGTCCATTTGGGGTTTTCTTGGCAAAGAGACTGAAATGGTTTGCCATTTGCTTCTCCAACTCATTTTATAGATGAGGAAACTGAGGCAAACAGGGTTGTGACTTACCCAGGGTCACACAGCTACTTTGAATTCAGGTCTGCCCGACTCCAAGCCTGGTGCTCTATCCACTATGACACCATCTAGAGGATGGAAATTAGGGCTAGTTTCTTGGAACTTTTATCTTTTAGGACGCTATGATAGTGATGTCTGGATAATGACTTGGCAAAGCAACTTGTTGGAAAAAAAGAACTTGGTGTCACTAGCTGATAATATTTTTTAAAAATTACTTCAGAATCATAATGGTGAATGTATGGCTTCTTCCTCTTCCTCAGGCAGGTGTGTGGGACTTCCCCTTTAAGGCCCCGTAGCCGTGAAATCACAGATTTATTGATTCTGGGGCTCTAAGGAACCTTAGAGATCATCTAGTACAACTTCCTCATTTTAAAAGGTGATGAAACTGAAGTCCCAAGAAGTGAACTGACTTAAAAAATTATTTTTCAATTAAGAATCAATTGTTTCTATCTCTCCTACCACTTCAGTTTAAAAGAAAAAAAAGGAAAAGAAGCCAGGCTTAACAAATACGCCCAGTCAAGTAAAACAAATTCCAACATTATACATATTCAAAAGAAGTATGTTTCTTCTTTCTTCTCTTTATTAAGAAGTGAGTAGTAATACTTCATCATCAGTCCTCTGGAATCGTGATTGATCATTGTGATGATCAGTTATGTCTTTCAAAATTATTTATCTTTACAGGGTTGTTATTGTATAAATTGTTCTCCAGGTTCAGCTTATTTCATTCTTCATCAGTCAATAATACCTGAGTGACTTTCCAAGGTCACAGAGTTCATTAAGTGTCAAGAGTTTTCAGGTTGGGGAGGTATGTTACTTTCTACATTGTGGGGTTGTTAGGAGCAAAAGGTTTTTAAAATTGTATTTATTTATTTATTTTTACTTTACAATATTCAGTTCTGCAAGCTTTTGAGTTTTAAATTGTTCTCCCCTTCCTACCCTTCTCCCTCCCCAAGATGGCATGCAATCTAATATAGGCTCTACATATGCATTCATATTAAGCATATTTTCACATTAATCATGTTGTAAGAAAGAATGACAACCTATGGAATGAACCACAAGAAAGAAAAAACAAAATAAAACAATACAAAAAAGAGAGCGAGCAAATAGCATGCTTGATCTACATTTAGACTCCATAATTCTTTGAATGTGGATAGCATTTTCCATCATGAGTCTTTTGGAATTGCTTTAGAACCTTGCATTGCTGAGAAGAGCCAAGTCTATCTAAGTTAGTCATCATACAATGTGGCTGTAACTGTGTACAATGTTCTTTTGGTTTTGCTCCCCTCACTCAGCACCAGTTCCAGATTTTTCTGAAGTCTGTCTGTTCATCATTTCTTATAGCAGAATAGTATCCCATTATATTCATATACTACAACTTGTTCAATCGTTCCTCAATTGATGGGCATCCCCTTATGAGCAAAACTTAAAAGCATTATAGAAATTTTAAATACTATTTAAAAATTTTTTAAAATCCAATCTCGGTTTTTTTTTTTAGTGTGAAGAACTTTTTTTTAATTGGCAAGCAATTGGGGTTAAGTGACTTGCCCAGGGTCACATAGCTAGTAACTGTTGTGTCTGAGACCATATTTGAACTTTAGTCCTCCTGACTTTAGGGCCAGTGCTCTACCCGTTGTACCACTGCACCCAAGGCCCTTGTGATATGGGACATCATTCTACATATTAAGACTAGCAACTCAATGATAAGTTGATGGGGGCACTGAGAGAACAAATGACTTGCTCATAGTCGTAGAGCCAAGGATAAAGACTAGAACCCAGTCTTCCTGACCCTCTGAATAGCCATTATGCCACAATGCTTTTCTTGATTATTATCCTCGTTCTTCTTATTTTATGTTACATGGAGTTACCATGCGTTGTTGCTCCCTTCCTTCCCCAAGGCAGGTGTATGGGACTTCCTTTTTAAAGCACTGCAACGAGAATACTTTCACGAAACCACTGCTTCTGGGACACTAAGGAACTTTAGAAATCCTCTGATTCAACTTCCTCATTTTAGAGGTGATGAAACAGAAGTCCCAAGAAGTTGTCCCAATGATATTATATCCCAACACTTTTATCCAATTACAGAAAGCAGTGCTTTTTCTACCTGTGTAAGTGTCCACTAAAGAATTAATATAAAAGAAATATAGCAGGGAGGGGCTTGTTTCTATTGCAGTCAGGGTGACAATGAAGATATCTATTTCATCCTGTTCTCAGATGGTTATGATTTCTTCCACTGTCTCTACTGTATATTTTGAGAACTTTTTCTCCCATGTAATTTGTAATCTATGGGGATAATGTTCCCAGTATCAATCTGCATGATTTTGCACAAATTAATAAGTTCAGGCTCCTGAAGGATAACTTTTCTGTAATTTCTGATAGCAATCCCTTGGTTTTACATTGCTGTGATGAACATTTCCATTTTTAGAAACATATGTGACCCAGACTTTTGTTTGATATTTTTTTGTGAACAACATGTCATTGGTTGAGTTCATGTGGGGGCTGCCCATAGTTCCACTTTTGAATTTTTGCCATTTCATAGGCTTAGTCCATGGGCAAACCAATGTCAATTACATTTGAAAAGTCCACTAAATGTGGACCTATTGTCAACATTTAGTATGGCCTTATGGAGTGTTATCTACTCCAGAAGTATCTTTGTAAGTTTTACAGCTAATAATTCTGGTTTCTTCTTCATCTTCTTATGTTAGCATGACCTGGAAAAGGTAGGAAATGAATTTTCCATATTTGCCAGACCTGGAGCAATCTTTCTATATTTTGCCTTTGAGCAGAGATAATTAAAACATTTTTAAAAAAGAAATATAACATTTTTTAATACTTAAGGAAGTCTAAATGTTGGAGGAGTGGCTTTGGGTGGGTGGGTGGGGTAGTATGTTCCCCTTGCATGGGAGTCTTCAGTTAGAGACTGGGTGACCATGTGTTAATGATGTGGATGGAGTTCCTGTATAGTTACAGGTTATGCTGGTTCATAAGTTTAGTACCAGAACAGAAGGGGAAAGGAAAAGAATAAGCATTCATATAGCCCTACTATATGCATTGTTCTAAGCACTTTCACAAATATTATTTCATCTGATCCTCACAACAACCCTGAAAAATGGGTGCTATTTTGTCACAGCTGTGGAAACTGAGGCAAACAGAAGCCAAGTGACTTGTCCAGGGGCATACACCTAGTAAGTGTCTTCCTAACTGTAGACTGGATGCTATATCCACTGTCCCACTAGGTGCCTCCAGGGGGTTTAGAGGTCATCTGTTCTAGCTCCTTTATTTTATAGAGGAGGAAACAGACCTAAAGTAGTGGACTAATATTCCCAGGATCATATAAGACAGAAGATTAGTTGCAGAGCTAGGATTCAACCTAGGTCTTCTTCCAAATTTCCTGACTTTTTTCTGTATATCACATGGTTTCCTAGAATACCACTGGGATTCTCCATCTTCACCTATAAATCATAGCAAAGCAATAAATCCACATATCATTTTATGTGTGTGTTCTGTTCCCAGTCAGACTATAAGCTCTTTGATTGAATGAATGAATGAATGAATGAATAACAGTATAAAACATTTATGAAGTGCTTACTATGTATAAGTGCTCAAGATAAAAATAGAAGAGCAAGATCAACCTTGCCTTCAAAGAGCTCACATTCTAATAGAGGAAACAATACTTATGGAAAGTTTTAGCTGCCAATCAGAGGGAAGGGTCCCATGGTCCTTAGCCTGCAGTGGCAAAGCAGATGTTAATATCTTTCCTTTAATGTTATTTCCACTGATATTACAAGGATATTGTACTTCCTATCTCTCTTGTTTCCCTTTCCTTATTCAGAACATTATATTAAATTTCCCCTTCCCATCAGCCAAAATACATAAAAGAAATGAAAGATACAAAATTCACCCTTGTAATCTAATTTGTCTTCAGTCAATGGTGGAACTTTAAGAAATCTTTTATAACACTGTATGTGTGTGCTAAGCCTAATTTTTGTATTCAATCAGGTATTTTTCCTTATATCTCTTCCTGTCCCCTTCATCAGCAGAGAAGAAGAAAAAGACTTATTCTTTGTGACTGGAGAGAGCAAAATTTGTACCACTTTGTGGCATTTAGAGAAGTAGATGTTAACTCCAAATAAGGAAGACTTTTCAAAAAACTAGAGCTGTGCAAAAACATCCTTTCTTGCTTTGTTTCAGGACTGCTCAGAGGCCAGATGACTAGTAGTCAGAGATTTTAGAGAGAACAATTCTGTGTTGTGTGGATAGGTAACATAAGGTTATCCACTTAAATAACCTTAGGTCATGTACTTAGATGACCTAAGGTTTGTCCCAGCTCTATAATATTTAAAAAGTGTGGGAAATGACAACTGCATATACAGAACAAGGTATTTTATTAATAATCCATATTTCCAAATGATACCTTTATTTTAAATCTGTGAGCAAGTTGGATATTGTAAAGTTTGTAACATACTTGACATTTGTATCAAGTGCAGTACTATTTACACTCAAAGTCATATGATTTTTCAGAAAAAAATCTATAAATAGCTTCATTTTTAAGGGGAAAAATGCAACATATCGCTTATTTGGAGACTTCCTGTTTTAAAGATGAGATTAATTCTTTCATATACACACACATACACAGAGTGAGTATTTTAACATAGAAAATATACAGCCTTTCAAAACACCTGGAAACTCCTGGATAGGAATTTCCTTTTATACTTCCTGTTTTACAAGCCTGGGCAAAAAGCTCTGCCTTGTTAACCAGATGGGTAAGGATAATATGTGAGGAGAAGGGACCATTGGTTTACCTTTTTCTTTTCGTGGAAGGCCAGACAAAAGTCACATAATCAATGGAAAGCCACTGTCAAAAACCACTTCCCAGAATTATCAGAAGGTAGCACGATACATTATAAACAGTGCTGAACTTGGAGTCTTAGGACCTGAGTTCAAATACTAACTTAGCCACTTACTACCTGCCCAACCTGGAGGCAAATTACTTTGCTTGTCTAGTTCTCAGTTATTTGTCTGAAAGATGAGGAGGTTGGACCAGAAGGAGGAAGGTCTCTTACAGCACTGGATGTATAATTCTATGACAAATAACCCGATTATATAGTTAATATATGTCTAGGCGGTATAATGGATGGAGCGCCAGGCCTGATGTCAGGATACTCATCTTTCTGAGTTAAAATTTGACCTCAGACACTTGCTAGCTGTGACCCTGGGCAAGTCACTTAACCCTGCTTGCTTCAGTCTCCTCATCTGTAAAATGAGCTAGAGAAGGAAATGGCAAATCCCTTTAGTATCTTTGCCAAGAAAACTCCACATGAGGTTCATCAGACACAGCAGAAAATCAACTCAACAATAGACTTTAAAACATGTTAATAATGCATTCTCTTTCACCTGGTACATACCATATTCTTGAAAATGCTGCATGCTTTATAACCTGTGTTACCTAGAGGAAATGTGTTTGGAGAATTTTGGGGACCTAGTTTCAAATTTCAAATCTGTTTCTTTACTATACAATCATGGCCAAGTCTTTTCCTTTCTCTGGGACACAGATTCTTCTATAAAATTGAAGAGCATTGACTAGATAATCTCTAAAATTGTTTCTAGACTTCTAAAGCTATCGTTCTAATTGTGTCTGTTAGAACATCTCTGCTTGACTAAATTAGGTTCTCGTGCCAAACTAGGGGTGCCACAAGCAGGAGTCTTTAGGTAAGCAGGAGCCATGGGGACACACACACACACACACACACACACACACACACACACACACACACACACACTGAAGTCTAATAGAACAAAGTTTGGCATCAGGTAGATCATATATGGCCAGGGCAAAGAGGAAAAGGTGGGTAACAAAGGTCTAGGAAGGCAGGGTTCAGAGATAGTGATGTCTACTTCTGGTTATAGGTATTGCTTATTCTCCTCCCTGTTTTATACTTTTGAGAGTGGGCAACCTTTGTTATAGTCAGATGTTCAGAAGATTGCTAATGAGAGATTGTTTTGGAGAGAAAGATAAGTGAGTTCTGCTTTGGATATTTTTGATTTGAGTTGTCTCTGGGACCTGCAGCTGGAAATGTCCAATAGATACTTGTTGTTACAGGACTGCCACTCAAGAGAAAGATTAAATAGATTTTGGAGACTGATGCATATTGATATGAAAACTGAACCTTTGAGCTAATGATGTCCTTAAAGGTGTAGAGAGAGAAGAGGGTTGAGGATAGACCTTCGAATTACATCCAGATTTAGGGATAAGGATAATGATTAAGGAGATTAAGAAGTAGCCAGAAGACAAAGGACGAAGAGAATCAAGAGAAAACAGCTTCATAGAAAAACCAGAGAGGAAAAAATACTCAGGAGGGCACATGTTGCACAGAGGTAAGCAACCAAATAAACATAAAGATGAAGACTCAGAAAAAAGCCATCAGATTCAGCAATAAGGAATCTGTCACTCAGTAGACATATATTGAGAACCTATAATGTGCGCATTACTAGCTACTTTGGAGAAAGCACTTTCAAGGATGAAACTGACTGGTGATTTTGTAAATGGTATGCAAGGAGTTGAGTGAAAGGGAAAGATATGGATGAAATTGGTATAGCTAGCCAACTTTTACTATGAACTTGGTTCTAAAAAGTGAGTATTTCCAGCTTTTTCTAAAAGTTTGGCTCTAAAAGTTAATGCCTGCTGAAAACCCATTGTTAAATTTTCAGTACCAGCATTTATACCTTAGAAATTAGCAAATACTACAAATCTAAACTTCATTTATTGTTTTTTTGATTATCTAGAGTTAAGAAAGTGATAGCAAAAATGTTAATAATGCAGATTAAATTTACAAGTGTGACTTGAATAATTATTGAGAGCTGTTTGTTAAATACCCCTGAGAGGAGAGATAAAGGCTGATAGCTCAAGGAGTTAGTAATAGGATAAAGTGAACTTTTTTTAGGCCTTAGTACATGTGTAGTTTATCAGGGAAGGAAGAAGAAATTTGAAGTTCAGAGAGACAAGTGATGATTTCATGAACAATCTCCTGGAATAGCTTGGAAAGGATATGATCAAGAATACAGTTAGAGGGACTAGTCTTGGTGAGAATGGATAACTCATCTGTCAAACACTAAAATAAAGGAGAAGAGAATGGTGGATAATGTTGACCCTCATCCACCATTTTGTCTAGTCTTCACTTTTGTCCACTTACTGATAAAAATGTTAAAAAGATCAATACAAGGCATTGATACTTGGGTTACTCCATTAGATACTACTTTCCAAGTGGACATCACATTTAAGATGACTTTTGGGGTTCAACAATTCAGTCAGTTCTGACTCTTTCTACCTATATAGTTATCTATCTTGTGTCTTTCCATCTTGTCAGCAAAGACTTTTGCCATATACACTGATAAAATCTTGGTAAAAGATTCCCTTGATTTTTTTTTTGTACCAAACAACCTTATTAAAAAAGGAAATATTTTTAGTCCAGTTCTCAATGAAACCATGTTAGTGCTTCCTTTTATAGTTGATCATTAGCCATCTCTTTACCATTATGTTCTAGTGCCTCTGTATATTCACCAGGGTAAAGTTACAGCTGCGGTGCCAAACTCAAATAGAAATGGGGGACACTAAACTATATGAAGATCCCTGAGGGCCATACATTGACCTAGGAAGCCACAAAATAATAGTCTGTATTTTTATTTATTTTGTTAAATATCTCCCATTTATATTTTAATCTGGTTTGGGCAACTAGTGTTGCCAGTTTAATGTGGCCTATAGGCTATGTGTTTGACTTCTGCTTTAGTAAATAAGAATAGTTGGCATTTATATGGCATTTTAACATTATTTCATTTGTTCCTTACACCAACCCAGTTTTAGGGAAGTGCTGTAGGTCATAGTATTCATTTTTTAAAGATTAGGAAATTGAATCTGAGAGATTATAGGATCACCGATTGAGATATGGTAGGGAGTTTAGAGGCTACTTAGCTCAGTCTTATTATTTTACACAGGAATCAGAGGTCTAGAAAAGTTAATTGACTTGTCCTGGGTTACACTGCTAATAAGATCCAAGGTAGGCTAATAATACTTAGTAATAATGATGATAACAATAACAACTAGCATTTATCTAGTGCTTTAGGGTTTGCAAAGACATTTATAAAAATTACCACAACTCTTTCAGGACAAGGGGTGTTGGAAGGGCAGAGGAAGTGCTATTATTATAACAGTAGCAACTGGTTCCAAAATCCTGAGGGCTAGGCATCTTACATTTCACCCCTCCCCTAGTACCCTTAAAGAAAGTTGAGGACATTTAATCTCTCTACCTTTGCTTCCACTCCCACTGATTCTATTCCCTCAATTTTAGGGGGTCTCTTGTACCCCAATTTCATTTAACCATTCAACATTCAGATGAATTTTTACAAAGAAATACTTTAAAGGCATAACAAGAACCAGCTATCCAGAAGCATCCCCTCCTCCAACATGTGGGAAGGCATAATTCCTACCTTGTACCACCTCAGTCTCTAGAGAGGGGAAGGGGATTAGGCTCATAGCTTAACTCAATTCCTATATTACAGCACAGTCCCATCAGGTTCCATCCTCAAAGCCTTCTTTGGGTTCAAGTCTCAGGCAAGTTTGCTTCTCAGAGCTTGCCTGCAGGACTGGCAGCAATGTCAAGCCTGAAATCCTGTCTTGAAAATTGTCATTGCTCATATCTGGGATGCAAACTCCATCATTTGTTCCTAGAATTGAAAAAATGAAACAGACTACATCAAAACTCATTTCTCAATAACTTAAAAGGTAGTCCTTTCCCCCACTCAGTTCAGTTCATGCATGGTGTCTGTCCAGTGATTATAGATTCTTTACACCCTTCGATGCCACCAGAGAGAGACTGTTCTAACCTAATCATTTTAAAGATATAGCTTATTCTTGTTAGTTTCTCAGAGTGTATTCCTCTCTCACCCCTTAAATTAATTGATTAATTAATTAATTTTTTGAAAGAGGAAGGCAAGGCAACAAGGTCACATAGTTAATTAAGTGTCAAGTATCTGAGGTGGAATTTTAACTCAGATCCTACTGACTTCAGGGTTGGTGCTCTATCCACCATGCCACCTCGCTGCCCGAAGGTGTTATTTTCGTCAGTATTTTTTTGGGTCTCTTTTAAGGGCAAGCTGTTGATATATTTGTCATGATTTTCTTGCATCATTCTCATTTCTCTTCCTAATTTTTCCTCTCCTTCTCTTACTTGATTTTCAAGATCCTTTTGAGCTCTTCCATGGCCTGAGACCAATTCATATTTTTCTTGGAGGCTTTGGGTGTAGGAGCTTTGACTTTTTTGTCTTCCGCTGAGTGTGTTTTTTGTTCTTCCTTGTCACCAAAGCCTATAGCTTGACTTTTAAACTTTTTGTTCCTATAGTGCTCTGCTTCAAGGGTAGAGGGTGAACTGTCCCAAGCTTTAGGGGTCTTGTGAAACTGTTTTCAGAGACAGTTCTAGGGACCTATAAGTCTTCAGTTCTTCCAAGGTGGTATGATCTAAAGAGAGGTATTCACTCCTCTCCTGGCCTGTGCTCTGGTCTGTGAGCAACCACAAACACTCTTTACTGCCCTGAAACTGTGAGGAAGGTCATCCTTCCCCTGCTGCAAGTTCTGTTATGCTAGTGCTCCTCCTTTCCACAGAATTGCCACCCAGGACTGCTACCCAGATCCAAGTATGGGCAAAGCAACAGTGCTGCCTCACTGCTAGCAAAGACACCTCTATAATCTCCTGACCAGTTATTTTATCCTCTTACCATCTGTGGGCTGAAAGCTCCTGAAGAAGCTGCTGCTGCTGCTGCTGCCACTTCAGTGACTCCTAAGGGCTGCTCCTGATTTGTTGAGGCCTCGGCTATGCTGGCTTGGCCTGTGCTGGACTGTGCTCCTTTCTCACCCAGATCTAATAGACTTTTCCTGCAGACCTTCTAAGTTGTCATAGCATTTGTGGATTGAGAAGTCTGAAAACCACCACGGCTGCTAATGAATCAATGCCCTGAGCCCGGTTCTGGGTTTCCTTGATCCCAGTATGCACTGGCATGACTTGTGCTGAACTGTGCTCCTCTCTCATCCTGGTGCAACAGATCTTTCCTGTCGACCTTCTAAGTCGTCTTAGTCTGGAAATTTATTTCACTCTGTCTTTTTGTGGGTTCTGCTGCTCTAGAATTTATTTAGAGTAATTTTAAAAAAAGTATTTGGAGGGATTCAGGGAAGAACTCAGGTGAGTCCCTGCCTTTACTCCACCAACTTGGCTCTGCCTCCCAGCTCACCATTTTCTGATGGACTTTAATGAACATTTTGGTTTCCCCTCCTGGAAGGCTAGATAGTACCTTGTGGTGGTGTGATGTAGGGGAATTTTTGTTTGGGTCTGAGTTGGATTATATGACTTTGGAAGTCTCTGAAATTCTTTGTTAAACCAAACTCATTAGTTTAGAATTTGCAGAGACTGCATTTTTTTTTTTAAACTTGGGACAACACTTGTTCTGAAGCATTTCTCCTATTCTCTTTGATCACTGACAATGGAAGTGAAGTCACATCTACCTAAGTTTTGTTTTTGGTACCCTGAGATGCTCTAGAACTGGTGATTTGAACTCATCTAGGTGATTTAGGGTTATCATCATTAATAAATCTCTCTGATTATCTTGAGTTTTAATCCCTGATAGTCCTACCATCCCACCTTATAGATTAATCATGTTATGTCAGATCTTTTCTGTATATAGTGATAGATACAGGCATTGTATAGTTTTTAATGGCAGTAAGAATTTGGGGACACTCTAAAAGACAAATTTATTCAGGCTAATTAAGTACATTAGGAAAAAGCAAACAGCTATGTAAAATCTGAAAAGGAAAAGCTTATTACTAATTGGGACATTAAAAAAACTTGTTGGAAGAGGTAGCATTTTAACTGGAAATTAGAGGATGGATAGGATGTGGAAAGATGTGGGAGGCCATTCTAGGCTTCAGGAACAAAGTAAGCAAAGGCCAGAGACATAAAAATGCAGAATATAGAGGGGACGAGAGTAACCCGGTTTGTTTGGAAATTGTATGTGGAGGGCTTTCCAGCAAAATAAAGTTATCATTGAAGGTAAATGTGCTGCTAAATTGTGGAAGACTTTGAAAACTAAATAAAAAAAGTTTTAACTTTGATGGCAGGATAGAACAATCGAAGGATTTTGAATAAAGGCATGTCACAACCTAATTTGTGTTTAATGAAGATTGATCTGATTGTGGCATGAGGAATTTTAATAGCAGTAGAAGTTCAGGTGAGTGGAGGTGAGTTAGAAATTCACTGAAATGGTTTATCAGGGGTGGGGAACCTATGGCCTCAAGGCCACATGTGGGCCCTGTAGGTCCTCAAGTGCAGTTTTTTGATTGAATCCAAACTTTGTGAATTCAGTCAAAGGGTTACACTTGAGGACCTAGAGGGCCACATGTGGCCTCGAGGCCGCAGATTCCCCACCCCTGGTAGATGAGCAGTGGTGATCCTCTGTTCTACTGTAATGCTGCCATCAGAAAAAAACCCAGCTATTCCAGAAATAGAATGGTCAGAACTTGGCAAGTATTTGTATATGAGCTGGGTGGAAGAAGTAATAATCATAGATAAAACTGAGAGTGTGGACATGGTGGGGACCCTATACAGATTTTATACACCCATATAAATACATCAGGGAAAGGGTAAAATTAAAATTTAGTATGTCGCTTAAAATCGACTGATTTTTGAATTCTACATTAGATTTTTGTGTTTGTTGTGTAGCCATGTGTGTAATGGAAGGGTTTGAAGAAGATCACTAAAGTAAGACTTAATAACTTATTTTTTAACTGTGTAAACAGAGAAAAAAAACCACCCTAAACAATGGGTTTCTTTTCTCTCTGCTTTTGGTCACACAGGAGCAGTAAGGAGGAGAAAACAATAGTTTACATGCCTGAGAAGTAATTAAAGGTTGTGGGTCAAAGAAGGTTAAACCCAGGAAGTCCTTTTGTGTTGGGAATTTGGACAGTGCATTTTCACTACCTGATTAGAATTTGGATATGAGATTCTGAATAAGCCATCTTTCAATCATTATTTTTGAGAGAGATTTGAAATTCATTATCCTTTTAATGTAATTTATAGAGCTTGGGTATCTTTGATACTTTGAAACTTTGAAAACTTTTTAGTGCTTGATTCCAAAAGGTAAGTCTATCTAAATATAAACATCAAGGACATAGATGGCTTATTTAATAATTTCTATTAATTAATTAAGCATAATTAAATAAATAATCACATATAATACAATATTACTACTTTGATATCCTTGAATATTTCTCTGATCTAGGAAGTTGAGAAAGAATTTTTCTTCAGTGATAACAATAATAATTATAACTATATACAATATGTATGTATATAAAACACATACGCATGTATACATGTATATACATATATACATTTTTTGTCCCTGACCTGTCATTTCATTGGTATAAGGGACTACCCATGTGAAATTCCCTTTATTTAAGCAAATGGTAACTACTTTGGCTGTGGGATTGGGATTCAGATGACATGAGTTTGAATCCTAGCCCTGCCACTTATATGTGCAACCTTGGCAAGCTGTTTTAGATTTTTTTCTTCACCCCTGGAAGGGATTAGAGTAGATAACCTCTATGATCCTTTCCAGTTTAAATCCTATTGTGTCCAAGTGAAGCCATTCCTTGTAAGAAGAGTGTATAGCTTATATCTATAAATTGATTTATAGCTTTTGTAGCACTCTTCCTCCAAATGATTTTGTAAGGTAGGCAGTGAAAGTATTATTGGTCTCATTTTACAAATGAAGAAATAGAGGCTCAGAGAAGCCAAATGATTTGTTCATAAAGTAAATATTACACCCGGCACTAAAATTTAGGTGTACTGCCTTTTCTACTACATGTCTGCTGCTTCTCCTAAAACAAAATTGTGATGTTTTATAACAGACTTTGAAATATTTAATGATGAAAGTCTTAACTAGAAGTTTCACAAGTTTAAAGAAATACCAATGCTTCTTTTGTAAAATTACTGACAATATCCTGCTGTAAAAGATGGTTGAGAATGAGAATTTAATACTACTGCCCTTCTAATCTCTGTTAAAGAGGGGGAAAAATCAGTTATACTGTGTTTTAAAAGTCTCATACTCCACTTTAACAGAAGAGAATGCTGTACTCCCACACTTAACTTTAGAAGATAATAAGGGGCAACATTGGGTTTGTGAGGGGCCAAGGACCCCAAATCAAATAGTGGGGAATGGGAAGTTGGTCTTTGATGCAGCTGAATTGTTTCTGAGTGATGTCTGTTTTTATGCAGTTAAAAATGATGGTAAAAGGAAGAGCCAAGATTTATGAGGAAAGAGAACAGAATATGAATTGTGGTTATGAATAGCTCCTTGTTGGTGAAGCTGTTTGGGGACTAGTTTGGGGACTAGGATATAAATCCTTTTTAGATTAAAACTTTATTCTAAAAAAAAAAGTCAATAGCTTTCCATTTGTAATCAGAGGAAGCCTGTGTCTTGAGTGAAGCATTCACCTCACATTTAGATATAGACTTTTTTAAAGTAAGAAAAGTTTTAGATTATATCATCTCTGTATCATTAATTAGGAAAAGGGAATGAAAGGGCCATGATTTCATAAGTAGCAAACTTTCTCTGCCAGGGCAGATCAGCTGTTCTGCACTTTCATAGCCTTAGAAAACTTGAGAGCAACTTTCTGTATGACTTGCCCAGGGTCACACAGCCATGTATCAGAACCAGGTCTCGTACCCAAGTCTTTCTGACTCCAAGGATGGCTTTCTAAGCTGCCTCTCCTAAACTGAATCTTCAAATACATATTATTCTAGGTAGCAGTAGCTTACACTAGACTGTGAAAGTGATTCATGGCTCTGTAGTATTCCTGTTGGGTGGTTTTAAAGCTAGTAATAAAGACTGCCTGAGTTTAGGTGAACTATAGTGAATGCAGGGGAAGGCTAGTAGAGGTATCTGAAGGAACGAGGGGATGGTAGGACCAGGTTTTGGATCCCACTTCTGTCACTTTACTATCTGTGTGACTTCAAGCAAGTTACCTCCTTGCTTGGGGGGCCTCATTTCCCTCACCTATAAAATGAAGAATAGCTACTCTTCAGGGTTTCAGCTTTAGTTTCTGTGATCTACAGTCCTGGGTTTTAAGCACGATTTGTGCTAACTTTCTCAAGTTAACTAATGTTGCAATGGTTAATTCCATTAGTATGAGGCTCCTGGATTGGAGCACTGCATAAAATAGTTTTGGGAATTAGATCCCATTTGTGATCCAAAAAAGTTTCCTTTTCTTTCTCCTCCTAAGAATTTAGAGAATTGTCTAAGGGCCTTTCTGTTTATATAGGCAGGCCTGCAATATTCTTGCTAGAAAGAGTACATGGAGGGGTTTGTAATAGCTTTTTTTTTTTTTACAGGCTTAAAACCTTTTTACCTATGTTTTTTAACATGTATAATTTACCTACCAAACATTATATGTCACTTAGTAGGTGTGACTTACCTACTATACATGTCCTGCTCAGAAACCTTCAAGGACACCCTACTGAGTATAAGATAAAATATGAACTTCTTGGCATGGTTCTTTGCAATCTGGTTCCAGTCTCCTTTTCCAGTATTGTTTCACATTCCTTGTGAAATCCAAATGTATCTTGACCTGCACTTTCTTACCTTTTCTTAATTCATATAGGCTATATTCTTCCATGCCTGGAATGTATACTTTACATGTCTGTTCCCGTTAAGAACTTTCTTTTCCTTCAAGGCCCTGCTTAGCACCCACATTCTCCTATGAAGCCTTGCCTAATTCCTCTTCCCAAGGTGAAAGTCACCTTAGAAGCAAGATAGTGTCATGGATAGAGTACAGGACTTAGAGCCAGGAAGTTCCAGGCTGACATCCTACCACAAACATGTATTGGCTCTGTGGCCTTCGGCAAATGGCTTAACTTTTCTGAATCCTAGTTTCATTAGCTTTAAAATGATGGTAATAGTGCCTTTCTTACAGAGTTGTTGTGAGGCTCAAGTGAGAAAATATAAGTGAAATATTTGTAGGCCTCTAAGCATTATTTCATATACATATATACACACACATATACACACACAAATACACATATACACCAGATGTGTGTGTATATGTGTGTGTATATATGTATATATTTATATTATATATAAAGTGCTTTGAGGTAAAATATCTATCTATGATGCTTTGAGATTTATAAATACATTCACACTTGAACTTCACAACCCTGTGAAATAGGTACTGTGTCGTAATTTTAAATATTTTGTTTAATTTATATTAAATCATATATTTGCTTTTTTGTGAAATGCAATAATAATAATAATTATTGTTGTTTTGTCCCTCTGCAAACTTTCTTATACCATTTTGGTTATTTCCTTTTCCTTTATTACATTTTTGGATCATAGTTTTAGATCTAGGAGGGGAACTTTTTAAAGACTTCAAATATAGGGTGTATTAAGTACCCATTATGAGCCTGTAATTATTCTAGGTGCTTTTTAAATATGATCTCATTTGATCCTCACAACAACCCTGTCAGATCTGTTATTATTCAGTGACTTGTCCAAGGTCATACAACTAGTTTTGGGGAATAGATTCAAACTCATAGTCTTTCTGACTCCAGGCCTGATATTCTATTTGAGTAAATTAATCTTCAAATATCAAGGCATCAAGGTGGTACAGAAGATAGTGTTGGACTTGGAGTCTAAGTGCACTTTTTGTGCTAAGAGTCAGAGAAACAAAGATGAAGAATGATGTAAATCCTGACCGCAAAGAACATGTAGCCTATTAGGGGATCAGATGAGCCTACCCTTCTTTCAAAATTTGACTCAAATTCCACCCTATATTTGAAGTCTTTAAAAAGTTCCCCTCCTAGACTGAGACAGTACAACCTGATTCCTCTCATTGATGAGTGAGCTTTATGTAAGGGGTGAAGGAAAAGACATTTTTCCTTGGGTGTGAGTGCTGCAGGGCTCACTGTCTTCAGAGTACCATAGTTACACATATTTGAAAGAGAATTGCTCCAAATGCTGCCCTGTTACCTTTGTGTTCCATCATGCTTCACTCTCAGTTCACTATAACGTGAAAAATTTGAAGTATTTGAAGAGCTGTTATGTGGAAGAATTGTTAGACTTGTTCTCTTTGGCAGAAAACGGAAAAACTAGAAGCAGAGGGGCAAGTTTCAGAGAGACACATTATGGCTGGATTTGAGCTGCCGGATATTGGAATGAGTTTCCTTGAAAAGCAGTGCAATCCCCGTTACTGTGGGTAACCAAGTGATGGCTGGATAAACACTTATCCATATGTAGGGAGGGTTCTTGCTCAGTTATGGGTCAGACTAGATGATTCCCCCTGAAGTACCAACTCATATCCACAGAGTAACTCTCCTTTGGGTAGAGGATGAGGAACATTTGTGACAGAGGTAAAAGTGAGGCCTTACATTCTTAAGGAAGGTCCCTAGTAATCTTCCAGAAACAAAGGGGGAGAATTAGGCTAAATGCCCAATGGATACAATGTGTTATTAAGTCGATGCTGATATCATCTCCGAGTCAAAGAGGAATCAGATATTTCCGTGTTTGAATTGACTGGCCACAAGTAGAATTAAAGAAAATATTGTTCTCTCAGCCAATGAGATTGCTATTATTTGCATAAGTTACTCATTCCCCATTTTTATCAGTGCTACTTGGATGGCAAAAAATATAATGGAGTCTCACATGACTGCTTTAATGGTTAAGATTTTAGAAATTTTTTTAAAAAGAGCATCCATTAAATATTCACAAAAAGAACATAAAATATTTGTGCTCTTGAAAAAAAAAATCACTGTCCTATCCATTGACTTTCCACGACTCAATAAAATCTTTTAGTGAAACAATTAAGTATTATCAAACTACATAAAACAAACCTTTGGCTATATCTGAAAGTGTCTGCCTCATTTCATACCTCTGCCACCTCCTTTTTGGGGGGGATGAGAGACATATTTTCCCTCAATCTGCTCAAGTCGTGATTAGTCACTGGACTGATCAGAGCTCTTTAAACTTTTGAATATTGTTTTCCTTTTTATAACTGATAATTGTGTAAATTATTATCTTGGTTCTACTTATTTCACTCTGCATCAATTCATACAGATCTTTTCATATTTCTTTGAATTCTTCATATTCCTCACTTCTTATGGTGCTATAATATTCCGATATATTTATACACCACAATTTGTTCAACCATTCTCTAATTATTGGGCACCCACTTTGTTTCCAGTTCTTTGGTACAACAAAAAAAGTTTTGTTAAAAGCATTTTAAAAAATATATGGCCCTTCTCCCTATGCCTATGTTTGACCCCCTTGAAAGGTATATATGCCTAGTCATTGGGTCAAAATGGTACAATTTAGTGACTTTTTAATGTAATAGAATGTCTTTTTTAAAAAAGCATTTTAATATCTTTTGGTTTTATATAACTAAAATTTCTCCCAGTGTTTCTCCTTCTACTACTCCCCCTATCTTCCTCACTGAAAGATATTCTATATAACAAAAAATATTGTTTAAAGAAAAAACAAGAAAAGGAAGATTAAAAAATAAGTAAAAATCAATCAACACATTAAAGTCTTCTAATGTATCACACCCATGAACCTCCTGCCTTTTCCAAGGAATGGGGTGAAAATGTCTTATATCTCTTTTTGGAGGGAGATTCTTTTTATTTGTAATTTTGAAAACTTGTTTAGATTATCTTTGTGTGTGTTTTTTCTTTCCATTTAGAGTATTGTAGTCATTATGTATGTTTTCTTGACTCTATTTTACTTTGCATCATTTTCTGGGCTTCTCTGTATTTGCTACATTCTTTCTTACAGCATAATAATATTATGTTATACTTATTAAACGCAGTGTTTGTTTATCCATTCCACAATTGCTAGGCATCTACATTGTTTCCAGCTTTTTGCTACCCAAAGTACTGCTATAAATACTTTGCTGTATATGGGGACTTTGGTTCATTAATGACGTTCTTGAGGTATATACCTAACAGAGGAATCTCAGGGTCAAAAAGTATAGACATTTTAGTCACTTTGTTTGGATAGTTCCAAATTGCTTTCCAAAATGGTTGTACTGATTCACAGCTTCAACAGTTCACTAATGTTCCTATCTTCCCAAAGCCCTTCCTTCCTTCCTCCCTTCCTTCCTTCCTTTTTTCCTTCCTTCCTTTTTTCCTTCCTTCCTTCCTTTCTTCCTCCCTCCCTCCCTTTCTTCCTTCCTTCCTTCCTTCCTTCCTTCCTTCCTTTCTTCCTTCCTTCCTTAATCTTCCTCTCTTCCACACACATGTAGTTATTCTGGCCTTCTCACATACTATACTCTATCTTCATGCTTTGTTTTCCCTTCTTATTTCTGTTTCTTAGCTTCTTTCAAGACTCAGTTCAAATCCTACCTTCTATAGAAGGTCTTTTTCATTTCCATGTTTTTAGTGCCTTCCCTCCAAAATTACCATGTTCCATCTACTCTGTATATACCATTTATATTATAGTTATTTGTATCTTATCTCCCCTGTAGTAATAGCATCTCCTTGAGGGCAGAGACAGTGTTGTTGCCTTTTATTTTATATCCCAAACGCTTTGCACTGTGCTCTTCATCTAGTTAGAGCTCAAGAACTGCTGCTTAAAACTACTTAATACCTACTGAGTGACTAGTTGAAATGCTGCAGAGAAGTCGAGACAGATGAAGTCTGAGAAATGCCCAGTGCATTTACTAGTGTGGCACCCATTGGCCTGCCCAGGTCACCTGCCCACCCACCCAGGTATGCTAAGTGCTGGGTATACAAAGAAAAGCAAAAAACAAAAACAAAAACAAAAACCAGGAAACAACATGCAAATAACTATGACATGCATACAGAGTAATTTGGCATGTTCTTAGAGGTAAGTAGCATTAAAGGTGATTGGGAAAGGCTTCTTGTAGAAGGTAAGATTTTAACTGGACCCCAAAGGAAGCCATAGAAGCTGGGAGGTAGAGCTGAAAATTCCAGGCATGGGGAAAACCACTGAAAGTGCCTGCAGTGGGGACATGAATGTCTTGAATAAAGGGCAGTGAGGAGGCCACTGTCACTGGATTATATAGTAGTAATGTCTGAGGAGACTGGAAAGGTATGGAGGGGTCAGGTTGTGAAGGGCTTCAGAGGATTTCTCTATCTGAACATGGAGGAATGGATATCCAGGGAATAAGTTAAGTAGATCATTTTGGCTTCAGTATAGAATTCATGAAGTAATGTAGTTCACAAAAAGTTTGGAAAAGTAATCAGATTAATAATAACTTTAAAAGCTCTAATTCTGTGCTTATTGCTTTATGGAGTTTTAACCATGTAGTAAGGTCTTATATTTTGTTCAGGCTGTACTTATTAAATTTCTTTAATTTATTTCCAAATTAATTGAGGGATGAGTTTTCTTTATGTGTTTAAATTTGTTTGGAATTTTAATGGAACATTCTGAAACTTAAATTTGAGAGAATTTTAAAATTTAATATTTTTTTATAACAATAAGAGATAAAGAAATTGAAGCCAGTATTCTGTTATTCAAGGTAGACTAATTGTGTGTGTGTGTGTGTGTGTGTGTGTGTGTGTGTTGTGTGTGTGTGCATGCTTTGGCAGATACTGAAAATGTCAAGCCAATTGACCTCGGAGGCATCTTTAGTATTTATATTTGTTCTGGCGCTTCACTGGAACATTCAGAACAAAAGAAGACGTAATTTGTGTGGAAGGAATTGGGAATTACATTTTTCTAGTCCCTCTCTCTCTCTCAGTAGCTCATGTATGGGCATCAAGTGGAGGTCACTTAGTCACCCTCCTGCACTGGTGCCTCATGAATTTTCTTTCTCATCACTGGTCTGTTTTTAAAAGTCATTTATTTATTTTGTGATATCTTTCATGCTGTTTCTTTCTCATAGTTCCCTATATGTTATGTGCATCAGCCTCCTGGCAGCTCATTGCACCTCTTCATTGCCCTTTGAGTGATACTCATTTTTAATTCTTTGAAGAATGATGTTATATGACTTATAGCCATAGAAATACATGTGGAAAAAATTCTTGCTGGAAGGGATACAATTTTAAAGGCATTAAGGGACTGACTTTTGGAAAGCAGAGGAAAAACTCCCCAAGTTAGAGGTGATTGTAGACTGCTTTTGGGGGAAAAGAAAAAAAAGAAAGAAATGACCAGTATCAGTTAATTACTATGTATCTGTATGCCTGTTACCTTATTTCTATAAAATCTTTACAAAAATGTCTTATGCACATGTCAAATGAAAGTGTATCTACAAAGAAAACACAAGAAAGGGGCACAATATAGGCTTTCAGAGATAATTTTTAACAGCAGATAACATCTGCACAATTAAAAAGCTAAATGAAAGGTATGGAGAAAATATGATCCTGCTATGTTTATAGAATTTTTTTTTAAAGTTGATTTGATTAAACAAAATGAATGCTTAAAGGTTCTCCTCAGGGAAGGTGTATAAAAATAAATAAAAAAAATTATATAGTATTCTAAGCGATGCGACAGTGAAAATTAGCTGCTCATTGATATGCTATATTGACTCCAAGTGCAGTATAGCATTGGGAGTCTATGTTTACCTGAGGTTTTTACCACTGAAGTCAGTGGATCATGGTAGGGGAAGAGTAATATTTGCCTTTCCAAATTTCTGATAGTTGTGACATTTGTGCACAGCTGTCTAAATTTATTGTTTAAAGCTTTATCAAACACCCTAAAACTTGGAAGCTGGTGGTCTTTCCCCCAACTCCCTCTCATTCTCCAATTAAAACTTAAGACTTTCCCTCTTCCCCTATGGGACTGGGTTTAAGTGATATGCAACAGTCCCTCCCTTTTTTCTCTCCAGTAACCTTTTACTGCTGGCCAGCATTTGCTATAGCAATCTGCAAATCCCATGTTGCAAGAATCAGTCCAAAGGTCACTGTTTTTCTTTGGATTATGTCTCAGATTTCCTCAAAGAGTCTTGTGGATGATGCTTTCCAGGTCTATGAATTGCCTTAGGAATAACACTGACTCCCAAGTCTTTAATGGTCATGACATTGTGGCACAGATTGGAGACTAAGAGTTAAGTCCAAGATCTAGTGGCTGGACTTGAGTCCGAGTTTTGTACAACAAATCCTTTAGTGTTAAGGGGATGTGAAGTTTGAATTCAGTGAAAGGGCTACATTGGACGACCTAGAGGGCCACATGTGGCCCTGAGGCCACAAGGTTCCCCACCTCTGGCCCAGCCAAAGGCATTTCTTGTTAGAGAGAACTTTGCAACTTAGATGCTTTAGTAATGTCATGGGAGAGTAGAACAGCAGTCTATGAGAAATTGTCCAGACATTTTGCTAACGGGCTAACTTGTGACTAGTATGTTTTAGTAAGTTAGTGCTGGAAAGTACCTTAGAGGTCACAGTCCAATACTACCATTTTACGGAAGAGAAAACTGAGTCACTGAGAAGTGAAGTGATTTGCCCAGGGCACCAGGTAGTAAGTGTCAGAGTCAGGATTCAAATTCAAGTTTTTCAAATCCAAATAGAGTACTTCTTTTTTTTTTTTTTTTGGAGGGCAGTTGGGGTTAAGTGACTTGCCCAAGGTCACACGGCTAGTTTTTTGTGTTAAGTGTCTGAGGCCGGATTTGAACTCAGGTACTCCTGACTCCAGGGCCGGTGCTCTATGCACTGCACCACCTATCCGCCCCCAAATAGAGTACTTCTTAAAAAAAATTTTTTTTGTTTTCTATGCTAAAGTTTCCATACCATACCAACAAACAAATATGAAACTGAATCTTTGTTATGTCCAGCTTTAAGACATTAGTTCTAAAACTATCCTGCTTGTCTTTGTCTTCATCTGAACTTTCTTCTGTTCTCTTAGCTCTTTTTCTAAATATTTTATTTAATGCTATTTTCTTTCTTTTTTTTTCTTCTTAGTGTGTTTAACTTTCCACATTCCCTCCAACAATTTTATTTCTTTTTTTTAAAATCATCTCTGCCAATATAATGGCTATGATGAGAATTTCAGAGTTGTTTTAATGTACGTTTTTCTTATTTTTAGTGATTTGGAGCTTTTTTGCATATGATTATTTATAACTTAAATTTATTCTTTTGAGAACTGCCAGTTTATATCCTTTGACCATTTATCTAATGGGAGATGTCTTTTTGAATCTATTCCTTATGTATTTTGGATATGAGACCTTTCTTTTCTTTTTTAAAATTTGATTTGTTTACTTACTTTTACTTTACAAGATTCAGTTCCATAATCTCTTGAGTTTCAAATTTTCTCCACTCCCCCTCATTTCCCTCCAACCCCATGGTGGCATGCAGTTAAATACTGGATCTGCAAATGTTTTCAAATTGGACATTAGTCTGGTTGTATAGAAGGGTTGTAATCAATGGAGTGAACAATGGGAAAAAAGAAAGAAAACCAAACATGGAAAAGAATGATAGCATGTAGATTGCTTCAGTCTCCATTTAAGCTCTGGTCTCTCTCTCTGAATGTAAATATGTCCTTCCATCCTGAGACTTATAGAGTTGTCTTATAACTATGTGTTGCTGAGAAGAGTCGAGTTTATCAAAGTTGGTTGTCACACATACAATGTGTCTGTGATTGTGTACAAATTTTTCCTGGTTCTGCTCTTCTCACTTAGCATCAGTTTGTATAAACCTCTCCAGGTGAATTTGAAGACTGTCTTTTCCCCATTTCTTATAGCACAATAGTATTCCATTACATTCACATACTACAACTTCTTTAGCCATTCCCCAATTGATGGGCATCCCTTTAATTTCCAGTTTTTTGCCACCACAAAGGGAGCTGCAATAAATATTTTTGTGCATATGGGTCTTTCTCCCACTTCTATGATCTATTTGGGGTACAACCCAAGAAGAGTTCCACTTGGTTTTGATGGTTGTTGTTTTGTAATATGTAAGCATACCTCAGATAGTGCACTTTCAGTTACAGACCATTACAATAAAGCAAATATTGCAATTAAGTGAGTCACATGAATTTTTTGGTCTCCCAGTGCATATAAAAATTATGTTTACACCATACTGTAGTGTATAAAATGTGCAATATTATTAGATCCAAAAAAAACCCCATACCTTAACTAAAAATTACTTTATTGCTAAAAAATACTGTCATCTGAGCCTTCAGCAAATCATAATCATTATGCTGTTGGAAGATCTTTTCTCAGTGTTGATGGCTGCTGACTGATCATGGTAGTGGTTGCTGAAGTTATAGGTGACTGTGGCAGTTACTTAAAATAAGACAATGAAGTTTGTCTCACCTATTGACTTTCATTAGAACACTTAAAGTCCATTGTAAGGTTTTTTTTTTGCTTTTTT
>CM053595.1:176614111-176674902 GCA_028646575.1 Pseudocheirus occidentalis
GGGGGGGGGGTTACATTCCAGACTGAGAAGTTTTCACTAATTTCATGTTCCACACACCTCTGAGTTCAAACCTTTCATTTTACAGATGAGGAAACTAAGGCTGAGAGAAGTTGAATGATTTGTCCAGGTTCACACAACTAGAAAATGTCTTAGGCAAGATTCAGTTGCATCATCATGTTTGTATTCTGTGTCTCTTCAGCGAGATTGTCAGCTTCTGGAATGTCAAGGACTGTGTCTAAAATTTCTTTTATGGTTCTCTGATTCCTTGTTCTGTGCCATGCCCCAGATAGGCACTCAATAAATACTTTGACTTTATTAATGAATGAAAATTTGATGGAAAAGATCATAAGATTGTAGATTTTAACCTGTAAGGGATTTCAAAGGATATATAGACCATCCAGGTCATTTTACAAATGAGTAAATTGAAGCTGAGATTCTTTAAGTGACCCAAGGGCAAATAAGTAACAAAGGGTTGTATCAGTATTTACATTTAAGGCCTGTGGCACAAATCCAGAGCTCTTTCCAATGCACAATACTGAGTTGTGAGCAAAAATTATGGTTTGAACTTGTTTGGCCAAAAGTGCCCAAAGGCCACTTGGTATTGTTGAATGAGCACTGACTTGAAAGTAATGGGTTCAAGCCCCCAACCCTACCACTTTTTTACTCTGTGAAATTCAGTCATATTACTACCCTGTGGATTTTAAATTTTCTCTTCTGTTAAATAGGGTTGATGATATTGCTATCACCTATCTCCCAGGACTGTTTTAGGAAAATGCAATGTAAACACTAAAGTTCTCTTTTAAAAAATAAGCTTACAATTGTCATTATTTCTTGACCTATTGTGATGTAAAACAAAGACTTAGCCATGTGATGAAATATGAGATAAAGGGTCTCTATTGTTACTTGATGTTAATGAATGCTAATACTTTGCTTTGTCATTTATTTTTAAGTGAAGACCAGGTTAATAAAGAAGACAGCCCTCTGGCCAAATGGGTTGCAGATCCTGCCAATACTGCATGGATGGAAAGTGAGTGTCCTTAAAAACAACTCCAAAGGAGAAATTGCTGAATGAAAGGTTCACTGACAAAATTGCTAAATGATAGAAAAAATTCAACCATTTACTAAAAATGAAGCATTATACAGGGCTGCTAGGTGGTGCAGTGAATGAAGCACTGGCCCTGGAGTCAGGAGGACCTAAATTCAAATCCGTCCTCAGACACCTAACACTTACTAGCTGTGTGACCTTGGGCAAGTCACTTAACCCCAATTGCCCTGCCTTCCCCATTCCAAAAAGCAAAAAAAATAAAAAAAAAATGAAGCATTATAATAAGCGGTCATTCTGAAGAGAAGAAATTTTTTTCAGTGACCCTAGGTCTGGAATCTAGTAGTTTGTTTAGTACAGAATTACCTCCACAAGTGAAGGTGCTTCAGTCACTGGGTATGCCAGGAACTCAACTCCTCTTGACTTCTCTTTGCTTCTGGAAATCACGTACCTGTAACCAGCTTTAAAGAACATGGGATTGTAATGCTCTGATTTCCAGCCGACAGTCAGCAGTAGATCTGCTGGAACGTTCACAGACTTTCTGTCTCTTTATTTGCATTTGAACCAATTCCCTTTCATGGAAATTTATTCTTTTTTTTTCCTGGAAAAGGCTGGCCCATGTGGCAGACAGCATATGTGATCTTCTAAGCATGTACAGTTTTGTAAGACTGTGAATATTTTTAGCTAGGTTGATTTTTTGAGGGTTGTGGGGTTTTTTTTTCTTTTAGTAGAAAAACAAAAATTGGTTCCCTAATTACCTCTTTTGTTATTTGCTGGCTCACTAATTTCTCCATAATTGGCTTGTGTGATTGACTTACAAGGTAGAGCTATCTTAGCTATCCATAATTATTAAATTATCTGCTGGGATGTTTCATTCTCCGTTTTAATTATGACACTGTCAAAACAAAAAACCTATCCTAATTGGATGATTCTGCTCAGGGGATATTAAATCAGCATCAATTTACCATAAAATTATGGACATGCTATTCCAAAGCAGTTTAATTCCAAAACTAAATTAATCTGAATTTTCTTCCTTTAGTCATTCCTCCTATCCAGATGACAGCTAATTAGAAGGGCTACATTTTAGTACAAACAGTAAACTGGCACCCCTTCAACAGTAGCAAACAGCAGTCATGCAGTGCAATGGAAAGAATGCTGAATCAGCAGTCAGGGTCCCTAGCTTTTTGTCCTCATTCTGTAACCAGCGAGTCATGTGATCCAGAACAAGGCACTTCCCTAACCTGGGCTTCAGTGTTCTCATTTATAAAATGAGGTATTTGAATCTTCAAGATCCCTGCCAATTCTAACATTCTGTAATTCTCATCAGAACCCAAAGTACTACAGTGGTATTGATCATAAATGTTATTAAATAAGAGTAAATATTCTCTTATGTGAAAAGTATGATGGCAAGAAGGGTATAGGGCATAGTCTCAGTATGGTAATACTTTTCTCTAGATACCGTTTAGTTTAAGCTAAATATTTAAATGTTGAAGTAAAAGGGAGAGGGAAAAAAAACCCAATGATGCTTTTAAACACACACACACACACACACACACACACACACACAGAGGATACCGACAAAGTGAAATTAACCCAAAGTCAAAACAATCAGGATGTTAAGGGTTTTAAGACTATGACACAATAAAATCTGCAGGTGGGATGTGGCAGGGGAATGTGATAGCTGTCTTCAGGTATTTGAAGGGCTCCCTTCTAGAAGAGAAGTCAATCTTGTTCTTGATGCCAGAGGCAGACCTGAGGAAAGATACTTGCAAAGAGGTAAGATATGACTAGACTCAAGGGCATTGTTTCTAACAATCAGAATTCTCTGATAAATATTTGGTTCCTCTTCAGTAGAGGTCTTCTAGCTAAGACTCAGAGGACTGACTGAATACATTATATGACAGAGTCTTAGTTATACTTAGTCATACTTTTTGTACAGCATATATAGATTTAATATAAAGTAGCAGCACTGTGCTCTAATCTGGGGGATATATTATAATCTACTTAAGTCTATCATTTTATTATGCAGATATTTTAAGGCAGAGTTATAGTTAAGAAAATGATTTTTAATATAAGGAGGAGCAATTATTGGATTTAAAATCTTTTGCCTATTTTTCTACGGAATTCCCAGGTGGGTACAAGCGCTGTTATAACATGGTTCAAGCTTTTGTTGGGGCTTGTTTAGTAGGATTTCAAGCTAATTGGCTTTGGTTGTTTTTCACCTTAAGGCTGGCAGTCTTGGAACTTGACTTTCCTTTCCAAAACCTCATTTACTTCTTTTGATATTCTTCATCAAGCCTCAGAGATTACAACCATAAGCAATAAAAAATAAAATAAAACATGATATTCCCTCCAGAAACATCCCTGAGATGGTTGCAGATTTCTTCTGGGGAAAATATTCTCTCTGGATTTGGAATCAGAAGATCTAAGTTCCAATTCTTCCACTTATGATTTTTGCAAGGTGACCTTGAACAAATCATGTTGTGGCTCAGTTTCTTCTTCTGTAAAATGAGAGGGTTTGAATAGATGACATCTAAGATCATGTGATGGTGCCTGTTAGTTTTCAGTCTCTGGTGTTATGATAATGCTTTTGGTGTTTTAAAGTTAGATGGCAGCATGTACATTATTCAGGGACTAAGTATCTGGGAGAGAGAGAACATTTTATCAAAGGGTGCAGAAAAATCCAGCAACAATTTTGATCTACTTAATGTTGTGGGTGGCCATGTGGCCATCAAAATATCATCCAACTGGCACAGTGATTTTTATACACAGTACACTCATATATCACCTTCTAGCCTTACCTTTTGAAAAAGTCGTAGTATTAGTTTTAGAAACCTTGTTGTGTAAAATGTAAATAGCACTGAACTGTTCTTGCCTAGGTTGTAAACATGTTTGTTTTGTCATTTTAGACCCAGAAGAAGTGATTTATGATGATGTTCCAAGAGAAAATTCAGACTCAGAACCAGGTTTGACTTGAGTGCAAATTAGATGTGGGATAGTTATCCTAACATCTTTTTATCTCCATGTATATGTATAATTTATTACTTTGAATATCTGATCTATAAATATATTTCATGATGGCTTATCAGAACTTACAGTTTTGTGTCTATTCTTTCTCTCTTTCCTTCCTCCTCTTTTCTTCTTTCTTTTTATTGATTATTATTATTATTACAGTGGTTTTGGTCATAAATGTTATTAAATACGAGTAAATATTCTCTTATGTGAAAAGTATGATGGCAAGAAGGGTATAGGGCATCGTCTCAGTATGGTAATACCTTTCTCTAGATACTATTTAGTTTAAGCTAAATATTTAAATGTTGAAGTAGAAGGGAGGGGGGAAAACCCCAATGATGCTTTTAAACACACACACACACACACACACACACACACACAAACAGGACACCGACAAAGTGAAATTAATCCAAAGTTAAATTTATTGAATTTTGATTCTGTTATCATCTTTGTTACCATGGGAAAGGCAATATGGTACAGTAGTTAGAACCCAGTTCTTGAAGTAAGAAACACTGAGTTTCAGTCTTGTCTCGAACACTTGCCATTTACATGACTGGATAAATCACTTCACCTGTCTGAGCCTTGGCTTCCTCATTTGTAAAATGGGAGTCATATATTCTGACAACTAAATGAGAGATAGTACATGTAAAGTTCTTTGCACATATTAAAGTAGCCATGTGGATGTGAGTTGTTGATGTTATTATGATAACCCTTCCCAGGATTCAGTTTCCTCACCTGTAAAATGAGGGAGTCATACTTGATGGTCTTTAAGGCCATTCTCATTTCTAAAGTTTATTTAGAACTCTCGAGGACTGCAGATACCACTGAATATAATTTTCTAAGTCTCAGTAGACAAGATTGACCAAACATAGCTGTCTGACTTCAAGTCTCCTGGGCTTACTCACTATAGTGTCCAAAATGTTTGTGGGGAAAATGCTCTAAAAATTGCTTGGGGCAAAATCTGATCTCTTAGGGAATAACAATGGACTATGTGTGAGATCTTTCAAACCACATCCACTAGGTGAGGGTATTGAAGGGTCTCTAACCAGCTGGATGATCTCAACTGAGAAGGAAATTGCCCAGGGCCAAATTCCAAAATTATTGTGCTCTGATGACACACAGCTTGAGTCCTGTCAAACTAAGGGAAGAACTTGCCAATCAGTGGACTTGTAGGGAAAAACAGATGCCAGTGGCAGACTTGAGATGTTTTTCCTGGCAGTGAGAGAAAAAGCTCTTTGGATCCAGGCCCAATAAAGGACCCAAATCATTCTCTTAGAACTTGACATTGCATTAAGATACCAGCCATCTTGTAGCCCTTGAAAGAGCCAGAATAATGGTGGAGAACAAAACCATATGGAGGAAAACCAAAACCAAATATGGAGGGAAAAGTCAACAAGAATTAAGTACCTATTATGTTTTGGGAACTGAACTTAGCTGAGGATATAAAGGAGAAAAAAGAAAAAAAGGACAAAGTGTCTTCTCAAATTATCTACTGGTCAGTCAGTCAACATTTATTAAGCTTCTTCCAAGCACTGTGCTAAATACTGGGGATCCAAAGAGAGGCAAAGAACAGTCCCTGTTCTGAAGCAGTACACAATCTAGTTAGTGTGGCCGTACTTGTTAAAACCACATTAATTTTTTGGCATTTGAAATAGCATTGGTGAGAGGAGTCAATGTCCTTGTTCTTCACAAAGTGAGGGAAGCAAAAGATTTTAAGTAGCAGAAATACTGAAAAAAAAAAACCAAAACAATTTTATAAAAAGGCTTATGTATCATTTTCAACAGCTTAATCAGTATTTATTGATTGAATGATTATTGCAAATTTGCTACTGTGCTAGGTCCATGGAGGAATATAGAAGAAATATAATACAGATCCATGTTCTCAGTGACCCTTCAATTCTGTTGTACAGCAGGGTGATCACAAGTTCTGGATCCAAATCCCATGTTTGACACTATCTGTAAGACCTTGAGTAAAGTCATTTAATCTTTCTGGATCCTCTGGGTCTCATTTTCCTCGTCTATAAAATGACAGACTTGGACTAGACCTTCTAGAGCTAAATCTAGGATTATATGATCCTGGATGGGGATATATCCCGACATAGTGAAAAAATAACAAATTGGATAGTAGAGAATATAAACCAGTATTAGATCAAGTACCATAGATGCTCCAAAAGAGGGAATTCAGTGAAAGCCAAAGTAATCTGAGAAATGCACCAGACTTGGAGTCAAAAGACCTGGGTTCAAGTCCTCTCCTACTTGCCTGTATTGCTCTGGGAAAGCCATTGAATGTTTGGGCCCAGTTTCACCTCTGTGAAAAGAAGGGTTGAACAGACTAATTTCTGAAGTCCTGTCTACCTCTGAGTTTTCTCTGAGCCTAACTGAGTCATTGAGCCCCGGATTCAAAATAGGTCAACATTGTGCTACCTGGATGACTATTTTGATCGAATTAACCAGACAAACAGGGAGTCATTTTAACCACATAAAAGATTTTCATCATTAAATTGACAGTGTTTTGTGATTTAAATGATTGCTTTAATCTATCAGTTTCTTGGTTTGGTGTTGTATAGACATGGTCTGAGAGTCCAACTCTGTCACTGCCAGTATTATAGAATTATAGATTTGGCTTGGAGAGAAAACTTAGAGGTTGTTTTATTCATTCCCCTCTTTTTAAAGATAAGAAACTGTCTCAGAGAATTATTGATTGAGGCTAAAAAGGTAGCACATTTCAGAATCAGGATTAGAATCCAGGCCCTCTGACTCCAAATTCATCACCCTCTCTGTTGCATCAGGCTGCCTAAATGACCTTAGACAAGCCACATTTTCTCTGTGGGTCTCAGTTCTTCATCTGTTAAATGAGGAGGCTGAACTAGATGTTCACTAATCTACCTAAATGCCAATAAGAAAAATGCAATGATAACTTTATTTCAGAAGACATTGAAGAGGTATGCTATGATGAAACAGTTCATGTCTTTTTTTTTCCAGGCATCTTTTTTAAATGAATTATTTACTTTTCAGGATATTTGACTGGAAATCTAAAATGTACAATGTGCTTTTAGAAGAATTACTGCAGGGGCAGCTAGGTGACACAGGGCAGAGCACTGGCCCTGGAGTCAGAAGGACCTGAGTTTAAATCCAGCCTCAGACACTTAACACTTACTAGCTGTGTGACCTTGGGCAAGTCATTTAACCCCAATTGCCCTGCCCTCCCCCCTCCAAAAAAAACCAGAATTACTGTAAATTCATGAAGAAGCAGATATTTCAAAGAGTTATGATTACATGTCATGTTTAATTTGACTTGAAAAAGTTTCCATTTTTAAATGCAAAAATTCCAAATGCATTCAAATCTTTCTTTTTTTGTGTGCTTTTTTTACATGAGAATCTAATCCCTAGCACTATTTTGGCTATGCCTATTTTTAGTGGCTTGTGAGAGTATTCTTTATAACAAGTTTAATTGAAATAACCCAAAGGATAGACTTAATTAGGGAAATGCCTGCAAGTTTTCACACTATAGGAGTGCCATCTTTCTAATTAGTCTGCATAATTTTTCAATTGAAACTCATTCCAGAGGAAAACCTTACCCAAAATAGACATTTCTAACATGCAATAATTGAAATCAGAGTCATGATGATATTTGGGGCCTTTCAACAAGGGCCTCTTCTAGACACAAATTCTTTAGGAAGATAAATGATTTGAAGTGTTTGCTAAAGATAACAGTCTCTGAGTCTACGTGCTGTCTGCTGTGTAACAATTGAGTATAATTTTGTTCTGTATTTTTTTTTTTTTTACATTCTGAGGTAGGGTAAATAGAGCACTGGAATTAGAGCCAGATAACCTGAGTTTGACTTTAACCTCTGCCTCCTTTCTAGCTGTATGATCACATAACTTCTCTGAACCTCTGTTTCTTCATCTTTAAATGAAGAGAATGATTCTTATCCTGCTTACCTGTTTTGAAGAGAGAATGTACATGAATTTTTTAAGCCCCAAAGCATTATATACACATCAGCTAATACTATTATATTTGTGAGAACATTCTTTACCACCAAAGAAAACAAATTTTTAAATATAGAGGCTGACCTATCTTGGAATCAAAATGTCCATTATGGGTACAGGTTATGGGATAAGATTGTAGTGGTGTTAGTTTTCAGTTAGTTTTCAGGTTTATGGGATAAGGTTGTAGTGGTGTTAGTAAACTTAGGAAGCAGAATTGCACACACATGGACCCCTGATTTTCCTCTCTTTGTAGTGTTCGGTGACTGTTTACCAGCTCCTATAATGAAATAGTTTGAATCATGGGTTTTAGGAAGAAAATTTGCATGAGAGCCTATTAGCACCTAATTCATAGACATGCAAACTGGTTCAAGGGAGAAATTCAGATACAATACATTATGAGCACAGAAAAATTCTACTCAAGAAAATAATAATGAGGGAATAGCTGGTTCTCTATTCTAAGTCTTCTGACTCCAAGTATATTGTTTTCCCACTAAATCGAGATGCCCCTTTGTAGGCTAGAGCATTGGTTCCCACTTAGTGATTTGTGAATCCCTTAAGGGTTCATAAGGATGGTCCAAGGGGTTAATGCTAAAAATTCCCTGTCATCTTAAGCAACAAATAACTATAAACAATATTATGAGTAGCATATTCATTTACTCTAGGGATTCACAACACACTTTTTTTGTGGTGGTTGTTGAAAGGTGTTCACAGAATTAAAAACTTTGGGAACCACTGAGCTAGAGGGACAATTTGAGAATTAGGAAGACTAGGGTTCAATGTTTTTGACAAATACTGACTCTGTGACTCTGGGGAAATCACCTAACCACTCAATGCCACCAGACAACTGCTAAGCTACAGAGCAGGTGCTCATCTGCATTGGTAGACAGAATTCTCTTGTTGGAAAGTCATGCCAATAAAACCACAAGTCTTGTAGGAAAAACAAGGGAATTCTAAGTGTCAAATTAAAAAGCAAGGGTTTCAGTTAATTTAAAGTTTCTCTGAATATTAAAAATAAGAGCATTTCCAATTTTGTTCTTTGGAAGGAACTCCTGTACAGTCAGCCTCTCACTTTCTGTAATGATGTCTGAAACATTCCAAACCTTACCATAGAAAATTATAACTAGCTGAAGCTCATGTTTAAATGTAAATCCAAGTGACTTTCTGCGTTTTCATTTTCATTCCATTTTGGTATTAATGCATGCAGAGGAAATGATTTATGATGATGTTGAGAATGGGGATGAAGGTGGAAACAGCTCTTTGGATTATGGGTGGAGTTCAAGTGAATTTGAAAGCTATGAAGAGCAAAGTGACTCAGAGTGCAAAAATGGGATTCCCAGCTCCTTTTTGCGAGGCAACCACAAAAAACAAGTATGTAACTAAAATACTTTATTCATTCGCATAGGATGGTCTCCTTCCTTTTAAAAATATTTATTTAAAAATATACATTTTAATTCTGAAAATTTAAATAAACAAATTTTAAATAGGAGTTGAAACATGGTTAAGATGGTGAATTCGTGAAACATAGTGCTCAAAGGAGAAGAGTATACTTTTCCGTAATAGATTAATTTATGAAAGATGCTATTGATTTTCATAAAGCATTCATTTTAAGTGTAATAAAGTAAATTACTACATAAAGACATTCCATGATGAATCCCTTAGTAAAGCATCTCCTATATGTGTCTGTTTTGAAAAAGCTATGTTTTCATGTGCCAGTTTTGTTTGAAGTAAGCCTAGCCATATTTTTTTTAAAGGGATGTTTTGGATTTCAACCATTTTTTACCATAAAAAGGAAGAGAGAACAGAGTAAAATGTGTAATAGTTTAAAAGCCTTAAATTCTGCTTTGTTTTCTGTGTGTGTCATGTCTTTTAGATAATGTTCTTTAATAAGTGCTATTGAGTTTAGGGATCTCAAGAGAGACTCTGAAGTTTGAGGAAAGTATTAAAAACATACCTCCTTTTGAGTCTGTCTCTGGCATCAATAGCTGCATCCTATTTTTTTTTTTGAGCTGAAGTTTTAAGAACTTAATAGTGACCTATATACACCTTATCTATGCCTTTATTTTAATCAGCTGTATATAAATGTAGTGGTGTTAAGTACTCATCTTAATGCCACTGGATTTGTGTGGTTATGTGTATCCATATATAAGACTGGTTTCATCCATTTATGTTTTTTCCCCTAAAGTAAATTGGATCACTGAACAGCTAGGTGGGTTCTACTGGTCAGGCTTACTGATCTCACCTATGTGATTAAGGGACTGACCATTAATCATCAGAAATAACTACTTTGACTCTATAAGATGCAGTTTCCATAAATCCTCAAAATACAGCCCATCTGTGCTTTCCAGTTCAGGTTTCAGTGGAACTCATTAAAAAATAATACCACCAGTTCAATTTATAATGACAAATTTGGTTTCCCCGCAGGGTATTCAAGTACAAGCTTTAGGAGATTAGTTCCTTAGATGATGTAAAATGTCCAGAATCATGAAATTTGAGAGTTGGCAGGGATATCACTGGCCAGTCCCCTTCACCTCATATCTAGGATCAGCTATCTTTTATCAAAATGAGGTTTTTAAGAAAACAGATGACTTTCATGAAAGTTTTGAATTTTCATGAAAGGTTTTGAATTTTGTATTAAAATTTCTTTAGAGGTTGTGCATCCTTAAGTTCCAGTAGGATGTACTAATAGATACAAAGACAATTTGTGCACAAGTAGTTGCAGTCATACAGATTTATTGTTTGAATGCCTAAATAAATTAGTTTAGTTGGTTAGAAAGGGATCTCAAACTTATAGCTAATAGATACATTTAATTTACTTTGTCCTTCTTTCCCGGACTATGAAATTAGGGTAAGCCTTCGGTGAGGGAAGCAAAGAATTAGATAATAGAAGTACAAATAATAGAGTGCTGTCAGCTTCAACAGGAGATTTGAGTTTGAGATCTTTGGTTTTGAGACTGGTATTGATTAGGTCACCCCCATTTAGGTTCTCGATTCACTGATCCACTGAAGTCTCATGTGGTAGAGTAAAGGGTTCTCATAGACTGAGCATAAATACTGCTGGTCCCCCCAAAATCTAGAAAGTCTTTAAGGACGGTCCTGCTAATGGGCTGTTTATCTTTTTTGCCTATGGCACAGTCTAACCAGGTTTGAGGATGCTTATAACTAGATTGACTAGAGAGTGATATATATATATATATTTTTTTTTTTGCCACAGCAACTCTTAGAGACCATATTTTGTGGAAGAAGAGTTAAGGATTGCTTGACTGTTTCCTTGAAGTTTTGAAGTAAATAAAGTCTAAGTCAGAAATATAATGTCTTTGGGGGTCAATGTTTCTCTCAAAGAAATCTGGATTCCTCCCCTATACACCATTTCTAGCCATTTTCCTTGAAAGTACTATTTATTTTGCTTTGGAAATAAGTTAGCATAGCTTTCCATTAAGATCCCTTTCCAACTCTAAGTTCCTGTGATTCTGTTACAAAAGGTAGTGGCTTTGTGCAAATGTCTCAGGGCAACTGATCGCCACTAAAAGTAGTGTGATATAATGAAAACATCATTTGATTTATGATCAGCAGGTAGAGATTTGACTTTTGTTACCTATTTTAAGGAGTACTTTGTGAGCATATAATATATGCAAATACTCTTTGTAATCATTAAGTTCTATGCAAAGGTGAACTATTAGTATTATTTATATGGTCCTTATTAGAACAATTCAGACCACATCTCATTGGGGTCCTTCCCAGTGGTGGCCTTTTTATATACAAGATCTGAAACATCACTAACATTTTAGTGAAAGGAGGTCTAAACATTGGCCCTTACTTTAGAGAGATCTTTGTTTCCATACCCACTGGTAACTACAAATAAATATATTATCCTTGAGTTGAAATTGAGTAGATGAGCATTCCTCTCTATGATTCCTATTAAGGAAAGTACCAATTTATTCAACCCTATACCAAGTGCCAGACTTTTAGAGGATGGAATTAAAATCAAGATTTAGCCTACAAAAGAATGTTTAAAACATAACAAAAACCATATATTTTTTAACTTCAACTCAAAAAAAAGGCTCCATTTTTTTTTAAACTTTGCCCAAAATAGCACTGTCTGGGACTAAGCATGAGAAAGGTTGGCCCTGAAGGAGCTGTGTTGTTTTTGTCTGTGTTTCTGAACTATTTATTTTCACAAAAAATAGTTAATAAATTCTGATATTTGGTTAGGGAACTAAACCCATAATGTTGAGAGCAACTCATGTCAGCTTGGAGACTGTTCAAGTCTTTATCAGTTATATTTTTTCCCTGATCTTGCAAAGTAGATGTTCAAAATTGTCTAGCATATTGCCTGCATCTTATTCTGCAGGGCTGACGCAAAAGAATGCCATTTTATTGAAAACACACTAGTAGTTTTATTTAAAACATTTTTATTGTATACAATGTTGAAAGAATGATTTTTAAACAAAAAAATTATTTTTTTTATTTGGTTATCAAGACACCAAGAAGTCTCCAGTCTGGCTGACCTAAAGTAGTTGCTGTCATTCAGTTTTTGGGTTTTAATTTTCCAAAATCATTGGTGCTAAATAGACCATATGATATGCTTGACCTGTTTGTACTTGTGCTTACCAAAAGATTCAAGACATGCATGATCATCCTTGCCAAACCAGGTTCTCACATATGTGCACCATTTGTCAGACAAAATTGCATGTGCGACACTGCCGAAGTACTTTCCATTTACGCTTGTCAAAAAGTACTACAGCCTCTTTTTTTTTGAAAAGATTGTATCTCTTTATGCACTGTAGCTGTCTCATGACCTAACCCGTTTAAAGGAGCACTATGAGAAAAAGATGAAAGATTTGATGGCAAACACTGTGGGAGCGGTAGAGATTCAGCAGCTAAAGCAAAAACATGAGCTGAAGGTAGTGTGGTTAATTTTTTGACCAGCTACATTTTAAATGATGATTTGAAAATAGATTTTAAAAACTTTTTAAAAAAATAATAGCCAAATAGATAGTGATTTTGATTAAAATGTCAACATGGTAATATCTTTAAAATCTTTATTAAAAGCACACTGTCAAGTAACTTTTACTTTTGTTTGGTCTTCTCCATTTTTTGTGTTTCTCCCTGGCCCTGCCCTTGATTTATATCTGTGGAATAGTTCCATATGAAACTAAATTGATTAATTTAAGAATATCTTCTAATTTTTAAGTAACTTATCAGGCCAAAATATCCTCATCACCTTAGCTGTATTATGATGATATCATAGGTCAAAGGGTGATATTAGTGTTATTAAGTAGAACTTGTTTGCTTTTATATATGAAACATGTAGAAAAGGGGATAAGTTAGAGTATAAATACAGAGTCTGATAATATAGATTATAATTACTGTAAGAATATTAAGAAGGCTAAGATTATTCAGAAAAAGGGTATGGAGTAAACGGGTCTCCAAAAATGTTTACAATTTTGGATACAATGAGGAATATATCAGGCTGTTGGTGATGGGGTTGGGAACCATATGGGGATATAAAAATAGTTCATATTGGGCAATAATGACAAATCAGGTTGACTAGGTAAACTGGAGACAGATTTCAAAAGGTCTTGAATTTAGAGGACTTAATTTAGTTTTAATCCAGTAGAATAGAAGGAATAATGATCGATTCTTATGCCAGGGAGTAATGAGGAAAAAGAAGTGCTATAGAAAAATTAGTTTGATAAGATGGTTTGGAGAGGGAGAAAGTAGGGGCAGGAAAGTCAATTAGGATTACATATTAATAGTACAGGAATGAATGAAAAGGTTCTTGACTAGACTAGTATTAGAACTATGAAAATGAGGAGGGCAGGAGAAAGCTAATTGATATGAATTTTCAGGACTTGGTGACTGCAATATATCTAATTATATAGCAATTACATATAGTAAACAGAAGTCTCAGATTTCAAACCTATGGTTGGTCCAGAAAAGAATAATGATATCTGTAGACATGGGAAGTTAAGAATGGGAACTTCCTGGGGATGTAACACGATGAATTCATTCTTGATTGGTTGGTGTCCTGTAGGTAGCTAGAAAGAAGGGCCATGGGTCACAGATAAATCTTAGACATCTGCATTTAGGTATCATAAGCATGGAGGTACTAGCTGAAGTCATAGGAGGAAGTAAACTCTCCAAGGGAGACAATGTAAAGAGCTGAAAACAACTGTTTGAGCTTTAAAGATAACTCACATTGAAGGGATAAGAGAAGGAAGAGGAACCAGAGATAAAGGAAATAAAGAAAAAAGAGAAATGAATTGTTATTATCACAGAAAACAAGTAGAGAATTTCAAGAAGGGAAAACTTCAAGATCAAGTAGAACCAATTGTTAAAATTATTTGATTTCTATATAAAGTGATTATATAGGTTTTTCTCAAATGTTAATGAATGTTGATATTTAGAAATGAATAGAAATATCACAGTTGGCTATTTACTGTACTTTGGTGTTTATTAATTCATACAAAAGGGCCACTAGGTGGCACAGTAGATAGATTGAGGGGCGAGGAGTCATAAAGCTTTAGACACTTATTAGCCATGTGACCCTGAGCAAGTCACTTAACCCTATTTGCCTCAGTTTCTTCATCTGTAAAATGAGCTAGAGAAGAAAATGGTAAACCACTTCAGTATCTTTGCAAAAAAGCCCTAAATGGGGTCACAGAGTCAGACATGACTAAAACAACTGAACAACAAAATGAATGTATTGTCAGAATTTTTGACTTGATATCACTAGGATGACTTAAATAAGAATTTATTAACTATCTATTATGTCCCAATGCCTTGCTTTCTATGCTAGGGATATAATGACGAATATGACATAGGGCCTATTTATAATCTAATGGGGAAGAAGGGAAATGTGTATCCAAATAACAGTAATAAAAGGGAAGAGTATGATGAGTGGAAAGAAGAGAGCTAAGCAAAGAAATCAGAACACATTGATCTGAAAATTTGAGGACAGAGACTTTCATTTTCAGGTAGGGTAATTTTTTTTTCAGGTAAGAAAAGCTTCACTCAGCTAGTACCTGAATGGTGCCTCACATGAAAGGGAGGTACTTCAGTAAGTGGTGATGTGGTAATAGAGAGAAGAGTCTATTCTCAATAAGGGAGATAGATGAACATAGAGCCATGATAGGAGAGGGCAGAATAAGAACAGAGCCCATAGAGGAGCTTAGCTTGACTGCAGTGTTATATACCTGAAGGGAAGCAGTATGAGAAATCTAGAAAGTTAGACTGGAGCCAGATTGTGTCACGTCTTGAGTATTAGGAACAGAAGAGTTATACTGTGAATTTATATGGCATTGGCATAGGAACAGATTATTTATGAATAGAGGCATGACAAGACGAGCTATTTGTTAGGAAGACATCTTTTATGAAGGATCAATTGGAGAGGAGTTAGAGAAGATCAATTAATAAAATTATTACAGTAGTTTAGGTGAGAGGTGATGAAGACCTATCTAAGTGGAAAATAGTTGTTGGGTCTCTCAGACACCTGGTCTTTGTTTGTTTAAAAATCAGCTTCTAATGGGTTCATCGTTGTGTATGATCTGCTTAGCCCAAGTCAGAAGTATATTTACATTGGTGTATGAATGGCTTCAAATGACCTGTTGGCCTGCCATTGTTTTACCATTTGTAGATTTGCAGTCTTATATCAATTGTGACATAAATACAGTGATGACTTCGGTATTTAGATGGTCAAACTTGTAAAGTGGGAGCCCTGAAGAGAACAGAGTTCTGTTTGACCTGGCTCTGTGTGCTCATTGCCCTTTCCACTCTTTTTATATGGTACTAGAATGTTTTGTAGCAGTACCAGGTGTTTTTCTGTCCTCAAGAGAGAAGTGCTTCAGAAAAGTGTTGTATATATACCCAGATATGAATGTATGCTATATAGATATGTCATATATTTAAATATTTAATGACTAATGAAGATATTTTAAGTCAAAAGAAAAAGTCCATCCAAATGATCAATTTGGAACCAAATTACTTGACAGTATTCTTTTAAAAGAAGCTAGTTAAAAGTAGAAATCTATGCCATGATTTTTAATGGATATCCATTGAACTGCATCACTAAGCACCAAATTCATAGCTTACCATTTTTCTTCTCTTACAGATGCAAAAACTCATGCGGGCAGCAAAAGAAGGTACCAAAGATGGCCTTGAAAAAACCAAAGCTGCTGTGAAGAAAGGCCGCTCATTCATCCGGACTAAATCATTTGTTTCCAATGGTCAGTATCTATAGAGTTGATGTCACTGTGTCAAGGGTTGGTATTGTTGTAATTATTATACTTTATACCTGTGACTATCTGTGAAGCAAAGTCAGAATCCTTCCTAGGGAGAGCATATTCATGGAGAACATTATACATTTGTGTTTTCCTTCTTTGAAGAGATGATAGAAGAGTCTTGAAAAATACTCTTAGTGATTGGTGGAAATTCTCCAAAATGGACACTTTTCTCTGTTCTCTGTTACTTTCTATTTACTTTGTATGTATTTGTTCATTCTTATTGATTTAAAAGGTATTTTCTTGCAGTAGAATGTAAGATCCTTGAAAGGAGGGTTTGACTGTGTCACTTTTATCCCTAGTTCCTAACACAGTGGCTGACACATTGTGGTCATTCATTAAATCCTTATTAAACTCTTGAATCGCATGCCAGACTCCTAAGACAAGCACTACACCACAATGCCTTTTAAGGGAGGATTTTAGATTGTAAGTTTCTTGAGGACAAGTGCTGTCTTTTGTTTTTTTGTAACCTCAGTACTTAGAATGGTGCCTGGAACATAAATGGTACTTACTAAAGGTTAATTGGTTGATGATTGGTAGGACATTAAGATTTCCCTGTTGTTCTGACATCATAACGTATAGATGACCAACTCCTCTGTAAACCAACCATAATGCAGGGCCTACCTAGAAGCAGAATATACTGGCAGCAGTCTTCATTCAATAGACCACATGCTGCTTAGAGTGTATAGCTTAGAATTGTTACTGTTTTTTTGACTGGATCAATGGATGTGGAACTCTGTAGTATAATAGTCTTGGATGCCAGTTAAGAGCAGTGCAGAGCCACTAAGGAGTTAAGTGATTTATAAATTAGTTATATGTCAGAGCTGGGATTTGAACATAACATCTTCCTGAATCCAGGGCTATCCCTCTGTTCACTACGTCGTGCTGCCTCTCTGGGACATGGATCATAAATAGCACATCAGACCCTTCTATCTTCTACTGTCTCCTGGAGTCTGTCCAAATTCGTGTTCTTTGCTTCCATGACTCTATCTTTCCATCTCAACTTTTGCTGTTTCCTTTTCCTTCTACCTTCAATCTTTCCCAAGATCAGGATCTTTTCATTATATGGCCAAAGTATTTAAGCTTCATTTTTAGTATTTGATCTTCCAATGTATAGTCTGAATTAATTTCTTTGAATATTGACCAAATTGATCTCCTTGCTATCTAAGGGACTCTCAAAAGTCTTTTCCTGCACCATAATTTGAAAACATAAACTCAGTGTCACTCAGCTTTTCTTATAGTCGAACTATTTGCTACTGGAAAAACCATAGCTTTGACTGTATGGACCTTTGTCTACAAGGTGACATACTGCTTTTCAGTATGCTATCCAGATTTACTATAGCTTTCTTTCCAAGGAGCAAGCATCTTTTAATTGCATAGCTGCAATCACCATCTATAATGATCTTTGAGCCCAAGAATATAAAATCTGACACTACTTACATTTTTTTCCCCTCTATTTGCCAGAAAGTGATGGGACCACTTGCCAACATATTAGGGTTTTTTCCTATGTGAAAGCTTCAAGCCAACTTTTACACTCTCCTCTTTTATCTCATTAAGAGACTTCTTAATTCTTTTTCACTTTTTGCCATCAGAGTGGTATCATCTTCATTTATGAGTTGATATTTCTCCTGGCTACTTCAATTTCAGCTTTTGATTTGTGCAGCCTGATATTTCACATGATGTACTATTCATATAAGTTAATTAAATAAGGTGACAGTGCAGCCTTGTCATGCTCCTTTTCCAATCTTAAACCAATCAGTTGTTCCACATTCAGTTCTAACTGTTGCTTTTTGGTGCACATACGAGTTCCTCAGGAGACAAGTAAGATGATCTGGTACTCCTATTCTTTGAGGACTTGCCACATTTTGCTGTGATCCACACAGTCAAAAGCCTCAGTGCAGTCAATAAAGCATGTTTTTTCTGAAACTCCTTTACCGTCTCCATAACCTAGCAAATGTTGACAATTTGATCTCAAGCTTCTCTGCCTCCCTGAAACCCAGCTTGCTCTTCTGATAATTCTAGGTCCATATATTGCTGAAGTTTAACTTGCAGAATTTTAAGCATAACCTTGCTGTTTTGTAAAATGAGCACAATTATTTGGTAATCTGAACATTCTTTGACATTTCTCTTCTTTGGATATATACTAATATTTTCCAATCTAATGGCCTCTGTTCAGTTTCCCAATTTTGTTAGCATATTGAGTACAGCACTTTAACAGCACCATCTTTTAGGATTTTAAGTAGCTCAGCTGGCCCTATTGTTAGCAGTGTTTTCTAAGCTCAACTTGACATCATTCTCCAGAATTTCTGGCTCTAGATTGTAGGCTACACCATCAAGGTTTATTCTGATGTCAAAAATCTTTTTTTTTTTAGTTATCTATATTTTTGCCACCTCTTCTTAATCTTGTCTACTTCTATTAAGTCCCTTCAATTTTTGTCTTTTATTATAACTTTTTTTGCATGAAATATTCCCTTGAAGTCTTTAATTTTCTTGAAGAGATCTCTTATCTGTTCTGTTCTATTGTTTTCTTCAATTTCTTTGCATCGCTCATTTAAGAAAACCTTCTTATCCTTGCTATTCTATGAAATTCTGCATTTAGTTGAATATATTTTTCCTTTTCTCCTTTCCCTTTCCTTTTCCTTTTTCCCTCAGTTATTTGTAAAGCCACATTAGATAGTCATTTTGTATTCTTGCTCTTTTTCTTTGGATTTTTTTTTAATGCTGCCTCTTGTATGGTATTGTGAACCTCAGTCCTTAATTCTTCCGACACTGTCTACCAGATCTAATCCCTTAAATCTATTCATCATTTCTAGCTCATATTAATAAGGGATACTATTTAAGTCATACCTACGCGGTCTGATAGATTTCCCTGCTTTCTTCAATTTAATTCTATATTTTTGTGATAAGAAACTCATGATCTGAGCCACAGTCAACTCCAGATCTTGTTTTAACTTATTGCATAGAGCTTTGCCACCTTCGGCTGCAAAGTATACGATCGATATGATTTTGATATTGACCTTGTGTAGAATCACTTTAAAGACTTAAGGATTTACTAATAGCATGACATTCAGTTGGCAGTACCACAGAATATGGGAGAGGGCATACTGAACAGGAACTAAATTAGACAAGACCCCAAACTGTTAGTAGAAATATTAGCTTAGTGTTTAAGGTGATTTGCCCATCAGGGGCACAGTGATAAGTAAACTGGATTTGTGGCTAGAAGGCCTGGTTTTGCAACTTGCTGTCTTTGTAGCTTTGGGCAAGTTACTTAGTCTCTCCAGGTCTCAGTTTTCTCTTTTATAAAAGAGTTTGTTATGGGCAACCTCTTAGGTCATAGAATCAGATTTAAATAACCAAATTGTTAGTTAATCAATTAATATTTCCTAAATGAATACTATATTAGGAAAGACATGGATTTTAGAGACTGTCAGTTAAACTTTGTCATTTTACAGAGGGAAAATTAGGTCCAAAGAAGTTAAATAAGATCCTGAACTACAGAGGTAGTTAGAGGCAGAAACAAGCTTCAAACCTGGATATCCTAACTCCCAGTTTCTACCATTCTGCACTTATAGGTGAACATTTAATGATTTCATAGACTTGGCTTTACGTCCCAAAGTCTCAAAACTTGCCTTAATTTCCAAAGCATCCATTTAGGTTAGTTCTTAAAGACTTTTAGGATTTGGGGAATTGGACTTTTCCAGGCTCTTTTTTTTCTTTTGTAATCCTAAGTATTTTATTTTATTCATTTTAAAGTATTACCTTGAGAAGGGACCATAGGCTTTACAAGACTGTTAGAGGTCTATCACACACACACACACACACACACACACACACACACACACACACGAGTGTAAGAGGCATAGAGAACAAAAACAAAAAACAACTTGGGTGATTAGAGAAGAAATAAATGCAACCTCTAACTGCTGGAATTCCAGCAATCAAGGTAAGAATGGGCATTTCAGGCATATCAGAAAGTCTATGTGAAGATCTGTAAGACATAATGGAAAAGAAGCATAGATTTTGGTAAAGATTGAGTTGACATAGATTTACATGGTATCCCAAAACTTTTACTGAAGTTTAAACTTAAAAAAACAGATTAAAGCTGTACTAAGACTATTAAAACTGTATATATTTTTGCAAATAGGTAATGGTAGCTAGTAGTGACCTTCCTTCTGTTAACCCTGTGATCTAATTTGACCATTGCGGGGGATCTGATGTCCATCTTATACACAACTGACCCATTTCCAAACTCTTAATGAGAGTTCTGCTTGAAGAGGGGAACCCTAGTCTCAGTTCTATTTCCTTTAGTCTCTTATTCATATGTGGGTATTTCAGGAAGTATAACTTTTAGATTAGGAGACTGAGGCCTTATTGCTTGTTTATCACTGAGCTCTCCAGATTATCTCCTGCATCCCAAGATTAAAAAGACTATTTAAAGTAGATTCTCATTGGTTGGAGAATGGCCAACAAACTGGATTTGTATAACAGAAGCTTAGTGTGTTAGAAGAATTATGAAGAAACCTGGAAAGACTTATATGAAGTGAAGTAGTCAGAACCAAGGAAGGCATACACAGTCACCACAATAATGTAAAACAGAAAGAACAAGCAAAGAATAATTGAAAAATACTACTGTAAAATTATAACCTTGGCCTTAAAAGAAGAGATATGAAAAAGACATCTCCTCCTTTATCCTTTGCAGACTGAGGGTGAGGGGAGATCCATGGGTATGGAACATTGTATATAATATCTGCCTGTGGCAGGATGTGTTGGTTGTGTTAATTTTTTTCTTTTCCTTTAAAAAAATTATTTGTTATGAGAGGAATATTGGGGGGATGTGGGTAGGTGTAAGAACAGCAGATGGTTTACCGATATGTAATTTTATCCTTATAACAACCCTGTGAGGTAGTTGTTTTTACAGATGAGTAAACAGAGAGTCACCACTTATGACCTGCCAAGGGTCACACAACTATAAATATAGGAGGCTGGATTTGAACTCAAGTCTTTTTTGACTCCAGATTCATCACTTTGTCCACTGCACCACCTATCTCCCTAAAACAACTGTTTACTATAGTTTTTATTTTAGTAAAGTGTATGTGTTACCAAAATGCTCTTTCAACTTTTGTGTGAAGGACAGTAGGAATTTGATTGAAATATAATCTATGAGAAACTGAAATTTAATAAATTATGTGTGTATATGCTTATTTCAATGTGTTATATAATTTAAAATATATTTCCACTAAAAACAAGCATTTCATTTTCTATTTTTAGAACACAGATCTTGTCTTCAAGAGGAAGAACTAAATTTATTTATTGATGTTGATTGTGTGCACACAGAGGCAATTATGACTCCAATGCCTGAAGGTCTATCCCAGCAGCAAGTTAGTGTATTTTGCATCATGAGAAAACTGGACATCACCACATGTGTTGTGAAGCAATGTTGTGTGACTTGCAATTTTCAAAGTATTCTCATTATTTAGTGTTCTTTATCCATAAAATATACTGTAAGTGCTATGCCCTTGTTGGGGCATATATGTAGATGTGAGGAGGCTCAGAGATGGGAAGTGATGTGCCAAGGTCTCACAGCTTGTTGATGTCACAGCCAGAATTAGAACTCAAATCTATTAACTTTGAGTCTAATGTTCTTTCTACTCCAGTTCATATTGCGTCTAGAGAGGATTGGGTGGTTTTATGGGGGGAAAAACTAATACTAATTTTACAAATAATAGCAGTAGCTACCATTTATACAGCTCTTTAGGGTTTGTGAAGTCATCTTTGTGTGTGAATTCATTTGGCCCCCACAACAAACTTGGAAAGTTAGGTAAAGATTATTATCTCCATTTTACAAATGAGGAAACTGAGGCACAGATAAGTTTCAGTGACTTCTACTGGGTCACACTGCCATTAAATGTCTGATGCAGAATTTGAATTCAGGACTTCCTGACTCTAGGCCTGTGCTCTATAGCTTTCTATATGTATGATGTGGTAAAAATTATAGATACAGGAACTAGAAAATAAAGGGAATAAATGTTATCAATTGTTATCAATATCAATGTTATCAATAAATTGTTATCAGTATGTCTATTTGGTCAAATTAGATGGCAAAAGTAAGGGGATATTAGAGATTAAGGATAAAAAATGTATAATGCCAAGGGATAAATAGGCAGGTTTTAAAAAGGACTTTAAAATCTGATTTGGACATAGATGGAAAGAGTATAGGATTTAAAGGCAGAGGAGCTGGGTTCAGATCCCCTGACTATCTCTGTGACAGGACAAATCAGTTGAGGCCTTAGTTCCTCAGTTCTTACATGTTGGACTACGTGTCCTCCATGGTCCATCCCTTCCAGCTCTTAAAAAATTATTTTTTGATACAGAGATCTGAAGAAGTGAGTGATAGTATGGAAGAGGAAGCTAAGGAAGGATGCTGAGTCTATAATAGTTGAGAAAAAACAAACAAACAAACAAACCCTGAACTCAAACCTGATTCACTCTTTATTGGCTTTGATGCTTCCTTAGTTGTGTGATCATGGCCAGGTAACTTCATTCCTCTGATCAGGTTTGGATGGTCTGATCAGTATTTACTACCTATTTCATTGGGGGACATTTCTAAGGAAAACACTTTGTGAAAACCTTAATTCAATACATGTTTATTATTAGATCTTAGATAATTGAAGCCTGAGAGATGGGTAATGATTTAGTTCAATTCAAAAAGTATTTACATGCCTTTGAAGAGCCAGGTATTGTGTTAGGTATTGGGAATATAAAGACAAAGCAAACAAACAAAAACCAGACTTTGTGGGAAGATAAGTCACCTGGAAAAGTAAAAGCAGATTATTTATAAAATGATGCAAAGTAATTTCAGGAGATAGGAAATGTCAACTAATGGGGATCAGGAGAGATTGCACAGGCAGGAGGAGACAACTGAGCTGTTTTTCCAGGAAGTTAGAGATCTTGTTGATGAGGAGAGAGTACATTTCCAAGCCTGTCCAAAGGTACAGAGAAAGGAGATGGAATTTCATGTACAGGAAACACTGGGCAGGCTAGTGTGACCAGAAATGAGTTTTCAGGAAAGGGGATTATATCAGACAAGTTTGGAAAGGTTGGGGGAAGCTAAGTTGTTGATGACCTAAGAATTTTCGGGATTCGATTATTCAATGAACCGAATTAAAACGTAGATTGACCTATTGGGAAAACCAAACATCTTGAGGAGTGGAGACTGGTGAGTTAGAGCATAGCCAGAGGAGAGTGACCAAGGTGGAGAGGGAACTAGAGGCAGTGCCATAGCTTGAAGAAGAGAACTCTTAGGTGGTATAATTTTTGTCTTCAATTAGTGGAAAGTCTGTTGTATAGAACACAGATTAGACTTGTTCTTCCTGACTCCAAAGGGAAAGTTTAAGAACTTAGTGTAAAATAAATCAGTCAATCCACAAATAGTATTAAGAGCCTTCTATGTACCAGGTACTGTGTTAGGTGTTGGACAGACTTATAGGAATTAATTGAGAAATAGGGTTAAATGGTGAAGAATTTCATGTTGTAGTTATATTCTCCTCAGAATTAGTATATTGAATATCAGTATATTGAATGGCTAGCTACGTGTATGCGTTTAGTCTGACATAGGTACCGAAAAGGCTAATGGAAGGTACAGTATTGAGAGGCATAGTGACCAGGCAGTTCTATAAACATTTTAGCAAAGGGATCAGTAAATTGGATTATAGTTCAAATGTTTTAAATCGCATTTGAGAATGTGCATTGATAAACTACATAATATTTCAAGGAGAAAAGCTAGGATACTGAAGAACCTCAAATACAGTCTAGATAAGGAGGTGTTGAAGGGACAGATTTTTAATCTGGAGAAGAGATTTTGGGGGTGGGATAAATTATAGTCTCTTTAAAGCATTGGACAGACTATGAAAAAAGGATTAGACTTGTCCTACTTAGATCCAGAGTGGAAAATTGTAAAGCAAATTTATAAACTTTCTAATAACTGTTATTGTTCATTTGTACAGCTTTTCTATGACTCCATTTGGAGTTTTCTTGGCAAAGATACTAGAGTAGCTTGCCATTTCCATCTTATAGATGAAGAAACTGAGGCAAATAGGGTTAAGTGACATGCATAGTGTCACACAGCTAATAGTTGTCTGAGACCAGATTTGTACTCTGGTTTTCCTGACTCCAGGCCCTGAAACTCTCTCCACTGCACCACATAGCTGCCCTGTTTCTAATAATTAGTAGAAATGGGTTTCCTCACGAATGAGTTCCCCTCATTTTTGAAGACCTTTTAAGGTTTGGATGACTCTTTATATTATGGTGGTGACTGTTGTTTAGATAGAAATGCTCTTTGAGGTCTCTTCAAGCTCAGAGATTTTATAAATGTTGGTTATAAACCAGCTCCCCCTTCCTTATTCTATCCTCAAACATACTATTTTAAATGCATTAGAAGACTGGGTTAGTTAAGACAAGAAAACTTCTGGTAAATCTTTTGTATAATGATAAATCCTCTGATAAAGAAAGTAATTATTCTCTAATTACTGCTAAAAATGAATTTTTTTTCAAATTGGAATTTTCTTCAAGCTTGATGCTTATACTTCTTTTATCCACTAGGTGGTAGTGTAGGATGCTCAAATATTCACAAACTGAGCTGCCTGATAGTGATAGAGGCTCAGAAAAATATTTTGGGCTTAACTTTATATTAGCTTTTCTGTTGTATTATTTATAATCAGTGTGCCACTTGTGGATGGAATATTATGCAGTAAAATTATGTGTGAAAAGACATTTCCCTTGGTTCTACAAAAGTGCCATGTATTATCAACTACAGAGAATGAATGAACTTGATTCAAATCCAATGTAACTTTTGCTCGGGATCAGAAAATATCCATATAGAAAACAAACCATACCCCACGAAATTTTTTAAAAATGGAAAAATTTAAAAATACATGTCCTGAATGTGAGGAAAATTGTACTATATTATGCAATATATGCATGGCTTCAACAATACTTAATATTATACATTTAGCATGCTTTAATTATATGCTAATTTCCTTTCATTTATCCTTCCTCATCCCCAACATATTAATCTCTTTTTCAGAAAAAAGGTCAGGGTCTTGACAAAGCAGTGTGGTAAAGTGAAAAGAGTATGAAATTCAGTGTTAAGACAGCTGGGCATAAGTCTTGGCTCCAATACCTAAGAACTCTGTCAGTTTCTTCAGCTATAAAATAGAGATAATTATGCCTTGGGCTTTTCCTAGGATTATTGTTGAGGAAAGTCCTTTGTGAAAATGAATTGTTCTTGTTATAATTATTCTTAATATTTTATGTTGTGAGATGGAATCTATCCTAGATTTTCTTTTGTTATGCATCCACTCCACATTGTTCCAGTGCATATGACGGCTACTCAGGAAACATTTATTGAATGATTTTTTGGGGGGGTAATTCTATAACTTGTCTTATTTGAAAAAATGTTTTTGGTTTGGAAATACTGAGTGATTAGAATGGCAAAAACATTTATTAAGTGGATGACATAAGCTGAGCTAAGTGCTGGAGATGTAAATAAATATAAAAGTCATACAATTCCCATCCTCAAGGAGCTTATGGGAGTTTTAGTCTGGAGAGTAGTAGGAATGCTGAATGGGGACATAGGACAGTCAGTTGTTACATCCTTTTAGTAAAGAGGATCTGAGTTCCAGTCCTGCTTTTGATGTATGATATCTCTGTGAGCTTGGGTAAGTCACTTAACTTCCCTGGGTTTCAGTTTTCTCAACTATAATGATGGGGGGAGATGAGGAGACTGGGATAGTCCCTAGCCTATGATTACTGTTTGACCAGCAGGTAAAAAACTGGGGCATAGAGGATGATGATGGAATGTGCTGTGGCAGGATGCTAGCAAGTTGTGGAGGTTGGCTTAGAGATAGTGTGTTTGCTGAATTACACTCATCCATCAATTAAGGTAGCTCAGCCTCTCTGTTAAGATTGAAAGCCTAGGGGACTAAATACCCCAGAGGTGGAGAAGACAGATCGGAAAGAGGAGGAAAGGGTACGGTTTCTGGGGTGCTGAGATATTTGAAGCAGATGTATAGATGCATATATATGTTAAAAATAGTGTTTTGATCCCATAACATGTTTTACTCTACAATGATTGTAAGTTATTGATTCTTTGTGTCTTTCTGGCAAGCAAAAATTAAAAAAAAAATAAAGGTTTTGGGGACCCTGTCATTTTTCAAATTATAACATACTATTAGCCATCCCCAAAGCTAAAATGCAAATTATTTCTTGCTACATGTATGATACATACAGTTGAAGCAATTTTTTCTAATAATATTTTCAAATATTCCACAGGTTGTAAGAAGATATATTTTGGGTTCAGTTGTCGATAGTGAAAAAAACTATGTAGATGCTCTCAAAAGGATTTTGGAGGTACCTAAATGTCATTATTTCATTTTTTTGTAAACTACTATAGTTTAGTAAATTGATCAAATTTCAAAAATATATTTTCTATATTTATAGGCACTAGGCATCAAGGAATTTATGTGAATTATCTTTTTCAAAACTTAAAAAATTTAATATATTTTTTTTACTCTAGCAATATGAGAAGCCACTTTCAGAGATGGAGCCAAAGGTTTTGAGTGAAAGGAAATTAAAGATGGTATTTTATCGCATTAAGGAAATCCTTCAGTGTCATTCTATGTTCCAGATCGCTTTGGCCAGTCGGGTATCAGAATGGGATTCCATTGAAATGATTGGAGATGTCTTTGTTGCTTCGGTAAATACAGTAGCCCACATCCATATAGTCTCATTCCTCCTTTGGCTGCATTCTTTTGGCTGTCTGAACATTGTACTTGTGCTGTTGATCATGGGAACAATTAACCTGATGAACATAGCAGGGAGGGGGAATGTTAGCCTCATCATATATGCAATTTATATAATTATATGACCATAGTGTTATTTCAGGTTCAAAGGGAAATTCACCAGCAAAGCATTGATTAATATTCAGAATATTAAGGAAGAAGATATGTTTTTGTCAAGTAAAATAGAAATCAGAAACAAAGTTGTTTTCGTGGTCTAATGTATTATCACACAATACGTGAATGAAGTTTTATAATGTATCAGTATAATTTTAAACTGTCCTGATGCTGTTTACTGAACTTGAAGATTTCTTTTATCCAGACTTAAGATTTCATTATTGAGGGGAGTCTCCAGCACATTCAACATGTGCTGTCTCTTCTCCTTTTTTCTTTATTGCACTATACTGTTATCTGGGAATTAATATGAAACTTAAAGACTTAGAAGACTTTCTTGGACACTGAGAAGTTAAAGTAAATTTGTTCATGTTTTCACGTTTGTTTGTATCCAAGGCAAAATTTGAATCCCAGTCTTCCTGACTTAAAATCTGACTCCCTATCCACTACATTGTATTGCTTCTTTCTGTTTTTAATGTGGGGTTTTTAAAAAAATGTGAAAATTACACAAATTCTCATATTAGGATGGGTCTTTGTGATATGAAGGTCAGTCAAATATATTACACAGTGCTTTCTATATAGATAGCAGATAACTGCTTTGAGAATTAGTCATTTCAGCTCTACAATATCTTCTTTTCTTGGCTCTCTCCCCTTCCCCCATCCCATCTGTCCTATATATCCCCCCCTCCTTTTTTTTTTGCTCTTTTGGAGGGGGGAAGGCTGGGAAATTGGGGCTAAGTGACTTGCCCAAGGTCACACTGCTAGGTTTTTTTTTTTGTTAAGTGTCTGAGGCTGGATTTGAACTCAGGTCCTCCTGACTCTAGGTCCAGTGTTCTATTCACTGTGCCACCTAGCCACCTTTCCATAAACACTCTTCTTTTACCAAACCTCAGCCCTAGATTATTCCCACCATATTCCTCCTTTGCTTCTACTTGAGCCACTGAATGAATTTGCAGCAAGTCTCACAACTATGCTGACTGGTGCATTACAAATTTATGTATGAAAGTCTCAACTGGGACATCTCTGAAACAAGGCAACTTTTTTATTCTTCTCTAATTGATTTTCTGTCTCTCTACCCATGGAAACTATTCCAGACCTATTTCCTCCTCAAAGCCTCCTTTCTCTTCTTTCCTCTTTCCATTAACTTGACTCTTTAAAGAAAATACTCAGTACATTCAACATGTGCTGTTTCTTCTCCCTTTTTCTTTATTGCAAAGCTCCATTGATATCATCTTCTATTGTCTTCTTCTTTACCCTAGTCTGACAAAAAGGTTGTCCTTCTTGTGAAGGCCAATCCGTCTGCATATGCACTTGCACACACTATCATCTCTTCCCTCTCTCTTTCAAATTTTTAACTTTTCCTTATCACCTTGTACCTTTTCTATTTCCTCTAAACATGGTCAAGTTGTACCAATCCTTACAAGAAAATCTTAATTAGACCCTACAATTCCTTAGGCTAACATCCTGTTCTGAGCCAAACTCTTTGAAAAAGTTGTCTGTACTCAATACCTCTACTTCCTCATCTCTTACTTCTCAGTCTTTTTAATTTGGCTATCTACATCATCATTCAACTGAAATCACTCCTTCCAAAGTTACTAATAGTCTTTCTCTGTCTCTCTCTCTTTTTTTTTTTCTTTTTTGGAGAGGGAAGGGCAGGGCAATTGGGGTTAAGTGACTTGCCGAAGGTCACACAGCTAGCAAGTGTTAAGTGTCCAAGGCCAGATTTGAACTCAGCTCCTCCAGACTCCAGGGTCAGTGCTCTCTCTATTCACTGTGCCACCTAGCTGCCCCACTAATAGTCTCATAATTGGCAAATCTCTAGGTCTTTTTTCAGTCCTAATTCTTTTTGATTTATCTACCACATTTGACACTATTGACCACCCTTTCTTCCTAGATACTCTCTTCTCTTTGGTGTGTGTGTGTGTGTGTGTGTGTGTGTGTGTGTGTGTGTGTGTGTGTGCGTGCGCTCCTGATTTGCCTTTTACTTATATGACTGCTTCTCAGTTTCCTTTTCTGGTTCATCATCTTCATCAGTTGTGCTAGCTATAGCTGATTCATCAAGGTTCTGTTCTAGGCTTTCTAATCATCTTCTTATAAATTCGCTCTTGATAATCTCCTTATTTTTTATGGGCCTAACTACAGTCTCTAAATGAATGGTTCCTAGATGCCAGTTATCTTCCCCAAGCTTTAGTCTCAGGTCACCAACAGCCTATTGAATATATCCTTATTTCTGTTGTACTCCTGGTGTCTTAGTACATAATATCGTCATTATCCCAGCCTCCTTACTTTCCCTCACCACACATATCCAATCATTTGCTGTTTCTACCTTCACAGCATCTCCTCCATCTAATTCTACTCATACAGATACCACTTAATTTAAGTCTTCCTCACCTCATGTCTGGATTACAGATTCCTATCCTGCCTCAGGTCTCTTACCACTCCAGTCATTTCTATATGATGCTGAAAAAGCGATTTTTAAAAAAATCATATTTTTAATGCTGTTTGATTTTCATTTCATTTTTACATCAGTGTTACTTTTGATTACTCCTCCTTTTCCCTGTAGAACTCATTCTTCCATCAAAAAAGTAAAATCAAGCAAAAGAAAGTAATATTTAGTTCATGCCTGAAAATGAATGCCTTGTTCCACAGCTAGAGTTCTCTGTTCTGAGAGACAGGAGTACGTATGCTTCACCACCAAACCTCAGTGGTATTCATTGGTTACTTCATTGCTTAGAGCAGGGGTGGGGAACCTGCAGCCTCTAGGCCACATGTGGCCTTCACATGTATTGTGAAGTTTGGATTCAATCAAAGGACTGCACTTGAGGACCTAGAGGGCCACATGTGGTCTTGAGGCTGTAGGTTCCCCACCCCGGGATTAGTTTTTCATTGTTATTTTCTTTTACATTTTTTGTAGATCATGTATAAATTTTTATCCTTGGTCTGTTTACTTCACTTTTTATCAGTTCATATGTTTCCTCAAGATTCTCTGAATTTTTCATATTCATTATTTTATGTGATAGTATGATCTTGGCACTATACTTTGTTTAGCTATTCCCCAGCTGATGGAGCACACACCTTCCTTCTGATATTTTACTCTAGCACCAAGTAAAACTTTAGATGTTCTGTTAGGAGTGGGTCCTTTTTTCTATCTTTCATCTTCTTGTAATCCATACCTAATAGTAGCATCATTGAGTCAAAGGCTATGTATAGTGTAATGACTTTTTAGTACAATTCCAAATCCAGCCAATCTTAGGAAAACTAATGAGATGTTCATTATAATAAATAGGAGCTATGAAAGTTTTTCTTTTAATATTATAGAAATTTAAAGGATACTCATGAAATAAAGACTTTTCATACTATGCTAAAATTTTTAGACTTTTCCCTTTGTGTATTTATATATTCCTGAATATTATTAATTTACTTGTGTTTCAGTTTTCCAAATCCATGGTGCTGGATGCTTACAGTGAATATGTGAATAATTTTAGTACAGCTGTGGGAATTCTCAAGAAAACATGTGCTACCAAACCAGCTTTTCTGGATTTTTTGAAGGTAAGTATTTTTTTCATATTATATTGGTTTCATATTTTATTCCAACACTCTCCATTTAAAATGGAATTGGCTAAAGATATCCATATCTAAGATAGATAGCAGAATTCTATATATATGATCACTACTTCCAGCCTTCATGTATAGAATATTATTTGCCATAAATGTATAGATACTAGCAATGAACTAGAGATTTTTAACTGATCCTAGAATTTGGGATGTTTTGAGAAAGTATTTTAAGATTATTGAAAATCAATGTTATTGGAATATAATTTTGAAGTTTATTCACTGTGTGGCCCTAGGCAAACCTTTTAGTGCCCTAGGCAATTCTCTCAGACTATAAATGATCATAATATTGCCCATCTGCATTGGTATAAGAAATTTGCTCATGGGGAGTTCTCCAGTGAAATCTAGAATCAGAAAAACAACATTAAAAACCAAGCTTGTGTTATGGTCACATATCTGGGTGGTATAGTAGGTAGAGCACTATACTTAAATTCAAATGTGACCTTAGACACATAATAATTGTGTGACCCTAAGCAGTCACTTAAACTCTGTCTGCCTCAATTTCCTCATCTGTAAAATGGAGGATGATAATAGCCCCTACCTTCCAGAGTTGTTGTGAAGATAGAACAATGTATGTGTAAGATGCTTTGCAAACGTTATAAATGTTAACTATTATAATTATATGAAAGTAAAAAGTTGAGTTAGATATGTTGAGGTGACATTTAAAAAGAAAAGTTTCTCTTGCTCTTCTGAAACATGATAGGAATAGCAAAGCATGTTCTGTTTGGTCAGAGTAGCCTCTTTTGGGTTCAGGTCTAAAAACAAAGGGCTAAAAAGCCAAAACCCCTGAATATATTGAGCTACTACCAGGGGAGGCATTTGTTTTTCTTTTTCTTTTGATGTTTAGCGGAGATAATGGAGGAGCCCACTTTGTGCTATCTGTCTTTGAAGTCATAAAGAATGTTTTATTGACTTCTCTCCCCCTGCCCCTTATAAAGGCCTGATGAATATTAGCACATGCTACTTAATCAGCTTGTAGCACTTTTCCCCTAGGCCTAAGATATATATCAGGTAGTATGATAAAAATATGAAATCTTGCTGCATGTTTGGATCGAATTAAGTTTCCTCTTCAGATATTATGTTAGCCATCTTTAGAAGCTTTACATCAACCTAATTTGCACCAGGATTGGGAAAGTAGTGAATAGAGTACTGTACTTTGTCAGAAAGTCTTGGGTTCATATGCCATCTAAGACTAGTTGCATGACGCAGAGATTTCCAAAGAATTTCCATTTCCTTTGTTGTACATAGGATTTCCAAAAGAAATCCTATAAAAATGAGACCTCATACTCCTGTCTCTAGAGCACTCTTCCATCTCCATCAAGGCCACATACTAAGTGCTCCCAATTCTAATTCATGGTTACTTGAATGATACCCTCTGTGTCTCCTCTTCCCCATCCTTGTCCTCACACTGCCTGCCTTCATCACTCAATGTCTGCCTCTTTACCCCTTTTTTACTTTTTAACCACTTGTTTCTTCCTTTATGGGCTTTTTGTCCCACCCATACATACCCTCAGCATTTAATTAAAGTGTGATTGCTGCCTCATTCCCTCTCCCAATTGTGCTCTTTTCCAGTGAGTATCCAAAGAATGAAGTATGCTTGCCCCATAATTTTATAAATGAATTATAAACTCAACAGTTTAGTAAATGGCAAAGCCTGTATTTGAACCCAGCTCTTCTATTTCTAGTTCTAGCATTTTTTTTTTCTATTGAGTAGGTCTACCCAAAAAAGTGACTTGCTTAGGGTCACACAATTATTATGTGTCTGAGGTCACATTTGAATTTAGGTATAGTGTTCTACCCACTATACCACCCAGATATGTGACCATAACACAAGCTTGGTTTTTAATGTTGTTTTTCTGACTCTAGATTTCACTGGAGAACTCCCCATGAGCAAATTTCTTATACCAATGCAGATGGGCAATATTATGACCATTTATAGTCTGAGAGAATTGCCTAGGGCACTAAAAGGTTTGCCTGGGGCCACACAGTGAATAAACTTCAATACTCATTGTTTAGGCCAAAACACGTTTTCCCCATTACCAGCAATATAGTATAGGGGAAAAAACACTGTGTTTAGAATCAATAGACCTTGGATTTGAATCCTATCTCTGCTGCTTAACTACTCCTGTGATCATGGAAATGCGGGGATTGAGCTACATTTCTAAAGTCATTTCTACTTTAAAGCTATGATCCTCTTAAAGGGATGATTTGTGAAGTACTTTTAAAGTATTTGTTGAGTATAATTTGATAATGTTCAGATAACAATAAAAATAACTCTTATTTCTAGAATACTTCAAGGTTTACAAAGTACTCCTTCACACTATCCCTGTGAGATAGGTAGAATCAGAATTACTTGTTTCAAAAAAAACAAAAAAAAGCAAAAAACCCCAAAAACCTGGGGCGGCTAGGTGGTGCAGTGAATAGAGCACTGGCTCCAGAGTCAGGAGGACCTGAGTTCAAATTCGGCCTCAGATACTTAACACACACACACACACACACACACACACACACACACACACACACACATATGCACACGCACACAAAACCTAGCGGTGTGACCTTGGACAAGTTACTTAACCCCAGTTGCCCCCCAAAAAAGCAAAAAAAGAGAGAATCATTTGTTTCATTTTGCAGAGGACCTCTGAGAAGTTAAAAGATTTGCCTGGAGTCACATGACTAGTAAGTGGCAGAGCTGCGACCCAAACCTAGTTCTTTCCTGGACCATATCTCAGTGATTCTGTGACTTTTAGAGGTTGTAACACCCCATCTTTATATATTTGGATTTAGTGGCACATCCTTCCCATTGAAAAGTTTGATAAAGATTAAAATTAATTTTTAAGATAAATTTATGACAACTGTAGAGATCTTAGGAAGCCCCCAATTATGTTAAGGCAGGTTGGAGAATTGTTATGGTCTGTTAAGCATGAGGCAAGGCAAATTATGAAGCCGATGAGTTATGACCCTTTGGCTGCTGTGAAAAATTCTCCCATAACAAAGAAAGAAAAAGTTTTGTAACATAAATTTTGGTGAAAATTTTCTATTAGGTAGAGCCTGTTACTACATTAAGAAACTGAAAACCAAGTCCATGAACATCAATGAGTTCCTTCCTCAATCATTTAGTTTCTGTCCTCTGTAGACAGCCTTAGGGATTAGAAAATTGCTTCCTCAAATCAAATGTCAAGCAGCTTTAGAATGGAAATAAACAATCTAACCTTCTTCTTATAGCAGTGCCAAGAATCAAGTCCTGATCGAATTACCCTGTATGGTTTGATGATGAAGCCAATACAACGCTTTCCACAGTTTATTCTCCTCCTCCAGGTAAGTGGCATGATAGGAGTTGGATCATTTAGTCGAGTTATTCCATTTTCCCATAATATGTTTTTTAAAAAATTATTTTGGGGCCGGCTAGATGGTGCAGTGAATAGAGCACTGGCTCTGGAGTCAGGAGGACCTGAGTTCAAATCCGGCCTCAGACACTTAACATGAAAACTAGCCATGTGACCTTGGGCAAGTCACTTAACCCCCAACTACCTTCCAAAAAAAAGCAAAAAGAAAATTTATTTTCTTGTTTACATCATTCATTTCCATGACATTTTGAGTTATAAATTTTCTACTCGTCTTTCTCCTACCCACAACCCCAAAACAATGATCCCACTGTAAAGCCCCTCCCCCAATCTGCTCTCTCCTATGTCCTCCTCCATTGCCCCTCTAACTTTCTGGTAGGGCAAGATGGATCTCCCTACCTCAGTGCCTGCATATCTTAATTCCCAGTTGCATGTAGTTAATAATAATAATAATAATAATAATAATATATGTGTATATACACACACACACACACACACACACACATATATTTTTTACATTTTATTATAGAACTTTGAATTCTAGATTCTTTCCCTTCCTCCCTCATCACCCACCCACACTGGACAAACAAGTAATCCAATACAGGCTGTACATGTGTAATTACACAGGACATCTCCACAATGGACATACTTATCAACTATATGTCCCTCCTTCCTCTCCTGCTCCCCCCTCCCATTCTATTCTCTACCCTGTCCCTGTCCCTTTACAAAAGTGTGTGCTTCCAGCAATACTCCTCCCTACCTTGCCCTCCCCTCCATCATCCCACCTTTCATCCCCATTCCCCTTACTCTCCTGTGTGGCAAGATACCTAGTTTAGAATTTATGTCATTCCTTCTCTAAGCCAAATTCAATGAGAGTAAAGTTGACCTTTTCCCTTTTGCCTTTCTGTTCTTCCCCTCCGTTGTAACAGTTATCCCTTGCCTCTTCTATCCCATAATATCTTTTAAATATCTTTTAATCTTTTCAAAATAAAGAGATCTTGTCCCTAGTCCCTATAGGTAAGGAAGGCTGATGTTCCTATTAAATTGTTGATAATATTGAATACCAGGCTGCAAAGACTAGAATTTTTAAAACGGATGATAGGGGTCCTTTGAGGTCTCCATTAATACTTGTGTCTTTTTTTTTCTGGGATTTTATTTCCCAATTAGACTGTATATGTTTTATTTGTACAGAGTTATTTGCATCATATCTTCCTTTTTAGATTTTAAGCTTCTTGAAGGCAGGCATTATTTTTGCCTTTCTTTGTATCCCTGGAGCTTAACATGGTGCCTAACATAGAGTTGACACTTAAGTTCTTGTTAATCTGAGGTGACTGGAGGTGTATATAAGGAAGATTAATTTGGCACTGGTCTTGCATGAGTAAGAAGAGAACAGAAGAAAACAAGGTCCTAAAAACCCAAAAAGAAAAGAGACTGGTGATCAATGTCAAATGAAGCAGAAAAATCAGGAGAGTGAAGTGTCATGGAAACTGAAGGAGGAACTGATGGAAAGTGTCAAATGCTGTCAACAGGTCAAAGAGGATGAGGACTGAGGAAAAATCATCAGATTGGTTAAAGAGTATGTTACCACACTTTCAGGAGAGCAGTTTTCCATTGTGAGTGGGAGGGACTGATGCCAGTTTGAAAGGTGTTAGGAAATAAGAAGGGTGAGGAAGTCAGTTTGGTGAATACAGATAACTGGGTCAAAATTTTGGTCAGGGAGGGAGGAGAGATGGGGAGATTGGTGAGAGAAACGGAGAGACCAACAGAGACAGACAGAAACAGACATGGGGCAGGCATCAATGAGGCTGCAGATTTTAGAGAATTTTTTTTTTAAACACTAAGTAAGGGAAAATCTAAGAATCTGTGTAGGTAGAAGAGAAGAAATAAGGAGAGATTGAGGTATAAGAAAGAGAGGGACTAAGTAATATTTAAACAAAACTTTTGTGGACATAAAATTATCTACAAATTGATGAGAAATTTTAAGCATTTCATTGGCAAAACAGTTCTTTAAACTTAGGGTTAATGTATTGTATATTTTGCTATCTGTAGAAGAAGAGTGGCAGAGGGTCTGTTAGGTATGAGTTTGTAGCACATAAGCACCTCTGAAACACCTCAAAAGGTCTTAAGACAAGACTGAAAGGAGATAATTTACCTTTTAAAACAAATGGGCATGCTTATTGAACATTATCCCTGATGGTTTAGATTTATGCTATGTCCTAATTTCTCTTTTGTTATTACTCTTCAGATTCAATCAGATGCTCATTTTAATTAAACCAAATGGACATCGGGTAGGTTTTCTGCTTATTAAAACTGATTAGACATTAATTAGTTGACTCAGCCTTAGGCCTGAATTAGTGTTTGGGAAACACTGCCAAGAAGTCTTCTTTTTTTAAAAGTTTTTACTGATGACTTTGTTTTTTATATCTCCATAGTTTTCTCTAGTATTTTTCCCCATTTCTTTCCCAGAGAGCCATCCCATAAAACAAATAGCTTTTTTTTAAAGAAGAAAAAAAATCATTATAACAGATCAATATATTGAAAAAGTCCAAAAATATACAATGTATACCTGTGGCAGTCCCACTTCCATAAAGGAGTAGGTTGGGAGTGTCCTCTTATATCTCTTCATTTCAATCATGTGCAGTTTAATAAATTTGTTATGTTCACTTATATTTTTTGGTATGTGGTTGTTCTTTCATTTACATTGTTGTGCTTAGCATTTTCTATTGTTTTCTTGGGTTTGCTTATTTCAATCTATATCAGTTCATATAGATTTTTCCATGCTTCTCTGGATTCATCACATTCATCGTTTCTTATAGTATAGTAATAAATATTACACTCTTGTACCACAATTTGCTTAACTATTCTCCAGTCAATGAACATTTACTTTTCATCCAATTTTTTGCTATCACAAAAGTGATATTATGAATATTATGGCATATGTTTTAGCTTTCTTCTTATCAATGATTCTCGTTAGGGTCTAAGACCAGCAATAGAGTGTCTGGGTCAAAGGATATGGACATTTTAGTCACTTTACTTGAATAGTTCCAAATTGCTTTCCAGAATGTCTGTACCAGTTCATAGGTCCATCAACAATGCATTAGCATGCTTATCATTCCTCAACCAATCCAGTGTTGGCTGTTGCTGTTTTTTGTCATCTTTACCAATTTGCAAGGGTTGAAATAAAACCCTAAGAGTTGTTTTGATTTGCATTTCTCTTTATTTTTAGTGATTTGAAGCATTCTTTCATGTGGCTGTTAACATTTTTCAGTGCTTTTTTGAGAATTATTTGTTCATTTCCATTGACTATCTATCTACTGGAAAATGACTATTAGTCATATATTTGCATATATAAATATATATGATGTATATACACATATACATGCATATATGTATATATACATATTTATAAACTGTTTGTATATCTTGGATACCAAACCCTTATCAAAGAAATTTGATATGCCAAGAAGTCTCCTTTGATGAGTACTTTTAACTGTTCCTAGGATCATAGAGTTAGAACAGAAAGGGACCTCAAAAACCATCTAGTTTATTTCCGTTATTTTTCAGATGGCCCAGGGTTCTTTTTTACTGAGTCACTATGACCAGTCTGTTGTTTTGAGGTAATACTCTTTCATCTCAGTTTATGTGAAAATTTTATTTATTTAAGGACTAAGGACAAACTACTTATCAAAGGAAGGAAATGTACAACATGAGGTAAAATGGAACTAAAGGTCTTTTCCACTCCTGTATTGATGGACTATATCCATATCTATCTATCTATCTATCTATCTATCTATCTATCTATCTATCTATCTATCTATCTATCTATCTGTCTGTCTGTCTGTCTGTCTGTCTGTCTGTCCGTCCGTCTGTCCGTCTGTCTGTCTGTCTGTCTGCCTGTGTGTGTGTCTATCTATTTGTCTATCTATCTATCTATCTATTTATCTATCTATATCTATTGCGACTCCCTGCCTCCCTCCTCCTTCCCGGCTCCCTTAAAGAGCCAAGTAGCTGTGTAACACAAAAAGTGGTGGATTGAAAGTCTAAGAGAGATCTGCATTCAGATTCTACTTCTGATACTGTCTATATAAGCCTGGCAAGTCACTTCACATTTCTGGGCCTCACTTTCTGAAAATGTTTTGTAAATCTCAAAGCAGGAGTTTTTTTTGTTTTTGCTTTTTGGAGGGCAGTTGGGGTTAAGTGACTTACCCAAAGTCACACAGCTAGTAAGTGTGTCAAGTGTCTTGAAGCTGGATTTGAACTCAGGTCCTCCTGACCCCAGGGCCCATGCTCTATTCACTATGCCACCTAGCCATCCCTCAGAGAAAGAGTTCTTAAACTTTTCTTTGTCATGGACCCCTTTGTGTGATGATACTTATGGAGCCCTTCTCAGAATAACATTTGTTGCCTACATTCATAATTGAAGAAAAAGTTAGTGGAAATGAAGATGTATTTTTTCCTGCCTAAGTTTTTAGGAGACGCCCCCCTGAAATTTATCTGAAAGGGGTGGGGGGACTATCTGCAGGTTCTGGGTTAAGAAACTGAGCTGGTCACTTTTCATTACAGTAGATAGAGCACTGGGTCTGGAGTCAGGAGGACCTGAAGTTAAATCCAGCCTCAGACACTCACTATCTTTGTGACCCTGGACAAATAACTTAACCTCTGTTTGCCTCAGTTTCTTCATCTATAAAATGGGGATAATAGTAGCACCTTCCTCTAAAAGTTGTTATGAGGTTCAAATGAGGTAATATTTGTAAAGTGCTAAGTACAATGTCTGACACATAATAAGCACTGTATAAAATATTAGCTGTTCTTAACATCTAAATAGATATTGTTTTATAATGGCAAAACTCCCAAATCTGACTTATTCAAGTTGCATGTATTTCTTGAGGGGTTGAATGGTGTGTTATACAATACCAAACAAAAGCAAAAACTGAGAAAAACTGTTAAATCCTGGTAGACATTTAGCATGTGTTTGCTAAGGTAAGTTCATAAGTGCTTGAAGGTCTCTCACTAGAAGTCTGCAACAGTTTATCAGGGTTTCTGTTAAGGAGATGCTGAATCTGATATAGTTCCATCTACATCTTTCCTTCCCCCACCCCCAAGGTCTTTGCATGTAACAGCTGCTTAATAAATGCTTATTAAATTGAATGGAATAATAGATCCCCAGGTTTTATAATTCTATGACCCAGACTAGAGTTTCATGGAGTAACATAATAACTTTTTGAATAGCTGGAAATTATTGGCGTCCTTTGACGGGCATGATATAGGAGACTTTTGCCGAGTCTGTGTAGACGTGCCTTTTCCTGAAATTCTTTGCCCTGGAGATACATTGGTACAACAGAGAAGGGATGGTGGCAGGCAAGGGATCTTATAAGCACAGCATCATGTGAGTGAAGCTGTCAAAGCTGCTTTTAAACAGAAGTAGTCATTTTTCAGTAATTCTGCCACCAGCATTATTGGCTTTGGATAACTCCCTTTAAGCATTTCCAGAAAGAATCTGTTGAGGCTCTCTGACCCAGGCTTGTCAATTGACACAAAAAATTGCTTGGCTCTTTGAGGCATTTTTAAATTGAGTACGTTGGGAGTATGCCCTCATGGAAAGAATACTGGGTTTCAAGTGCCATTAAGTGAGTTTGAATCCTGGCATTACTGTTTGCTATCTGTGTCACCTTGGGAAAGATGGTTTTTCTCCTTTCTTCTCTGTTTTTCTCATCTGTAAAGCTCAGGGCTTTAGACTGTATGATACTGAAGCACTTAGCACTCTAGGTCTTATGACAGGCTTTCTTTTCCTGAGGAGTTCCGTATGATACACATAGCACACTATGGAGACAATAACTCATTTCTCTAACACTTTAAGGCTTACAGAAGGCATTCCTCATGAATTTAACTTTTCCTTAAGGTTTTAAGTATCGTATTTATTCAGATGACTCTCAAAACTATATATCCAGCCCTAGTCTCCTGACTTTAGTTCTGAATCTCCTGTATTGTGCTAGGCATCACCTAGATGTTCCACAGGTACTGCAAACTTAGCACACCTCAAAACATACAACTCACCTTTCTCCATAATCTACCTCCTCCTCCTCTCAGCCTACCTGTCTTGGTCAAGGGCTCTGCCGTTCTTACAGGCATTTAGGTTCAGAAGTTCCATCCTCAACATTTCCTTTTCATATAATCATTTGGCAAGTCTTATCTCGTCTCTTACATCTATCCTCCTTTCTACTTATAACAAACCATTCTACAACAGGCAATTGTCACCTCTTGCCTGGACAGTTGAAATAGTCTCATGTTTGGTCTCCTTGTTTCTCCTCTTGAATCTGTCCTCCACAGAGCTTCCAAACTGATTTTTCTCAAGTTTAAGTCTGACCATAACACTCCCCTGCTGAAGGAACTTCATTGCCTCTAGAATAAAATACAAGCTCCTCTATTAGACATTTAAGGTCATTTACAATCTGACTCCAGTGTATATTAAGATGTAGACTGGATATCAGATTACTCCCCTTCATATGTGCTGTGGTCCAAACAAACTAGGCAACATGTCATTGTTCCATATTCTATATTTCATCTCCTACCTCCATTGCCAACTCCCCCACTCCCACACCTCTGGACTGTCTCCTTCACCATGCCTAAAATGATCTTTTTTCTTACCTGTCTCTTTTGGAATCTGTCTCCCTTCAGGTCTCAGATCTACAGACTCCTCATTTTCAAGGACTTTTCTCATCCCTCCAGTTGTTAAATGAGCACCCTACCTCCTGAAATCACTTCTTTCTCTTATAGATACACTATATTTATTGACTTATGAACATGTTTTATCTCCTCAATAAAATGTAAACTTTGTCTTTTTTAAGGGTGTATATTGTTTCTCTTTTGTATTTGCATTTCTTCCTCCTAGTACAGTGTCTAGCACTGTGAATAACAGAAACTTGATATTTATCGATTAATTTTTAAAGATTGTTTTAGATGGGGTTGGGAATAAGTTTATCATGTTCAGCTGACAATGAGGGGAGTATAGTGGTTGGAGTGAGGCTTCATTTTGGAGAAGAGCAGAGATCAGACCAGAAAGGTATAGAACTAATTTATATATATATATATATATATATGTCCTTGTATGCATCTCTTGCCTGTCATAAATTGATATTAAGCATCATAGATATACAGCATAATCCTACATATAGTAAATGGCATGTTTTTAAAAGTCAGTCACTTGAAATAGAACAGTTGTTTCATGGAGGAGTGTGTAAAATGTAAACGTGTTTGTGAGTCATCATACAAAGGCTGTAGCTCTATTCATGAATGTCCAGATATACTACCCAGGTACAGGAATAGGACAGCATTGCATTTGCTGGTAGAGGGAAGGCTACTAGTTTTAACATGGTCTTGATAGAGGAAAAGTTAGTGCTAGGGTTTTATAAACAAAGTGAGCAAGACTTCAGAAGGGAGCTTATTTCAAAGATTGCATAATGCCATCTAGTATTCTTACTTCTTATTCATTACATAAAGTCCATTGCTGGTCTTGTATTTGCAGCCTTTCCAGTTTGGTAGGACCTGCCAGACCTTTTGCTCCTCTGGAGTAGCCTTTGAGAACCCAGACTCACTTCTGTCCCACAATGAGCCTTCAGGGGATGGCTTTAGGCAGAGAATCAGTATTCATTTTATTATAAAAGACTAGCTATTTTTTTTCTATTAATGATGCCATTGCATGAGCCATTGTTTCTTTTCCAAAAAGGCTGCTTGCATGTTCAGCCAAATAGTGATTCACTGGAGGCAAGTCTTGTTCCCAAGGTGCTGGATTTATTTTTCACTAGAAGCAATTAATGTCATTTCCTTCTTTCCCAGGAGTCATGAATAACGCAGTTGTGGGGGATGAAAAGTTTCTGGAAGATCGCAGTCTATTTCTTTCTTTGTCAGGAGCCATCATACCTTTCCCTCTTAGCTTTATCATTTTTTTTTCCCCAAAAGGACATGTTGAAGAACACCACAAAAGGACACCCTGACAGACTGCCCCTGCAGATGGCGCTTACAGAGCTTGAAACATTAGCAGAGAAGCTTAATGAAAGGAAAAGAGATGCAGATCAGCGATGTGAAATCAAGCAGATAGCGAAAGCCATCAATGAAAGATATCTGAACAAGGTTGAACACTTTTTTTTTTTTACCTATATCCTAAGCCTTCTGCTTTCTCTTTATGTACCAATGTACTGCAACTTTCTTGGAAAGTTTTCACAAAAAGTTACCATATTCTTTTATTTGTCAAAATACAGTCTGAAATAATAGCCCAAAGTCCTTGATATGTTTTTCAACTGAGATTTGTCATATTTACCAGATTCCCAAGAGTGATATATTTTATCTTTTTGGTAGCAGTCCTTAGATTTAGGGGCTTTTATCTTTTAAAGAAAAAAACATTTTATTTCCAAATAATCTAATTTTCTTGAGTGTTTGGCCAACTTTCTATAGGACCTACCTGGTTAGTGGACACCTGCCAATTTGCAATAGTTTCTTTGTTTTGAATTATTGAAAATAAGGAATTTTTTTTAAAAGAGGCATTTTATCTTTATCCTAGTTGTATGAGTTTTTTCTTGACCTATTCATCTTTGTTCTGTCCTAAATCGCCTTCCCTCCCCAATGTATTTTACATTACATCATGCCACACTGAGATCCTTTGGCTCTTTACAGATCACCATTATTCTCTAATTTTCTATTGATTTTATCATGGTATTTGTCAGTATCTACATACTATATAAAGAAAAAAATAATAGCATTCTCGAAATTGTTCCCACACACTTATGCTTTAATACTTGCACGTACATGGCAAATGCCAGAGAACTTTTTTTGTTTGCAACCCTGGGCTGAGCAGCTGGTAGACGTGCAAAGCAAAGGACTAATAATACCTAGTGGCATAGTATAGCTACTGCTGTTCTTTATGATGGTCTTGTTATTTCCATGGCCGTGTCTAGACAGTGATAGGTTGAAAATGTGGAACCAGAGGACCTAGGTTCAAATCTTTGCGTGACTTGACACAAATCATATCACCTTCCTGGTCTTCATTATTCCTCACTATAAGATGAGAGTGAGAGTAGATAATCTCTCAGTCTCTTCAGGCTCTAAGTCTTATGGTCTGCTTATTTTTAAATAGGATCAGAGCACTTATAATTTAGTATTTTTGACTAGAGAACAATGTCATAGATTTGGAACTGGAAAGGACTTTAGAAGTCATCTAGACATACTTCCTTTTTTTTTTGGAGGGGGAGGGCAGGTCAATTAGGGTTAAGTGACTTGTCCAAGGTCACAAGGATAGTAAATGTTAAGTGTCTGAGATGTATTTGAACTCAGATCCTCCTGACTCCGGGGCTGGTGGTCTATTTATTGTGCCACCTAGCTGCCCCTCCTTCCCTTTTTTTTTCCAACAAATGAAGAAACCAAGGCCCAGAGAGGCAAAGTCTCACTCGCTTATAGAATTACAGAATTTTCAAACTTTAGAATTCCTTAGAGAATTTTTAGTCCAACCTAATCATTTTACACATAAGGAAACTGGGTCTGAAAAAAATAGATTTTGCTCAGTCCTTAAAAAGCATAGAAATTAGAGCTGGAAAGGAGTTTAGAGATCATTTAATATAACTCTTTATAAATGATAAATCTGAGGCTCAGGGAGGTTATGACTTCCCTCTGGTCATACAGAGAATCAGGACGTCTGTTTCTCTAAAAAGTATCATGAACTGCCTTTGTGAGTGTGGGAAGCTCCCAGCCTACCAGAAATCCAAAGACTTGTTTGCTAATGTTTCTTAAGACTTTCCTCTCCCATATCCAAAGAGTAAAATTGCCTTAAACTTTTAGAGCCTTCTTCAAATGATCTGCTCATATTTGACACTCGGCCATTTTACCACACAAACCTCTAATGATTTTAGTTACTGGAAGAATCATTGCTGAGTAATCAACTACTTACATAGCCTCAAATTCTAAATAGACTCTGGAAGCCAATTTGGTTGTGCTAAATGAAATTGCTTATCTAGTGTTTTTCCATTTTGTTAATTATTAGAACTGGGGAAGCAACAGTAAAAGTGGTTGCAAGAAAATGTTTTACACTGATATGTTTACCATTAGACAAATAGAAGAAGGGCTACTTTATATCAAAGTAGTTTGTGAATGAGGCAATACATAGTATAATGGAAAACTGGTTTTGGAGTCAGGCCATCTAGGTTCAGATCCTCATTCTGACACTTAGCTAGAACTTTTGTGATAGGAAAGTCATTTAACCTCCCTAGACCTCAGTTTACTCATCTGTAAAACTGTAGCCTCTAAAGTCTCTTCTCTCAGTCTATATTCCTATGAATCCATGGATTGTGTTTACATTTTAAATTTTAATGTAAGAGAACAAGAAGGAAAGCCCTTTTACTCTGTAGATGACAGATGATTCCTACATCATTTCACTGACTTACAAACGTCCTTCAATATAGACAGAATGCACAAATCCTACCCAACGATTTAAGAATTTTGAAAGCGATACATTTCATAAAGTAATAGTGTCAAGAAGGACTTGGAAGTCTGTAATGAATGGAGTATTTATTTGGCGAATTAGTTTAAATAGAAATGTTAGGCTATGTGGTAGGTAAAAATAAATGAACTCAAGTCTCTGTCAATTTGGAAATTTGCTTTTAAAAGAAAGTTTCTATATGCCTGGCTATGAAAATGCCTGTTTTGATAATGAACAACTTCTTCTAATACTGTAACTCGACCAATTTGCAAATAAATACATAGGGCATGAATTTATGAGCAACTAAGACAGTGTGGCTTTTCTTTAAATCTTTTGAGAAGGTCATACAGTAAAGCAATAATATGAACAAATACAGTCTGCCATGGTGTTTGCATGTGTTTTTGCCATTAAATGGTTAATTGTAATGAATTATTATTATATTTTGAATATTTTGAAATTTTAGCTCCTCAGCAGTGGCAATAGATACCTCATTCGTTCTGATGACATGGTAGAAACTGTTTACAATGACAAAGGAGAGATTGTCAAAACCAAAGAACGTCGACTCTTCATGTTGAATGATGTCTTAATGTGTGCTACTGTTAGTGCTCGGTAAGTATGAGTTTGAGTGATCACAATGGCTATTTGAAATTATTGTCATACACTTTTTGCATAATTAGGATAGGAATTGAATTTCAGTGATAAAAGGCTGAGACAACTTCCTTTACCAATTTAGGTCAGCACCTTCTCTGTGACCTGCTTAGAGCACTGAGAGGTTAAGTTACTTGCTCAAGGTTGCACAGTCAGTATGTAGCAGAAGTAAGATGTGGGCCCTGGTCTTCTTGACTCTCAGGCCAGTTCCCTAATCCACTGAGTCATGCTCTTCTTTTTGCTTAACTGGGCAATTTTAATAACTCTCTCACTTTAGATATAGAATGTTAGGTTTGGAAGGGGATGCTTAGACATCACCCAACATAACCTTTTCATTTCACAAATGAAGAAACTGAGGCTCAGAGAGGAAGTTATATCTACAATATAGAACTACGGCCCTGCTTTTCTGACTCTGCCATGTTCTTTTCACGCTGCTCTAACTCTGATACTCTTTGGGTTTTTTGCAAAATGCTGTGATCCATTTAACTTATCTTATACTTTTTCACTTCATATTCTCTACTCCAAACTAAGCTAGTCGACCCTTTGTCCTCTGAACATGGCAACCTACCTTCCCACATCTATGGCTTTAATAATGCTTATCTCAATCTAGGAATCACCTCCCCTGACAGGTCATATGTTTGCATCCTACCCAGTTCTGTAAAACCCATCTTAAATGCCACTACATTTTCATCAACCTTCTTGGACCTCTCTGCCATTTAACAGTTTTTCCCCCTGGGACTCATGGTACTTTTTTTTTTTTTTGCATCTCTCTAAAGAGAAAGAGGCAGTATAGTATAATAATAAAAACGAATAGCAGGTTTGAAATCAGAGGATCTTGGTTCTTCATCTTAGCACTGATATGACTTTAGGCAAATCGTTACTACTTCTTTCACCCACAATTTCTCTATCCACAAATTGGATTAAACTAAATTATCTTTAAATTCTCTTATCTCCCTAAATCTATGACCCTAATTAATACTTGCCATGAACTGTTAGGATTAACAGTTACCCATGTAACTAGATTATAAGATATTTAAAGGCAGGTGCTACATCTCATCTAAATGTTTTATTCTCTCTAGTACTAACAATAATCCTAAACACTGTAGGTACTTAAAATAATGGTTAAATGATTAAACATTATTATAATTTAGATTACACTTCTGTGGATTCAGTCTAAATTATTTCTAGTAAGAAAGTAGGCAGTTTGGAAGGTGCATTAATACTTTTAGGGTCTTTTAACATTTAACACCCACTATGTGACAGCCTATTTCTGAAATGTGCACATAGACAATTTCAGAGATGAGAAATTGGATTTTGTTCTTTTTATAACCCTTGAAAATCCCATTGCAGTTGTTCTTCTTGGTCATTGCCCAACTTCTGTCACTCCAGCTGCTTGCTCCACTCAATAAACTCTATACATATGTTACTCTTGTATAATTACATTGGATCTGTTAATATTTTATATTGAGGGTAGATAAACAAGAAAATGGATGAGATCTTTTTGTTTTTTAAACTTCATGAAAACCTCTTTTGTTTTAAAGCATATTATAGTAAATTTGAGATTTATTTTACTATAACTTAAGACAGTTGGGTGATTTCAGGGGTTTTAGAAATAGCCACATAACTTAACGTGTTGTTGGCAAAATTGAATCTAGTAGAATAAGTAGAATTATAACTATTATATTCTATTTTCTCCTTATTATGCTAGTTTTGCTGGATAGTTGTCAAGTACTTTCTTCACTTATTTCATTCTTATAGTCTCATTCTTGCTGTACTTTTATTTACTAATTTTACACAAACTTCTCCATTATTAATCTATAGAGACATGTTCTTTTTAGTTCATCAGACGTAAGTGTATGGGTAAGGTACTGTTCTTGGCATTAGGGATGCAGATAGAACATAGCCCCTGTTCTCAAAGAGCTTTATATCCAATGAAGGGAAGGGCCAATAGACAAAAAAATGTGACACAAAATAGAGCGACAGGTACAAAAAAGGGGTCTTGGCAGAGGAACACTTGAAGATGATTACTTCAAGTATTTGAGGAAGGAGGGACCATTTTCATCTGAAGATCCCGAGTTGTCAAGGAAAGTTTTATTCAGCACTTTGAGATGTTTTATCTGAGAGAGACCACAACTACCTTTCTAAAAAAAAATTTTCAGTTACTACCCAACTTTTATTTCCAAACTCAATCCCTAACTCAACACAAGAAGTGGAAGAAAAAACATGAATATTGTTTTCAAGATGCCCTAAAATCTAAACATGGGGAGTAGAAGGACAGAGAAAAGATCCAGGATTGGGAAAAGGCATAACTATTATATCCCATATGGCACTGGCCAGGACAGGAAAAAGCAGGAAGAGCAAAGTGAAAAGCAATTTGAGCCCACATTGAGTCCCTAATGCTGATTCTGGCTTAGAGGTCCCCATTAGGCATGGGCACAGATGGAATGCAGGGCTAGGTGGAGAGTGGAGAGCAAGGTAGCCACTACCACATTTATTGAGTTTTATTCTCCATTCTTTTTTTTTTTTTTTTTTTTACCATTTATTGGTAACCATTCCTTTACATTTGTTCTTGGTAACACATTGATCTCTGAGCACAACTATGCTATATGTTGCGTAAAATAAAATCATGAATAATTTTATTTGGAATTCTCAAGACCTTTTCATGTGGAGAAAATATGACTGTTAACTTTCCTGTGTTGGGATACACCTGAATCTGTCAGGCTAAGTCCTGTGGAGAAAGGAGTTTACTTAAGATTTTAGAACTGGAAAGGAATGTTGGAGGTTATCTAGTTCAACTGGATTTGATGAGAGAGATCAAGGTATTACATTAGATGTCCATTCGAGTGAATGAAATCACCAAGGGAGAGGTTAGCAACAGAAGCGGGTCTATGATGGAATCTTGAGACACCCAAGGTTAGAAGTTGAGAGATAATGATTCAAAAAAGTAGACTGTGGAGTGGACTTGTGAGAAAATTTGTTCCACTGGCATGAAGGTGTCTGGAGCAGGCCCTGTGGAGTGCTTGGAGTGTGGTCAGATCTTAAAGATGCAAAGACCATCCATTGCATATGAGACCATGGCCAGTCATCTTGATTTTTGTCCTGCCACTGTACTTTAGTGTCCCAGGAAGAGAGAGTGAGGCTGACAGCTTTGTGCAACTCTGCTTCACTTAAGTCCAGTTCACTCACAAATTAAGACATCACCCTGTGATGTCATTGGTCCTCTTTGAAAATGATGGATGAACAAAAACAGAAATAGTCCTACCTGGTTTCACAGCAGGTTTGCTCTGAGGATCAAAAGAGATCATGTAAATAAAAATGCTTTATGAAACTATATTAATGTAATATGTCCTATCTCTTCCCACTCCTAGCTTTTAAGCCTCCTTTTGTATATAATCTTCCCCTGTTATAATGTAAGCCCATGTGTGATAGGACTCTTTCTTTTACATGTGCTTGTTCCAGTAGCTCAAAGGAAAGATGCAAAAATTTAGAGACATCTCTACTCCAAATGTTTGTATGGATTATTTGTGTTCGGCCTATGGTAGAGCCTTCCAAGCTTGGATTGGTCTAATCAGCCACAGCAGGACACACTGTACCTTGACTCCAATATAGTGATTTCATTTTGGTCCTCTTCAGGAATGAAAGACAACCAACCAGTCTCCTTGGGGCTTACTGTAGTAAGTGAAAAAGAGGAGTATTTTTAGTAAGTGCTTGAGATGTAATGAGATCATAGTGGAAAGAGACCTGAACTTGGATTCAGTACAGGCCACAATTTACATCCTGGCTCAGACAATTAATCAACAAATATTTTTTTTTTTGCTATGTTTCAAGTATTCTGATAGTCTCTTTTGTATATGTTATAGATATAAGTGCAGAAATTGAAAATTTTGCTACTTATAAGAAGCTTACATTCTAATGGGGGAGACTACAAATACATATAAAAACGAAGAATGTAAATTCCTTGAAAACAGTGGCTATTTCTTTTGTTGCTTGGATTTATATTCCTAGCATTTAGCAAATAGCCTGACATAATAAGCACTTAAGAAATGTTCTCTCTATTTTCCTAGGATCCATCTATCTAATTATGTACAACATAAATATATAATTATATACAAAGTAGTTAAATATAAGGTAAGGCCTTAGTGGTGGGGAGAATCAAGAAAGATGTCATTTGGAAGATGATTCCTAAGATGCTGCCCCATTCTCTCCAAACCATCCTTACCTCAGCTGCCAAGGTGATTTTTCTCAAGTGTAGGTTTGGAGATAGCTAAGAGTCGAAGTGGACAGAGCGCCTCCGCTGAAGTCAAGAGGACCTGAGTTCGAAATAGGCCTCAGATGCTTATTAGTAGTGTGACTCTGGGTGAATCACTTAGCCCTGATTTCCTCAAAAAAACAAAACCAAAAGAAAAAAATAACCCAACAAAAACAAGTGCAAGTTTGACCATATCATCCCAGCGTCCTACTCAGTGAACTCCAGTGGTTCTTATTACCTCTAGTATCAAATAGCATCAACCTCTAGTATGCTATGACATTTAAATCTCTTTGTAATTTGCCCCTTTCTGCATTTCCTGTTGTCTTCTGCTTCACTCTCAACTTTATTTGCCCACTATTCTGGCCTACTTTCATGTCCTAGAACATGATACCTTGTATGCTTGCCTTTGCACTGACTCTCCCCTTATTCCTGGAATACTTTGTTGAATCATCTCTGTTGCTTCGCTTCCCTTACTTCCTTCAAGACTCAGATCAAAGTCTGCCTTCCGCAGGAAGCCTTTCTTGGTCTCTCCCTCACCTCCGGCTGCTAATGTTTTCCCTTTCAGATTGCTTTTCTCTGCTCTGTACATATTTGTAGGAACTAGTTCAAATCAATTCAGTAAACATTTGCTAAGTATTCACTATGTGCCAGACATTCTGGGAATATAAATAAGAAAAAGAAAGACAGCCTCTGCCCTCTAGGAGCTTACCATCTAACAGGGGAAGAAAACACACTCAAGGAAGCTGAAAGGGGTGGGTGTGTGAGAGAACCAAGAGGGAAAGGGAAATCTTGTTCACTGGAGCTGAAACCAAGCAGAGCTGCAGATGACAAGTGGAGTGAGCGGCAAGTTCAATTCCTGCCCTCTTTAAAGGAAGGCTTTGGGAGGAGTTTAGTGCTGTGCACTCCAGCCCCCTAACCAGAGGAGAGGGGAGGCTGAGAGAAATGGGAAAGTGTTGAGTATTAGAAGTGAGCAGCTTATCCAACAGGAGCATCATGTTTCTTGCAGTTGAAACTAAACACAACTGCAGATGGAAAGTGGAATGATTTACTATGTCCTTGCCCTCATGAACATAAAAGCTCCTTTAGGGCATGGAATTTTGTTTGTTTTTACTTTCTAGGTCTAACCTTAGTCTTGTATCCGACATTACAGTAAGTGTTTAATCCTTTTTGGCTGACTGACTTATTGATACGTATGATAAGCCAGCACAGAAGACACATACTAGCCCTGGGATCTTGGGCAAATCACTTAAAAACCTCAGTTTCCTCCTCAATAAGAGGATAGTAGTGTACTTTATAAATGTCATACTAGGGGCAGCTAGGTGTTGCAGTGAATAGAGCACTGACCATTGATTCAGAAGGAAATGAGTTCAAATCTGGCCTCAGACAACACTTAGCACTTAATTAGCTATGTGACTGTGGGCAAATCACTTAACCCCAATTGTCCTGCCTTCTGCCCTCCCCCCCAAAAGTAAATCTCACACTGTGATTTTGTTTCCCAAACGTCTTAGTGCCCTTTTAAGCTTTAATAGATATTAACTGTATTAGCAACATTATTAATAATAATAGTAATTAATAAATTATCTTAATGCAGAGAGAATATTATATTAATAACAGCTATTGAATATGTCTCAGCAACATTATAGAATGAAAAAGAAAATTTGATTTGGAGTCAGAGAACATGGCTTTGAATATCGGCTCTGCTATTTTTTTTACCTAGGTGACCTCAGATAGGTCACTTAACTTTTCTAGGCCTCAGTTTCCTCATCAGTATAATTTGGACAGTGCACTCATTGCTCACTTAGATTTCTTTCCATTCAAAATCTGCATAATCTTGTAATCTTACGACCATAGAAGAGGGATGGTGGTAGAATTTTTGTTTAAAACTGTAACTAAGATACATGTAAGAAAGGGTCAGCTAATTTTCTGACCAAATAGAAATTTATTACTCTGTAACTCTCTAGGATACTTGAAATTCTTCAATATGACGCTCAACATAGGGCCAGCTCATCCCTTTTAGTAGATAATTAAGCATTAAGTTGAATACTGAATCCTTTCTGAAGAAATATGTAATTTCACTATTATTCCTTCTGTTTTTCTGACTCAGAGCTGGAAAGATTCTTCCACCCTCTAATGTACTTGGAACCCAAATACAGAACCACATGGGGCCTGTTCCAAAGAAATATAGAACCCCTATAATTTAACAGCTTAAACATCCCTTATTTGCATGTCCTCTGTGACAGGAAATGCCATAAAACATATAATTAATAATATCTTATAAAGCTGTTCTGATTCTTTCAGCACTTCACATGAAAGCAGTGGGGCTATATCAACCAGCCAAAGATATTTATTAAAATGGAGTGTTCCTCTTGGACATGTAGAGGTCATAGAATACAGCAGTGGTCAAGGCCAAGGAGAAAATAGCAGATACCCTCCAGCACATTCCACTGAAAGCATTATTGTGGTCGCCAATGCTAAGCCACGTAAGTGACAGTCTTAATATTCTTCAAAGTTTATGATTCTTTTCTTCCCTCCTGACATGATTAGACCCTCTCATCCTTATCACCACATTTCTTCTGATACTGAATACCAATAAAGTTGCAACAATGATTGTTTACAAAATATTGTCTTTAGCAATAACAATATGCCATTCCAGTAAATATAGGCTAAGATGACCAGGTTAGTTCTTCCCATTGAACCAGATGTTCCCCTGTGCATTACCTTCTTTTTGATTCTAAGTTGAATACTCTGGCCTTTAGGAAGCTGTGCTAGCTTTCCTTTGTATATGTGCTAATTGATATTGATTTATTTAATGGTGTAGACAGGATCTTTTTCCCATTTGCTGAATCTTGGAACATTCATTTAGCTTGACCTTTGATTCTTTGATGAATCTGTAGTCTCATCAGTATGAGTACTGTTTCCAGTAGTGAAGATGACAACCTAACCACAGCTTTTCACCCTAGGCAACTCTTGCCTTCTTCTTCCTATAATCAGCCACAGCAGGCTACACTCAAAGTGCTCAAGGCCATCCTCAGGATCTTTTGACATCATATGGATATAAATGAAGTATACGATCTATCCCTTATTCTAACTAAATGAGCTCCTTTTCTGGCTTCACGTCTCTTTGATGACATCTTTTCTGCCACTTCTGCTCAGTTCCGTGGTTAATATGTTATAGTCTATTTCTGCCCACCATGAAGAAATGCTATTGTCATTTTGGTGATCCTCAACTTTAGTTCTTTAGAGACTATAATATTCTATCACATTCCATCTGTTTTTCCTATACACAGGAAAAAATACTGGGGCTTAAAATATGGGCCTTTTTTTTCAGGGAAAAATAATACAAAGTTTTAAAAATATTTTAAAATTTTTGTTGTCTTTACATTGCTTAGATTTTCCTTTGTATCACCTTTTCCTTCTTTTTTATTATTATTTTATTTTTTTTTGCTCTTTGGAGGGCAGTTGGGGTTAAGTGACTTGCCCAAGGTCACACGGCTAGTTTTTGTGTTAAGTGTCTGAGGCCAGATTTGAACTCAGGTCCTCCTGACTCCAGGGCCGGTGCTCTATTCACTACCCCACCTTTTCCTTCTTTTTGAGAGCTATCCTTTAAAGAGAAAAAGAAGAGGGGAAAAAGCCATGAAAACATCAATATATCAAAAATCCTGATTCAATGTTACATACTGGTTGCCTCACCGCCATCCTCTCTGCCACGGAGGAAGGGAGAAAGTGTCTTTTCATACTTCATCTTTGAGTCCTTTTTTTAAAAAAATAATTTTCCAACATTAGTTTTTGATTGTTTTGTGGTGATAAGTTTTTCCCTTTACATTGCTATCGGCACTGTATGTGTTATTATCCTGGCTCTGTTTATATCTCTTTGCATCAGTTCATGTTGATGTTTTTCTGTATATATCAGCAATTTAAAATTAAGCATATTAATTCTTGGGTAATTTGACTGACATAGCACTAATTCTGTACATTAATTTAGGCATTCTTTTTGTTTTGTTAATATGTTTTCAGAGATAATAATTTGTTTCTGAGAACTACTTGGCTATATCCCCAAAATTCTAAAATGTTATTTCATTATCATACTTTCACATAGTTGTTAATTGGTTCTGTGTTTTGTTCTTTGATCTATGTACTTAGGTCTGTATCATTTGATTATTTTTCCTCTATTATTTATTTTCACATTATGATTTGTAAAGAATTTCTGTCTTTTAAAGTTTTAGTTATAATTTCTCTGCATTCCAGGACATTGTGTGTGTGTGTGTGTGTGTGTGTGTGTGTGAAGAAATATTTATATTATTTAATGTATCCATTTAGATTACCTCAAATTTTTTAAATTTAACTTTTTCCCAGTAGTCTGTTCACTTTTATACTTACTTTTTATCCCTATTTCTCTTTGGTTTGTCCAGTTTTGAGAAAGGAACATTAAAGTCTCCTATCATTCAAATCAAGAAATATGTATTAAATGCTATTTCTAAGGTACTGCTGAGCATTGTGTATATAAAGACAAAAGTGAAACTGTCTGCTCTCAAGGAGCTGATTTGCTAATGGTAGAGGTAGCATATACGTATGAGAGCATATAAGAAAATATTCAAAATAAATGCAAATAAACTTTCCTGTTATAAATTTTGTTGTTATGCCATTTGGTGCAGATAGCATTGATGTTGTTTCACATACCATCTTCATTCGCTGCTTATTTTATTCTCCACATCGCTCTACATCCTCAGCAGACTTGTCCCTATATGGGACCCTCTCTTTACCCCTGCCATTTTCTATCTTCCCATTATATTTTTTGCTTTCTCCTATTATAATATAAATTCTTTGAGGGTAGGGGCCATCTTGGGTGTTGTTGTTGGGTTTTTTTTTGGTGTTTGTATCCCCAGCACTTAGCACAATAACTAGAACATAGTAACTGCTTAATAAATGATCTGTCTGTCTACTTACCTACCTACCCTATTCATTTTTCTTGGACGTGTAAATTTTTATTTTTCCTTTGTTTGATTCATGCTTTTTTGGAATTACCTGACACTATATTTTGTTCCAGTGACTCATTTTCATTTTTTTGGCTTTATTTTTGCATATGTTTTTTGTATCCAGCACATCATTGAGTTTTGTTTTCTTAATCATTCTACCCCTCCCATATTGCTGGTTTGTTTCATTCATTCATATTTAAATTATGGTTAGGATTGCTTCTTATTAATATTTAAGGTAATTATTGATAGGATTGTGTTTTCCTCCATTTATTTATTTTGTATAGGTTGTGGGGCAAACTTAACCTTTTATATTATTATATTATAATTGCTTGAAGTAGGGACCACCTCAGCTGGATTCTGAAACATATGCCTGGCAGGTATCTTGTAGTGGCTACACACAGGAACATGGGGCGGGGAGTGAAGAAAGCATAAGAGGGAGCTTTAAGTATTTAAGTAATCAGTGTTATTTCATAAGATTTTTCCCTTAGGTGGTGGTTCTGCCATTTTGGAAATTTATCTTATGGAAGCACTTTTAAATTTAACACATATTTCCATTTTGAAGGTGGGAGGGACTCAGGTTATGAAAAAAGTGACTAGACTGAGCAACAACAAAATTTGCTGATTCCTTTTATGAGATCTGTCTGATCCTCCATAGAGAACTTAATGGATGTGCCCACATTGATGAGATCCTGTCCGGGCTCCATTAAAATAACAAAATGCTATCAAATAACCACCAATTCTTTCCTTTATTCTTGTTTTTCCCCCCTTTGTTCTTAAATCTGGGCCTTACTGCCAACAATGGCTATGTAACTGTGTTAAATCTTTGCATTTATAATAAGTTCAACTTCCATTCTGCCTTTTGTATATTTTGTTGTTGATCAGTCATTTTTCATTCGTGTCTTGAATTCAGACTTTCCTGAATGCAAGGTTGGCTCTCTACCCAAAACATTACACTGTCTCTCTTCATTTATTTATAAAGCCAAACTATCCACTTTTAAACTAAGATAGATGTTTTCATCCTAGTTGTTATTCTAAGAAAAAGATTACCTCATCATAGCAAAATGTGAACTCTTTCAGCTATCATGTGCGAGAGATAGATATTGAGACATTTTTAGTTGGAATTCTACTTGGGGAGAAGATTCATGCCTTGAATGCCCTTGTGGAAAGTTTTAAAAGTTTGGATTCTTTGGAAATTTAGGTAATAATTCTTTTTGGATGGTTTAGTATTGTGGATTTTAATAAAGTTTTGTTTATACACTGACTGAAGTTACCTAGTTATTTTCAAAAGAAAACATAAAGAGAACTTAAATTAAGGTCAAGTAATTATTAATTGAAATCAGAATTTAAATAATTTTGATTTTCTAAGAAAATACACTCATCTATTGTATAATTATTGCTTCATTCAGTCTTATTAACTGTTAATATATTTATAACTTCATCCAGAGATTTCCTTATTCTAATATGCCCATGGCTTTTCACTACCTTTTCTCTCATTGATATATTCCCAGATTTTTTTTTTCTGTTAGTGATGACTGTTTTTCTAATTGTATTTTATCCGTTGAAAAGACATCATTTTTATTAGGCTTGTCTTGATAAAAGTTTGTAGAACAAGTGACAATTTCTCCTTATTTAGAGGAGCATTAGTCTTTAGCTAATTTAGGATGACTCATTTATCCCTTGAAAAGTGATAGATAGGTAGGCATCTAACAATGGAAAAAATAACTTTAAAAAAATAAACATAATTCAGTTCAGTTCAAGAACAATTAAATGCCAACTATGTCATACATTGTGCTAAGCTCTGATGCAAATAACAAAAAGAAAAACAGTCCCTCCCCTCAACAAGCTTATCAATTTAATGGGGGCAGAAAGGAGGGGAGACAACACACAAAAGAAAGTGGGAAAGGGAGTTAGTTGTAGGGAACACCAGGGGTTCACCAGCATTTAGATTGGAAACCATAGTGACAAATGCAAAGTGGAGTGAGTTAAAATCCAATTTCTGCCCTCTGGAAAGGAAGCCATTGGGAAGAGTTGAGAGAGGTGGTGTCCAGGGTTGAGTTAGCAACATGGTAATGAGATTAGAAGTGAAAAATTTATCCTGGGAGGGTCATGAAACTTTGAATTGGATTTAAAATGTCGACTTTTTTTTATCTTAAGAGCCCCTATGAGTGTTCAATAGAATGTATGCTTCTAGAGAAAGGTAACTGTCTTGCTTTTGTAATCTTATCATTGATACCTAGTATAGTACCTAGCACATAATAACTACTTATTGATTGAAAGTTGATTTATTGATACATGAAACAGAAAAGTGAAGAAAACAGCCATAAACTTAAGCCTGACCTCTTGGCAAAAATATTTTTATGCATATTTTTTTCTCCTATTATGGGAGAGACAGCATGACACAGTGGATAAAAAGTAGGTCTTGGAGTTAGGAAAACCTGCATTCAAGTCTTGCCTCTGATATATACTGAAGGTGTGATCCTAGTCAAGACACAACTCTCGTTTTCTAAGCAGCTCTCCATGTTTGTAAACTACAAAGAAGATAACCTGCTTTGGGAAAGGAACATTTTTCAACCAGGATTTCCTTATACCAATGGAATCACAGGTCCAGACCTTATTCCTTTCTATATGATGAGGCAGTAATGAGACCAGACTTAAGATTTCATTAGTATAGGAAACTTCCTGTGAGGAAACCCCATATCAATGCCAGCTGACTTATGCCCAGCAATTTGTTCTCTTAGAGAATTACATAGTGTATAGGTAAATGCTCAGGAGAACACAGTCACTATATGTCAGATGCAGGATATGAACTTAGATCTTTCCAAGTCTGAGATCAGATTTACATGCCCATAAATATTCAAAAAATTCACAACAAAAGCACAAACCCTTTTTAATGTCATTAGCCAGAGAGACAGTCTTGCAAAAACTGGAAAATTTTCTGTTCAATTGCATAGAAAAGTGTAGCCTTGAACTCACAGTAGTACAATATGATTTCCATAATACTTTCTTCACATTTGTAACTCTTGTGTAGAAAGCTCTCATAACACAAAGTGAAAAGTGAGGAAGAGGTTCACTTTACGTAATTTCTAACAATCTGACCCTAGCCCCCATCTAGAATATCTGGGGAGATTACTCCCTACCAGTCATACAGGGTTCTTGGCTGCTCTGCCCCCATTGTAGCATGAGGTTCATAAAATTAAAACGGCATTTTTTTTAACAGGAAAGTGTTACTGAATGTTCAAAGTGAAATCAAACTCAGAAGAAAGTTTTTGGAAAATAGACAGCTTTCACTGAGCATAAGCTGTCCCCAAAGATCTCAGCCACTGTCTCAGTGAGGCAGGGATTCCAGCAGGTAGTCCCTGCATTAAAAATTATTCTCTCTCAGAAGCTCTCCTACATTTAGCTCTCCCATAGCTCCCAGCAGGCAGTATCAGGCATGGCCAAATCATCTGTTCAACCATACTTTCCTCTGTCGTTGGGTGCAGTCTCTACTTCCACAGTGGGGAAAGGCTCTGATTTCCTCCAGCTGGCAGGAGACAGCTATTCTCCTTGCATCAGTGATGAGGCAGTTCCCAAGTTCTTTGACTACAAATCCAAAATTTTTGCCATCATAGCATTGTTTTCCATCCAAGAGAAATAGTTACCATATGTTAAGGAGCTGACAATACAACCTGATTTCTCCCTAATTATCTCTCTTGGGTTCCAAAGTCTTTTGAAGGCATGGTTATTAATCAAATCCCTATGGGCTGTTACCAGACGAGGTGAAGTTGGGGGAAGCTAGGCACTCTTCTGGTTCTGTAACATACATTCCATTTGGTCCCTTAAAGGATACCACCATTCGTGCAGGTGTTTGGACAGAGCAGAGAGGAGAGAGAGGAAAGGTCCCCTAATAGTTACACAATAACAACATGAGAGTTGATTGTGTGATCTTGGACAACTGTCTAAGATCATTTTCAATTTCTGGGCAGTGGTCTGTTGGTTGTGATATCACAAAATCACAGAATTTGAGATTAGGAAGGCACTTTCATGGCTATCTAATCAAAAGTAATAGGGAGTAAATACTCCATATACAAAAGGAATTCCCTCCATACTATTCTTTGCTAGTAGTTGTCTAGCTTTAGCTTGAAAACCTCCAATAGCCACCTCTCAAGGCATACAGTACTTTTGTGCATTAGGAAGTCTTTCCTGACCTCAAGCTTAAATTGGATTGAAGAGTATTTGGGGGTATATAAGGAATTAGAAGACTGAAAAGTTAGGAAAGGCATCAGATTATAAAGGACTTAGAATACTAAACAGAGGATTTTATATTTGATTCTGGAGGTGTTAGGGAAGCCCTAGAGTTTATGGAATAGGGAAATATTATGATTGGACCTGTGCTTTAGAAAAATAATTTTGTTGACTAAATGAAGGATGGACTGTAGTAGGAAGAGATGCGGCAATCAGATCATCCATCAGGCTATTGCAATAATCCATGTATGGGGAGATGAGGACCTGCATCAGAGTAATAATGTTGGGGTGGGGCCTCTGCCTGCCCAAAAACTCTTAGGATTTCATGATATATTGTGGTAGAACCATCTCAAAGAATTCAGAGTCAGACGCCTGTAATCCAAATATAGGCAATTATTAAGATTGATGCCTCTCATGAAGCAGTCTAAGTTCCAAGAGGAACCAGATGAGAGAGCAAGATGGATTTTTATAGGGTAAAGGTGCAATTATATATCAGAAATCCTGAATATTTAAGAGGAAACAGGGGTTTGTAAAGGAATTAGATAATGGAGGAGGGGTCTCATCTATGGTTTGGGGGTTAAACATTCTGGTCATGCTGCCCTCCAATTGACTAGCTATTGTGGTCTTGTCTGGTCAAGATAGATAGTTAGATATTGTGGTCCTATCTTGGGCTAGATGATGATGTGATTGTGGCTGAGTACAACTGCACACCTGTTTCTGTGAGAATGGATAAAAATCAAGCAAAGGAGCCTGAGAAGGAGTAGTCACTCAGATACATAAGAGGAGAATTGGGAGAGAGCAGTGTCTTAAAAACATGGGGAGAAGAAAGGATTGAGAAGGCAAGTAATAGTGTCAAAGAGTGCAGAGAGAGGGGCAGAGCCAAGATGGCGGCGTAGAAGCAGCTTGATTCTGCGGCTCCCACACAGCCACCCTAAATACCCATAAAATATGATCCTAAACAAATTCTAGGGCTCTCAAACTCACAAAAATACAGAAAACACATCTATTGCTGAAGGCAGCTCAGCAGGAAGGGCTTATGGTGGCAGGCCGGGAGCTGAGGCCAGCCCAACCCAAAACCAAAACCGCAGCCAGGTCCCAGGGTGGTCAGGAGGAGCCGAGCCACAGCCAGTCTACAAGAGAGAAGATCTATAGCACCTTAAACAATCTCCACATCTATCAAGGTGTGAAAAATAAGAATTAGAGAAAGGCAGCTCTGCAGGAGGGGCTTATTGTGGCAGGCCGGGAGCCGAGGGCTGGTGGCCAGGCCCCAGGGCGGTCTGGGAGGAGCCAAGCCTCCCAAGCCGCAGCATGAGTCCACTTCAGAGAAGATCTAAAGCACCTGGAGAGATTAAGCCAGGATTAGAGAAGGTCATTGAAAGTGAAACTTTCAAGCTAAATTTGGGAGAGGAAAAGGAGTTCGGCCAATCTGCCCCCAGGGCAAGGAAGGGGAAAAGGAAGGGGAAAAGGAAGGAACTGCTATAACCAGCAGCTGCCCCTACTAGGATGCTTCAGAGCTTTACCCCCTGGAAGCAGAGTTCCACAAAGCTAAAAAAAACCAACCAATTAATTGACTGGCCAACATGAGGAAAAGGAAGCAAAATAAGAACAACAATAAAACTCTAGAATCCTTTTTTTTGGGCAAAAAGGATCAAAACATGTAACGGGAAGAAGACAACACAGTCAGATCTCCCACACCAAATGCTTCCAAGACACTTGAAGAATGTCTAGAAGCTATACATCAACTGAAAAAGGACTTTGAAAAACAAGAGAAGTGGAGGAAAAATTGGGAAGAGAAATGAGAATGATGCAAGAAAATCATGAAAAGAGAGTCAACAACCTGACTGAAGAAAACAACACTTTAAAAAATAGATTAACTCAAATGGCAAAAGAGGCCCAGAAAGCCAACGAGGAGAAGAATGCCTTAAAAAGTCAAATTTCCCAGATGGAAAAAGAATCTCAAAAGCATTCTGAAGAGAATAATTCCTTCAGAATTAGAGTGGAGCAAAC
>CM053595.1:176675402-176703648 GCA_028646575.1 Pseudocheirus occidentalis
TTTTTTTTTTTTTGGTTAGGTACAGGTATTTTATTTTATTCTTAAAAATAAATAAACATATTTATTTTCTTATTTACATCATTCATTTACATGAGATTTTGAGTTATAAATTTTCTCCCCATCTTTCCCCTACCCAACACCTCAAAATAGCTATCCCATTGTATAACCCCTCCCCCAGTCTGCTCTTTCCAGTGTCCTCCCCCAACTCCTCTGACTTTCCAGTAGGGCAGGATGAGTCTCCCTACCACAGTGCCTATATGGCAGAGGGAATTCTTAACTGAACTTGGGGAATCTTTTAAATAAAACTCTTACAGTCAATTAGTCAGTCATGAAGCACTTATTAAACTTCTATTAATTGCCAGTCACTATGCTAATACCAAAGATAAAAACCAAGGAGATAGACATAAATAGGTACATAAAGAAATATAAAACCATTTTGGAGGAAGGCCACTAGCAGTTGGGTGGGAGGCGTGCAGTATCAGGAAAAGCCGTATGTGTTTGTTACTTGAGCTATAGTTTGAAGGAAATTAGGTCTTCCAAAAAGCAGAGGTAAGGAGGAAGGACATTCCACTAATTATATTTCTTTTAATTTTATTTAATTATCTCCATATACCAAACTAACTCTTTCTTCCTTCATTTTTCCTGTCTTAAGAGCTTTGTGAATATAGGGTATTGTCATATACTTACATCTTCCAAACATTAGTTGATGCCAATATTATTATTCTTGATAGAATTTTAATTATCTTTATAAAATGATTCCAGAAATTTTACTGACATATTAGATGATACTATGAGGATACTCAAACAGTGTATTGAAATGTTAAGAATCTTAGATAAACAATGGCAAAGCTTGTTAAAATTTCTAAAGCAAATTCATTAAACCAGTAGAAAATGGGTAGCAGTACCATGCTGTGGCTGTTTTTAAAGGTAGGCTGGAAGGAATATTAGGAAGTATATTTTGAAAAAGCATTCCAATTTTGATTGGAACTGGGCTGGGAGGATGACAGCAGTAGGTAATTTAACAGGACTTTTTCATTTCTTATTTTCATGATTGACACAATCAATAAAGGATATATGTAGGAGGCAGATTAAGACAATTCTGTTACAGTTGGAAGCAAATTGCCACTTCATAGTTGAAAAAGGATATGACTGACAAAAAAGTTTTTCTTTTTCTGATGCCATTAACTAGTATATGCAGGGAAGAGTGAGAGATTGGGCCTCATTCCTTTCCTATATCAAGGAATTCTCAAACATGTAGAGCTATTTCTAAGTATGTATATTTTAAAATTCTATAAATGGCAGATTTTTTTTCTTCTTAAACAAAATTTGATTGGAAGTCAGACTCTATTTTGGAATATTTAAATGGTGCTTTTATGAAAGTACTGTTTTTTGTTTCTTGGTGGTGGTATTGTACACCATAATTTGTAGCTATATTTGTTCACAGATTATTTGTTATACTTTTTTAGTTTTATCTCCTTTATTTCAAAAAATATTTATCCCCTATAAGCTCCCTAGAGAGCCATCTCTTTTAATAAGAAAAAAAAAAGAGAAAAAAGGCAGTCCAGTCAAACCAAGCATGCTGGGTCTAGCAGTAGATGCAATATTGCAAATTCATAATCTTTGTAAAGAAGGAAGGAAGATACATTTTAAAAGTTTCTTTTTGAGGACCAATTACAGAGAATTCAGTTTAATTTTTTTTGTTCTTTTCATTATCAGTGTGGCAATAATTGTATATATTGTTTTTCTATTGTTTCCACCATGGTTCAATCCAACCATTGTCCATGGTTCTTTGTATTCTTCCTATAGATTGTTTCTCATAGGACAAAAATATTTTATGACACAATTTATTTACAAGTACAATAAAAGCATCACTCTTCATCCACAGTATGACTTGTGACAGTTAATTCCATGTTAGCTTCATTATTAAGATACTTTCATTATAGCTTCATTTGTTAGGATACCATGTTGACACTTAACTATACAATTTTCAGTGGCTGGAGAGGTCAGTATGATTCCTATAAAGTAGGTAGTACTGCCTGTTTTGTAGAGTACAGATCAGTGGGATAATACAAGATGATGGAAGGAGGATGGGGGCCTCCCTTAAGCCCTATGATGTGAAATGTCAGTTTCATTTGCAAATAAATGGGTACCACTCTCTGGTTGTACGAAGAGGAGTAAAAATGACTATAAGGAAAAAAGATGGCAGTAGCCCAAATGTGAATGGCTCGGAACTGTGGAATCTTTTCCGAGTGGATCTGAAAAAGAGTAATAAATGGGAGCCTTTGTTCTTCTTAATTAGTATTTCTTCGCATTTAGCATGTCTGGCCTCAGGTATATGGGCATTTTTCTTCCTGCACCTTCCCACAACAAGGCCTGCCAGTTCCTTTTTTTCTTTTTTAAGTGTTTCCATCTAGTCTTTTACCCTTTCTTTATTCCACTCACTTTCATTTATCTCTCATCCTTGCAAGCTGTTTTCTGGCCCTGAAATGCATTGCAAAAACCCAAAGAGATGCCTTAGAAACTCCTGACTCTTCCTTTAGGAAACCTGGTTCTTCTGGCAAAAACAGGGTGGCCTGGTTTTATTTGTCTCCATGGATTATACTTTAGGAATCTTAATTGTTTGTTTTTATTTACATAGGCATAGTTGTTATTGATGTACAGACTAAAGCCCTCTGGGTTGCTTGCAACAGGAATGTTCTTTTTTTCAGGGGTAGATCATTGGATTTTTAAACTAAGTGCTGGAGTAACCATGGAAACAATAAGTGTGTGTGTGTGTGTGTGTGTGTGTGTGTGTGTGTGTGTGTACACACACCCTCATTTGTGTGCTCAGGAGTTCAGAAGCAGAAATGGAGTGACCTTTGCAATGAAGATGTCCCTGTAAGAATTTCCTGGTCATGATGGAATGTGCCAGAGTTCTGCAATATAGCACTAAACCAAATCAATCCTGAAATTTGACTTTAATGAACTTTCAGAACACATACTGTGAGGATGGCCAAAAGGACTGATTTACAAGTACCTATCAGATAATGTAGATACAAATTAAAAATTAATTGGAGCTGACAGAACAATAGATTTCTTATTCAGAAAGTGGAGTCTGAAAGACTTTTAATTCTCTGCCTTCCTTGTACAAATTACATAGAGGTACCCTCATTTTACTAGGTTATGCCTCTTTTATAAGGATTGTGTAGTGTCATGACTCTTAAAATGATTTGATTCCCCTAAAGCTCTTCTTTTGAGAAAACAAATAAGGCACTTAGGCTTTAAGACAAATGAGTCAACAATCATTTATTAGGGTCCTACCAGGTATGTACCAAATCCAGGGTATACAAAGAAAAGGGAAAAAAATCTACTCCCTCTTCTTGAGTAGCTCGCTCTCTAATAAGGGAGATAAAATGCAGACAGCTATGTAAAAACAATCTAGACACTGGATTAAATTGGAGCTAATCTCAGAAGTAAAACACCAGTGTTAAGGTTTCCTATAGATATAGAAGATAGGATTTTTAGCTGTAATTGAAGGAAACTAGGGAAGCCAGAAGGCTGAAATGAGGAGGGAGATAATTCTTTAAGTGAAACAGCTAGTAAATGTTCACAAAATCAAGAGATAGATTTTCATCTGTGGGGAACAGCAAGGAAGCCAGTGTCACTAGCATGAAGATGAGTGAGGTTTTAGAAGACTGGAAAGATATGAGGGGACCAGTTTAAGAAGGGTTCAAAGCCCTTGGAGAATTTTACATTTGATCCTGGAAATGATAGGGAGTCACTGGAGTTTATCAAGTAGAAGTATGACAAAATCACATTTGTGATTTAGAAAGAGCCATTTGACATCTGAGTAGAGTCTGGACTGGAGTAGGGAAATACAGTACAGAGACCAACCAGCAGACTATTGTAATAGTCCAGGCATAAAGTGATGAAGGCCTCTATCAGGGTAGTGGCAGTGTCAGAGAAGAGAAGTGGATATATGAGAAAGATGTTACAGAAGTAGAATTGACAGGACTTTGGAATAGATTGGATATTGGGGGTGAAAGTGAGACATTGAGAAAAACACCTAAGTTGTGAGCCTGGGTAACCAGGATGATGGTAGTAACCATAGTAGTACTAGAAAATTTATCACTGGGCTTAGGAAGAAAGATAATAAGTTCAGTTTTGGACATGTTGAATTTAAGATGTCTAGGAGACATCAAGTTCAAAATGTCCAAATGGTTGTTGGAAATACAAGTCTGAATGGTAGGGTTTGAGAAGTAGATTTGGGAATCATCATCATGGAGATGATGACTGAATCATAGGAGCTGAGGAGATCACCATAGAGAGGGAAAAGAAAAGTGGGCCGAAAACAGAATCCTAGGGGACAAACACTGTTAGTGTGTTCCCAGCTCACAGAACAGTGTTTGGCAAATGGTATGTGCTTAATCAATGATTGATTATTGGATAGAATTATCAAGCTGCAGAATCAGACCGGTGTCTAACGAATATGAATCTCTCATTATGGTGAAAGAATGCTTAGTTTTTGTGCTTGTATTATTTTTTCCTTCATTCTTTCCAGAATAATTCTGGGTGAAAATGTGGTACAGAGCAGAAATGAATCAGCCGTGTTTATTCCTAGTTCTGCCTCTATCATCTTAGGCACCTTGAATAAATTACTTTATCTCAGCTACTTCCATCTATACTTTCATTCCATGTTAATTCCAGGATTGTGATAGGGATTATTTATTGAGTTTTGAAGTATACCAATATTTTTCAAAATCTCAACACGAGGAAAAGGCTTATAATAATATAGACATTGAATTCAAAGCTTTTTGTTTCTCAGACACATCTATCCAAAAAAGCTATTATGCAAATATACCCAGTAATGAGGGACTAAGTCCACAAGGCAGTCTGTTCCATTTTTGTACAGTTTTAATTATTAGTCAGTTTGAGGGCCTAATAGACTAATCCTAATTCCTCCATAACACATTTTGAAATGTTTGAAAATGGAGCATATTCCTCCTAAGTCCTCTTCTCTAGGCTAACCATTTTTGCTCCCTATAAACAATTCCTGTAGAGCATGTTTTTTTATTCTACTTACCACCTTGAGAACTGTCTAAATAGTCCCAGCTTATTAATGATCTTATTTGTTGTGGCCCTCAAGTTGAACACATTATACCATATATTATCTTACCAGGGCAAAAGACAGTGGAATTTTCACTTCCCTATTTTGGACATTATACTTTCTTTTAATACAGCTTATAGTCACAAGAATTATTTTTGTTGTTATTGTTTTTATTTTTGGATCCCATATTATAATGTTGACTCATAGTGCACTTATAGTCATTCTCAGGCCATGAGTTTTCAGCTTGCATATGTCTTATTTGCATGAAAATTGCAGTTTTTTGAAAGACTTTTCACATATTAAGATAAATGTCATATTAAATTCTACAGGGACCTAGGTGATAGTAAATGTTACTTCAAGATAACATAAGGATGGAAGCACCACAGAAAGATTTGTGGTGAAAAATTTTCCAGTCATCACCTTCAAGATCAGTGTTTATCTTTTGAGATTCTCTTTGGTCCCTGGGTTAGATTTTTTTTTCTGCTTAGTTTAACATGGTGCTTACTCACAAAGTTAGTAGGTGGAAGAGCTAGCTGCTTTCACACTCAGAAGCATAAATGTCAGATTCTTGGCCTGTCCAACTTTTCAGCAACACTAAAAAACTGGCAATTCCTTTAAGATCATTCTTGAAATTTGGAAAACTCAGGACTGTATTCCTCCATGTTGGAATGATTCTTTCAAAATCATTTTTTCCACAATATACCCTCATTTATGTATAGTGAATGTATTGTTTTAATATGAATTCTTAAAGGGATGCAATTGATATTTCAAAGCCAAGACATCCTGGCCCTGTCACTGATTTAATATGGCAAATCACTTCTCATTTCTAAGCCACAATTTATTTCTCTGAAAAATGAGGAAGTTTGGACTAATGATAGTTCTAGCATCCTTCCTTCCTTCCTTCCTTCCTTCCTTCCTTCCTTCCTTCCTTCCTTCCTTCCTTCCTTCCTTCCTTCCTTCCTTCCTTCCTTCCCTCCTTCCTTCCCTCCTTTCTTCCTTCCTTCCCTCCTTCCTTCCCTCCTTCTTTCCTTCCTTCTTTCCTTCCTTCCTTCCCCCCTCCCTCCCTCCCTCTCTCCCTTCCTCTCCCTATCTTACCCAGATCAGAAGTTCAGCAGTCACTCACAAGTTTGCTCCTCCTGCTAAGCACCACTGATGATATTGGTGCCAGATTTAGTGTAAACAACAATTGGCTTTGACACTACTGCAAGTCATAACTCCTGAGTTCATGATCCACCAGTCTTAACTTTCCTAATAGCAGGAATCACAGGCATATTTCATCATTGTTCTAATGTTCTTACAAATATCAGTTGATATCTATACATATGTCGATGTCTCTGAGAGACGGAGTATGATCAGACCTGTAATTTCATTAGTAATGAATTCCCTTATATGAACTTCCCTCCACTAATGCAGGTTGTCAAACTGTCTACAACTTAGAGAATAGTCGGGGGCACTGAAGAGGCTAAGTTACGATTATTATGAAGCTAGAATGTGAAAGAAGCACGATCTGAATCCAGTACTTCATGATTCCAAGGCTGTTTCCCCCCGTTCACTATGCCATGCTATCTTTCACATTTATCCATTTGATAATTTAAAAGAATATGTGTGTTATTTAAAATGACAAATACTTTGTTAATGACCATATAGCACTGATGTAATTGGGATAACACTACAAAGTACACCTCAATAGTTTCTTTTTTGGCAAAGGTTCTCTCCCTCTCTCTCTCTCTCCCTCTCTCTGTTTCTCTCCCTCTCTCTGTTTCTCTCTCTCTCTCTCTCTCTCTCTCTGTCTCTCTCTTCCCATCCCTATTCCTCTCTCCCTCTCCCTTTCTTCCTCTTTCTCTCTTTCCCTGCCCCCCCTCTCTTCCCTCTCTCTCCTTTCCCTCTCTTCCTGTCCCTTTTTAAACTCTGTGGAAACACTGGAAGCAATTAGTCAGTGAAAGCTGAGCCTGGAGAGGGAGTGCTGAGCCAGAATTACTATGGACATAAGGATCCAAGTTCACAAGAGGGATTCATAATGGGAGAAATTGAAAAGTACATCTCTTCTTAGATCTGACTCCAGCTGATTTGACTAGTCTCAGTTGAAAGTTCTGAGTTTCCATTGACTAGCTTGGTAGAATGAAGAGTTCAGGAGGTTAACAAAAATACTTCTTTGTACTTTTATGTCATCTTTGACCCAGAGCTCTCTGAGAAGTTGCCTCAGTTATTAGCACACCTTACATTCACAACGCATAATATGATAAATATCCGTCTAGTAGCATTAAATTTGGGGAAATTATGGATGGTTAAATTTGTTTTATAATTATGCAGACAAAATATTTTAAATGCCACAAAATCAACTAAGCTTATACAGTATTTTGAATGTGAATCCTGAAAGTAATACTGCTTCTTTTAGCCTGCATTCTCCTTTTGACATCTTTTCCTATAGTATTGGAGCTCCTAATTACTTCAAAGATAGCACCATATTCAGATGAATAATAAGAAGACAGAAGTAATATCTTTCATATGAGGAGCTTAGAATGGTTCATACATTTAATAAGTATTTTTTGGTTGCCAGTTCTTAACATTTTTCACTTTATAAATGGAATGCAGACTCAGAAATTAAGCTCTATTTTCCAGAGTAACACAGTGAATCTTCCACGGAGCTAGGAATAGATTTCAGGGAACCTGGTTACTCAGCTTGTGTTCTCATTAGCACCCACTCAACTTAGTATATGACTTCTTCTCTAAGTCTGGAAAGAACCACTTTTAGTATATGCTATGTATATTTAATATGCGAGAAAGATACAGCTAAATAATAAAAGAACTTACATTTATAGTGCATTACAATCTATAATAATACTTGACCTTTTATATAGCATTTTAAAGTTTATACAGTGCTTTTTATTCATAACACTGAGATTCCTCATAACCATCAGCCCCTAGAAAGTGATCTCAGGTTTTAGGGATTTTGTGGGTCAAAATGCTTTCCAAACTACAGCTTGCAAGCCCCCACTGATGTGCTTGCTTTTATTAGTCTGCCAGAAGTTACACTTAGTTCAAAGCAAAGGCATTTAATGAAATCACACAGCAATAAAATAACAACAGAACATTCTTCCTATAAATCCTGAGATCACTCTCCCAGAAATACAGATCAGTGAGAAGATAAGGCTGGAATAGAGATCCCATGTGGAGAATGTTTATGTCCAGGTTCATGTTTACATCCACGGAGGAACAATGCATGCCTCTAATGCTACAGCACTTCCTCTGACTTGTGCTGTTGCCCTGACTCTGTCCTCTGCTGGGTTTGCTGTCTATCAGGCATTATTTTCCACCAGATATCATGTCATTTTCTCTTTGATGAGTATCACATCTCTGTTTCATCTTTTCTTCATTTATCTTCAGGCTCATCTCATACTATGTCTAATGGCCAGTTGGAATTTTATAATTAATAGTAATAGTTAGCATTTATACAGCATTTTAAGATTTGCAAAGAGCTTTACAAATATCTCATTTTGTTTTCACAACAACCTTGGGAGATGGGCACTATGATTATGCTCATTTTTTATAGGTAAGGAAACTCAGGCAGATCGTTTTAAGTAACTTGTTCAAGGTCACACATTTAAGTGTCTGAGGAAGAATTTGAATTTAGGTCTTCCTCACTCCAGGCTCAGAGCTCTGTCTACCACCTGACTGCCTCACTTAATTAATTAGTAATCCCCTTCCCTTCTGTATAGAACTACAGTTCTTTCACCTCCCACTGGGCCTCAGTGATAGTCTCCAGCTGAGGTGCTGTTTTCAGGGCCATCTGCTACTCTGTTCTCATCTATATAGTGAACAGATTCTGTGGCTAGAAAGCCTCTCCTCTGGAGGGAGGACTACATTTTCCTTCAAGTCAAGTCTACAAGCTTAAGTGCTTCCTACTTGCAGGAGTGGGGCTGAGTCCTTGGGATACAAAGGAAGGCAGCAAATAATCCTGCACTCAAGGAGCTGACATTCTTCTACTGGGGAATTCTTCCACATACAAACAATGATGTACATACATGATATTTACAGGGTAAATTAGAGCTAATCACAAAGAGAAGGCCCTGAAATTCAAGAAGACTAAGGAAGGCTTCTTGTAGAACTCCTTCCACAAAACTTACGCAGAAACTTGAATGATTGCAGAGATGAGAGGGTTCCGGGTTTGGGGGACAGAGGCCCTGTGCGAGGAATAGTTGCTTCATTTTTCTCCTAGAAAGTTAAAAACCTATAACGGCAGCTTCTCCTTCAACTCTTATCTCCTGTTTGAATTACTCTCTCCTCTACTGACCTCTCTGAGTCCTTCATTCCAACCGGCATCTGCTTAGGCCAAGAAGCCATTTTAGTGCTCTGTTTGATGAAGTAACATTTTTCTCATCCAGGAGAGTATGATAAGAACTAAAATGGATTCTCCCCTGGATGAGAAAAATATTACTTCATCAAACATGAAAGAGGTGGAGTGAAACTATGGTAACTAAAATCATTTTTTTAACCTTTCCCATCAACCATCTCTGTTCTATGTAAATAAAAAGGGCATCGATGATGTGAAGAAGCTACAAAGGCAAGGGACCTTTGTATCACTTCTCTCCAGCAACAGTCTTTTTGCATAAATATTATTCTTAGCTGGGCCTCACCACAACTGTGTGAGATAGATTGTGTAAATATTTTAACCCCATTTTTCAGTGAGGAAATTGAGCTTCAGAAAGGTCACCCTAACTTGTATAAGTTGGAAGCCAAATCCACTTTTTCCAACTCCGCATCAAGGATTCTATTCACTACAATAGTTTGCCTTTTTATGAAGTATTTTTTCATACATTCTACATTTGGTCCTCACAACAACTCATATAGATAGTGCAAGGATTATTATCCCCATTTTAAAGATTAGGACACTGAGGTTTCATAGAAGTTAAGGTTTTACCTGGAATCACACAACTAATTTGGGGCAGAACTAGGTTTTATATTCAAATCTTCTGACTCCAAGGCTAATAATGCTCTTTACACTACTCCATTATGGGCCAAACAGTTTGTTTCTGCTTTTACTCTGAAGGTAATACCTCAAATCCCAAATGGCTCAACACAGCATTCCGAATCAAAATAAATTTTTTCTTGTTTCTAACTGGAAGGGTCTTTGATTGTTTGCTTCTGTTAGCACACTTATAACCTTTGCTTGCTCCTTCTGCTCAAATCATACCACATTTCTGTCTGCTTCTGATTTCCTTTCTGAGGCTGCCATCACTGTTCTTTAATAGCAGCCTCAATGGCCCATTATGTCAACTTTATTTGAAAATCTGTTTAGTTGAAGAGTCAAGTTTTAACTGAAAATTCATACTCTGCCAGTTACTATTTTCAAACCCCCTCACTGACTGTAAAGTATCTAAGAGAAAAGGCAGAACTCTTTTCACTCAATAAAATGGTATGTGAAATCCCAACTTTTTATGAAATCAATGTACTTGAAAGGCTTTGGAACCAGAAGATTTAGATTCAAATTCCAGCTTTGCCAATTAGAATAATTACAAAAGGAACCAAGGAAAGACCAGACTGATTTGTTCCTAGAGAAAAGTGATACAAAACTCTGTTTGCTTGCATTGCTATCTTTTATTTGTTTGTATTGCTAAAATTCCATATTTCCTTGAATTTCTTGGAAATCAGGTGAAAATCTGGTATTGAAATTTAGCTCTAGTTCCACCTCTCATGCAAACCTTTCCCAATTTCCCTCTACCCCTCCCCTTAGTGTTCTCTCCCTCCTCAAATTACTGTGCATTTACTAATCTCTGTTGATGCACTACAATTATTTAAAGGAACCTTCAGACCAACAACTCTCTGAGTGAGATAGTTCAAATACTATCATTTCTATTTTGTAAATAACCCGTTGGTGCTTCTGCCTGCCTCAGGTCTCTCCCCCTTCTAATCCACCTTCCATTTAGCCACTAAAGTGATTCTCCTAAAGTGCAGGTTCAATAATTGTGTTCTCTACCTCTCCTTCCCTACATACTTAATAAATTCCAGTGGCTCCCTACTGCTCCCCAAGGATCAAATACAAAATGCTCTGCTTGCCATTCAAAGCCTTTCATAACCCAACCCTTTTCCAGTCTTCTTACTTATTCCCTGTCACATGCCCTTTGATCCGCTGACACTGGCCTCCTGGCTGTTCCACAAATAAGACACTCCATCTCTCTGGTCTGAGTATTTTCTCTGGCTTTCCCTTCTTGCCTGGAACATTCTCCCTCCTCAACTCCTCCTACTGACTTCCTGGCTTTCTTTATGTCCTAACTAAAAGTCCAGTCTTTTACTGAAAAACTTTCCCAACTCATCTTTAGTCTAGTGCCTTCACTCTATTATTTATTTCCTGTTTCTCCTGTATTTGCTTCTTTTGTATATATTTGTTTACTTGTCTCCCATTAAGTTATGAACTTCTTGAGAGAGGAAACTGCCTTTTGCCTCTTTTTATATCCTCAGCAATTATCACAGTGACTGGCATATAATAGGCATTTCATAGTTGTTGATTAATTGGGTAAACTGAGGCTCAGGAACATGGAGGGACAAATCTAAATCATGGGACTTTGACTTAAGTTTCTTGGCTCCAATTATGGGATTATTTCTGCCGTAATCTTTTCATGCCACCTTTTAAAACAGCGCCCAACTATGGTATGCTATTTTTCCCTGAGCACTTTCCCTATATTAGAGTTTGTAGCTAGAAAGAAATATTAAAGATGTCCCAAATTGCAATGATGATACATATACTCTAGATTTTTTTTTGATGGTTCCAAATTTAGAAGATAGTATGCATTTAGTAGAGATTAAAAAAAAGATGTATCCTTTGTCAGATCATGTTTCTCAATTTTTAATTTGAAAATATGCATGCATACATATGTATGTATATAAAAATCACTATAATTGTAGTTTATCTGACAGTATCTGGTACCTTGTCTAAGTCTTTGACACCTTTTCTTAAAACTAGTCAGTTTAATGTTTAGTCTTCAACTACATGTAAAAGCAGCCACCTCCAAAATAGAGATTACCATACAGATATTTTAAATGAAAATTTACAGGTTGTAAAGTTGTAAAGGTTTTTTTTTTTAATCTAATTTAACCCCTTCATTCTAAATTGGTTTTAAAAAATGAAAAAGAAGAAGAATGTTTGAGAAATGAACTAAATTGCCAAAAGTGTTATTTGTTGTTGCTCATTGTGTAGACATTGTGTTTACTTCTTCCTTGTCCTTTATCCCTTCCTTTGCATCAATTCAGATGTCTTCCCATGTTTCTTCATGTTTTTATGTTCATTATTTCTTACAGTGCAGCAATATTTTATTGAATTCATTTGATGTTCCATAATTGCACAAAGCATTTACTAAGCCCCTACTATGTCCTAATGGCTAGGATGTAAAGACAGAATCAAAACATTCTCTGCAACTCAGAAGCTTACATTCCTCCTCCTCCCCCCCAACCAGGTATCTTCAGAATATTGGCTAAAGTTCACAATTAGCTTTTACCTACATCATGAAAGTTGAACAAAACTAGCCTAAATATAAAAGAAAAAACAAAGGAATGGGAATGTTTTAAAATTGTCTAGTAAATATGAATAATTAAGCAGAAAAGCAGCCCGTTCATTCCTAATAGTTTTTTTTTTAACTTGGGGACTGGTACAAAGCATACAACAAAACTTCAAGAGAAATCCAGGATAACAAAGCCCCTCTTTTTTTCAGTGCCCACTTTGGAATTTTTATTTCAGTTTCGTGCAATAAATTAAGCAGTCGTTTCTACAAGTAGAAGTCTTAAGTTAAATAGAAGTTCAACTGAACTGGTAATTACTATGCAACACACATAGACAGGCATTTCCATATAAAAGCAACAGAGTTGTTTTCCATCTATCAGTTTGTACATTAAGAGTAAATCTGACAGTCCTTTGCAGTCCTTTGGTACCTAAATGATTGTGAAGAAATATTCTATTCTTAGTTTTGATAGTGACAGCCTGTGGCATGTTTCAAAGTGGAACAGAAAATATCTTAAGTCAAAGCCTTGGTAGAGCTGTTTATGTCAAGATGTTGCTCACTTCAATAGCAGAAAAAGTCCATTTCTTGAGGGAATCTCATCAGGTGGAAGGGGGAGTACAGGGCTAGGAGTGAAAAATATCTTGTATTCCTGTCTTAGACCTGCCACTAACTGTGTGGCCTTGGGACAGTTCCCGAGTCTTAAGTCTCAGTTTTCTCATTTACACTGTCAAGAGCCTGCTATCGCATTATGTTCCACACCAAGGACACTCTGGATCTTGCATCCTCGCCCTGAGGGCTTTGTTCTGCAGAACCAGATTTCTCTGGATCTGCCAGTTGTGTTTGTTTTTTCAATGCAACCAATTAATAGTGTTAGGCAGAGCAATACCATTCCAACAAAAAAGCATTTATAAAGTATTTTCTATGTGCTAGGTGCTGAGGGGTCTTTTCTGGTGGGTGGGGAAGAGATTGGGGTGTCTCACTGGTGATTTTGCTGATGTTCCCAGTGAAGAAACTTCCTTTGCTGGTACAGATTGGTCAGTCTATGTGCATTTAAGTGCTACTGCTAAGCACTGGAAATACAAAGAAAATGAAATGAAATTCCTGCCTCCATCCCTCCTCCCCCAGCCTCTGCCCTCAACAACATACACTAAAGGAGGATACAACACGTAAATCTCTAGTTAATATATAAGATATATACACAGTAATGGAAAGCAATCTGGAAGGGGAAGGCATTAATTAGCAGGTAGGGGAGGGGAAGAGAGGGCAAAGTTGAGCTTTGAGCTGAGTTCAAGGAAACTAGGGAAACCGAGAGGTGTCAGAAACTTTTCTGTAACTTAGAGTCTTACAAAGTTTCTTGGGGGCCGATGGTTACATAGCTAATACTATAGGTGGCAGAGGCAGCTTGGAGCTTAGGTCTTCCTGAGTCTAGAGGGGTTGATTGGCTACTCTATCATGTGTTTTCTCAGCAGGGTGAGGGATATGAAAATATAATGAAAAATTGTTACTGCTCTCAAGAAATTCCATTAGTAGGACTGCACCCTATTTTAAATATTGTATTTAATGCTACTTCAGAAGATTGGCTTTTATTGAAACCAAATTATAACTCAATTGTGTATGCTTCCTTCTTTCCCTTTCTTTATCTGCCTCCTGATCCCATCCTTTTTTTCTTTTCCTCTGCTTTAAAAAAAACACACCTTCAAACAGGAATGGTTTTTTTTCGTACTAATTTGTTTCCATTTTTATTTTGACTTGATTTGTATTTTGATGCAACATCTTTACACATTTTTATTTGTTACAGACAAACTTTACATGGGGCCAGGACAACTGTACCATGATTTACAGAATTTGTTGCATGACTTGAATGTAGTTGGTCAAATCAGTCAATTGATAGGAAACCTTAAAGGAAACTATCAGGTAACATCTCAACTGCATCCACTTTCAATGCTGCTTTCATTTCAAAAACTCTAATAAATACCTTGTGAGGTCCCAAGGTCCCAAATGCAACATTCATTTCCCTTTTTTAAAATTTTCTTCCTGAAGGGGTCAGAATGAATTTCAACCTTAGAGGCTGATTTGATTATTAGTGTTTATCTTTGAAAAACAACATGAAAATTATCTCCTCCTCCTTATTTTCCTAAAGACTTTTGGCTACCAGCTCAGATTTCCTTAAATTAGGTCGTATTGCTACTTGGACAATGCCAAGATGCACCTTGAACTACAAAAAAAAGTTTTTGTTACCAGACATAATAGTTAATCAGCATGCTGAATTTTTCTTGCTACAGCCTTGCTTTGAATACTAATGCTATTTCCTTATTACTTTACATAATTATTCTTATTCTTATTCTTTTTTTTTTTTTGTAGAACTTAAATCAGTCAGTGGCACATGATTGGACATCAGGTTTACAAAAGCTTATCATGAAAAAAGAAGATGAAATCCGAGCAGCTGATTGTTGTCGAATTCAGTTGCAGCTCCCAGGGAAACAAGACAAGTTAGCTGAACTTTTAAAATGAGACTTCCTTTAGTATAAACAACTTACGGAAATTGTGGGGGGGGAAAGAAAGACTATTTATGATAGAGCTGACTTTATCCTTTAGTCCCAATGATTGTATTAGACAGACAAAACGTGTAATTAAATTTCAGGTGAAGGAGCTTAAATTTTTTTTAAAAAGTGATTACTGTTTTATTATTATTTCTGGCAGGTCTGGCCGGCCTACTTTCTTTACAGCTGTGTTTAATACATTTACCCCTGCCATCAAACAATCTTGGATCAACAACTTACGGATGGCTAAGCTTGCCCTGGGTAAGATTTAGTTACTTAGAGCTAAATGATGCATCCTTACACTTTCCCTGGGTAGTTTTCAAGATTACAATAAAATCTATTTATAAAAGGATAATATGAATAACTTCCCATAGTGACTAGTTAAAAAACAAAATGATCTCTTTATTACCAAACTTCACTTGGACTGTACCAGTGTCTTTAAAGAATAAAATGAAATAACTATACGAAAGAAAGGAGCACAAGATGATTTTTCTTTGTTTAGTTTTATTTTAGTGTACAATTAGCTTTATCTTGCTAATTAGCTATATCTAGCTCAGTCTTTTCATCAGCTTAAGAAAAACCTTTTTCACCCAATAGTCTTCCAACTCAGGACTTTCAAACTTTAATCCACCTCAAACAACTAGCTATGTCACCTTGGACAAGTTTCTTAATCTCTCTGAGTCTCAGTTTTGTCATGTGTAAAAGAGAATTGGATGAGATGATCTTTACGGTTCCTTCAATTCTTTAAATAAATATTTTATGACTGGATACCTGGATTTGTTCCAATTTTGTCATCCTTTAATTTCCCTTTCATCTATTCCTTAATTTTTTTTATGCCCCTAAATTTCTTAAATGAAAGCATTATGCATTTATTTACATTATACATATGTATAAGTTACTGGGGAAAATTTTAGGTGGTGTGTGTGTGTGTGTGTGTGTGTGTGTGTGTGTGTGTGTGTGTGTGTGTATGTATTAGGACTCACAATTAAGCTGTTGTCTAAGCCAAAGGGAGAACTCCTAAAAAAAGAAAATCAGTTGTCCAGAGTAATAACTCATTAACCTGGTTAGCTGTGTTTCATGGATGAAGAAGGGTTTTTGTTTTGAAATGGGAAAGGCCCCCTGAATTTGACTGACTCATTTAAAGAGGAATCACTAACATAGTGAATAGAGTTTAGTGAATTATCAACTTTGACTGCAAAGGAACTTTGTAAGCAAGAGGAAATGTGGTCTCTTTAGGCTAAACCTTTTTCAAGATATTGGAACCCCAAACATAAAATGAATTGCTTTCTTGTATCTGGATTAAAGGACTTTTTTTTAATTAATAAGATGATAGTTGCTTTTTTTAATCATTAAATACTTTCAGTTTCTGTTGCATTTTTCACCCAAGAGCATTGTGCCAGTGTCAGTTAATTTATTCTCACTGCCACCCTGGTGTGTGAACTCAGACATCAGAATTGCTTTAATATAACCCACAGGGATGGAAACAGCTGGATTTCACAGTCTTTAATGTGTTTTCATCTCATTCAGGAAGTGCCAACAGGAAGTGTGGTATTAATGGAAGTAAGGAACACCTCAGAACTGGTTAAAACCACCCTCTAGATTTTTAGAAAGACAAAACAATGAAATTGTCCTTAGGTCATAATAAGAAAAGATGTCTAGGAACAGAAGGAACATTTGATTTGGACTGAAACCACCTGTATTCAAGTCCCAGTTCTGGTCCTGCTTTGTATGACCATGGGTATGTCACCTTCCTTGGCCTTCAGTTTCCTCATATCTAAAATAATTGCATGTGCTGTATGTTCTTTCTAGCTCTAGAGTTTCTAAAAAGCACAAAATGAGGGGTTTCCCCTACAGTCTCATTTTGCATCTTCCCCCCAAAAAAGTTGCAACGGTGTTTAAGTCCTCACAGTTCTGTTCTATTTGTGGAGGTGAGGTGACCCTCACCTTCTAGATGACACCACTGGTGAACATGCTGGATGAGCCTAGGATGTGGATCTTGTACAGACCCAAAAACTACTGTCCTAGGGACCCTGTAGCAAATTTTAGAGGTTTCCCACAACATTGGCTTTGGGCTGATGAATTTTTGAATCATGACAACTCCCCAAACCATCCACATTCATCTGAGGATGGAAAATGCACAAAGGTAAAATAATAGATTTTTAAAGTACTCAAGTGTTCACACTTAATTAAGCAAGACAAAGCATTGCAAAGTTCTTTTGATGTGACCTTTGGGTGCAGCTTTTTATCCATTAAAAGCTTCTTGCTTATATATTTTCTCTTTCAATATGATCATAGAGGAGGAGAACCATCTGGGCTGGTTCTGTGTAGAAGATGATGGGAATCAAATACAAAAGGAGAAACACCCCCTTCTTGTTAAACACATGCCAGTGATGGTGGCCAAACAGCAAGAGTTTAAGGTAAAGTACGGTGAAATCTAAAATTTAATTCTAGTTAATACCTATATGGTGTTTGCAATTACTTCTGTTTGGACTGCACAGTGAATGATCACCAGGAGTAGAATACATCTCTTTTTATTAACAGCTAATGGTTTGGTTTTTTTTTAAAGGTAGTTTCTTTAGCAAGAGTTTGCCAACTTCTGTCAAGTCAAACTGGTCTTCTTCTGCACCAATGACATCCCATCTCCCCTGGAACATTTTTCTTCCTTTTTTCTGTCCTCAGTTTCTAAGTGCAGCTCAAACACCACTTCCTAAAGGAGACCTGCCCTAAGCCCCTGTATTGCTTGTGCCTTCTTAGATATTATATATACTTAGATGTGTGCATGTCTCCCCCTCTACAATGTAGAATCCTCGAGGACACTGACTTTGATTTTTGTCTTTGTTTTCCCAGTTCTGAGTGTCTGGCACAGAATAGATACTTAATAGATGTTTCTTGATTGGTTGGCTTCTGTCAGCTGATGGACACCTCTAGTAGATGCCAAGCAACAAATTATCTATTTAAGTGCTTTTGCCTTTGAAACTGCTTTACATGGTTTGATCCCTTCAGGGTGTTCAGTATTAAAACAGCTCTGTTGTACTCAAGACATTATTTGAATGAGGGAGACACATGTTTCACATTTATCTGTTCTATTTGCCTCTACTTGGCAAGCTATCAGGAACCAAAATTAGTCATAATTAGAAGTCTTTTTTTTTTTCCTTCAGTAAAAAGCTGGGCCTACTCTTGGGTAACCAAAATCTCTGGCCTGAAGACATTTTACTAATGTTCCCCATATTATCAATATGAATACAGAAATTAATTAGCCATAATTTATTCAGTGACTTTAATTTTCCTTCTATGTCAAATGCCAATGATGTTTCTTATTTTCAGTATTGATTTCCCACTCCTAACTCTGAGATTCCTCAAAACTTGTTCCATGCACTGGAACATCCAAGGTAGGAGGAGTTTAAATGAACATTGCAAGGGAGGAAGAGTTGTTCTACACTCACAGTCTTTATTGACCTTGGAAGTTCCTGGTGCCATGGCAGTGACTGGTTTAGTTTGATGTCTTTTCCTTTTTGGTTGGGAAAAGTTTGCATTCACTTTGACCTGTTGGACAAATGATTCCACATGATGCCATTACTAAGTGCTTTGAGGAAAAGCAAGATCATCCTATGTTCAAGATGAGTGTTTTGTTTTCATTTATTTAACTAGATCTGATGAGTGAAGTATTGAGGAGAGTACAACTTAGGCAGTCATCTCCTTAAATGCTAAATTCTACTTCCAAGGAAGTCTATTTATTTTGGAGATTTTTAGTTGTTTGTTACTTTCATGTTTTATAATATATGGACTGAAAGTAATGTTGAGATATAAAGAAGGAATGCCTTCTAATTATATCCAATAAAGAAAGAAATACATTACAACTATTTTATTTGAGGGTGGTTCATTTTATTCCATTTCAGATTGAATGCGCTGCTTATAATCCAGAACCTTACCTTGGCAATGAAACTGAGCCAAATTCATTTTCCATGCAGCATGGATTCCTATGGGTAAGATTTATTTTTTAAAAAAAGTTTCACTGATGCTTTTTACATTACAGACCTTTCTGAAAATATCTCTTCTTCCCCACCAACCCCCTGCACCCAGGCCCCTAAAACATCCTTTGAAAAAAAATGAAAAACAGAGAGGATTCTTGGAAGATGACAGAATAAGTCAGAAAATTCCAAGCTCTCCAGATTTCTTCCACAAATGAGATAAAAATAGTACATTAGGGTGAACATGGAGCAGTAAAAATAAATAAGAGTAGGTGCAGAACAGTCCTCCTGGGACAATCTGAAGAAAAATCTCAGGATGAGGTTTAGTCCCTGTGAAGAGTAAACACCTCTAGGTTTTGTACATTTAAGCAAGCTCTGGGGTTAACTGGGTTGGGAGGCTGCCTCAGCCAAAGCCACTGAGGAAGAGAAGGAGCCAGCACAACCCAGAAAGTGCACAGAGTGCAGAAGTGGGCCTGGGACCACTGGCCATGGGGCACTTCCAGGAGACTGGAGGTCTTGGTTCCAGACCATAAGGGATAACTGAAGGAGGATCTAAGGCCAGAGCCACTATCTACCATACTCCAGGATGAGAGGTGAATACAAAAACTAAGTTACTACAAATTAAAAAAAAAAACATTGAATAGGTAAAGGAAAAGCAATCCAACCATTGAGACTTTCTATAGGAATAGGAAAGACCAACGTTTGTCTTCAGAGGAAGATACTAAAGCAAAGAAACCCTCTTTTACCCCCAAAGAGTGATGTCAAATGGTCACCTGCCAAAAAAAGAATTCATAGAAGAACTTTAAAAAGACTTTAAAAATCAAATGAGAGGGGGCAGCGAGGCAGCTCAGTGAATAGAGCACTGGCCCTGGAGTCAGGAGGACCTGAGTTCAAATCCTGCCTCAGACACTTAGCACAAAAAAACCCAGCCATGTGACCTTGGACAAGTCACTTAACCCCAATTGCCCTCCAAAAAAAAGGCAAAAAAGAAAAAGCAAATGAAAGAGACTGAGGAAAAACTTTCAAAAAAATCTAAGAAAAACAAGATTATGAAAAGAAAGTCAATCAATTAGAAAAGAGGATCCAGAATCTTAAAGAAGAAAACAACTCCTTGACAATCAGAATTGGACAAGGGGAAGCTGGTGAAGTTATAAGAGATCAAAATATAATAAAATAAAAAGAATGAAAAAAATAGATGAAAATATGAAGCATTTCATAAGAAAAGCAACTGATATGGAGAACAGATAAAGAGAAGAGAATATAAGAATAATTGAACTACCTAAAAGCTATGATCAAAAACATTTTTTGATACAATAATACAATAAATAATTAAAGAAAATTGTCATGAAGCATTAGAACAAGAAGTGAAACTAGAAATAGAAAAATATTCACTGATCACCACCTGAAAGAGAACTACAAAGAAAACCCACAGGAATATCATTGTCAAATTGTAAAACCCCCAACTCCAGGATAAAATATTATGAGCAACAAGAAAAAAAGAAATAAAGCAATCAAGAAAAAAAAAACAATTTAAATATAGCACAATCAGAATCATACAAGACCTAGAAGTAGCAAAGCTAAAACACTGAAAGATCCCAGATCTTGCAATGCTATGTACTTAAGAGCAAAAGAACTGGAGTTCTGACTGAAAATGCTATCCTCAGCAAAGCTAAACATAATCCTGAATGAAAAAAAAAGGATGTCTGACAAACTGTCAGATTTTCAGGATTTTGTTTAAAGAAAAACAAAACCTAAACTTAATAGAAGATTTGGCATACAAGATCCAAGAGGTACATACCAAAGACTAATTACAACAGACTCAATAAGGACAGACTTTTTACCTTTTATTTATGTAAAATGTATGTCTAAGATTCTTATTAGTCATTGGGTAGTAAAAGATTGGGGTAAGTCTGTGTATGATATAATTTCAAAAAGTAAAACTGTTTAGGAACAGCTAAAAAGAGTAATTATCTTATACAAATGAAGTGTGAGAGGAAGAATGACACAGAGGAATTAGATGGAGGAGGGCTGGTAGTTCTGGAAACCCACTTTCATCAGGATTGGGTTCAAGAGGGAACAATATTTATTTAGAATAGTACAAAGGTCTTCTAAATTCATAAAAAAATAAAATGCTAAGGTGAGAGGTGGGGGAGAAGATAAGGGAGGGATCTTTAGAGGGAAGGGTGAGAGAATAAGTTAAAGTGAGGTATAGAAGAGTATTTAGTTCATGGGAACGGGAGGATAGGGGAGTGATCCTTGAAGGGACAACTGATTAAGTAATAGGAGGGCAAGGTAGAGGGTAGAAGTAGAGTCAGGAAGGATAGGAAATAAGAGATATGCACAAGCATGAAGATGAGAAAAAAAGGAGCAGGGGAGGTAATTATGATTTTGGATAAAGTTAAATAAGGCTAAAATAGATTTAAACAAAAGAGAAAAAATAGAGAAACTACAGTATGTGTCAGCCATATTTATGAACATTGATTTGTACTATCTAAAACAAGTAGACATTATAAGGTGGGAATATTGTTGTGGTATAAGGAAGAGGAGTTGGTGGACTTGGAAAATTATGGAAGGACTTGGACTTATGAAGGAAGAGGTTGTCCATCCTCAGAAAAACAGGATAAATAAGTATAGTATGATCTTACATGGATGCATATGAATGTGTACATCTATATATGATTCATCATCAATATCTAAGTATGTGTAAGTATATGCATGTATAGGTGTATCTTTGTGTGCATATGTCTGTGTGTGTATGTTGTAAAGCTGATCACCAGCTCTCCTGAGAATTGCTGCTATGAATAACTTTAAGGATCTAATTGCATAGTATAGTGAATTCTCTATTTATTCAGCAATAAACTAAAGCAAAACATTGAAGAGACTAAAGCACAACATTCAGAACAATATAACAACAATTTATTACCAATGTGGCTATGTAATCTTAAAGGTCCACCCCTAGGTCACAGTACATCACAGTCTCATCAGGCAATACAGAGTACTCAAATAAAGTCTTTCATCTTAACTAGAGACTGACTTCCAATCATCTTAAAGTCAATCATCCTTGAAGGGTAACAGAAAGTACAAACACCATCCACCCTTAGGTCACAATAAGTTACCATCTTTTCAGTCAATGCAGAGTATTCAAAGTAAAGTCCCCTCTCATCTTGACTCAAGGCTCTTCCTCCACAAGCTGACTGCTCCCAGCTCTGGCCTGGATTCACCCTTAGGCGGCTCTCTACTTGGGTTCTATATCTCAGCTCACAGGGACAGATCTTCTCCAAGTCTTCTGTCTGAGAAATCAAACAAAAATCAACAGCAAAGTCCCAGGACTTCTGTGACAGCAGTAAAGCCTTCTTTCAACAGAGAAAATGCTTCGTTCTGACAAAGTAACACCAACACAGAACAGGCAGAGTGCCAAAATCATAAGCATTCTCCCTCTCAGTTCTTCTTGGTCCCAGTTCTACTTGAGATTTTCTCTGCTCTGCTCCTTCCTATTCCACCCTTCCTATTCTGCTCTTTCAGCAAGCTCCTCCTACCATGGGCTCCTAATATTTTTTTTTTTTTTGGCCTATTAAGGGAAGAGAAAGTCTTCAAATTCCCTTAGGTCTACTAAAGGTAAGGAAGGTCTTTAAATTCCCTTAGGCCTATTAAGGGCAACACAATGTATACTATTTCCAACAGAGATTCTTGATACAATTGAAGATGAGGCTCAAAGACACTTGAATAGCTGAAACAAGCAGCAAAGTACTACTATACTTTCCATTACATTTGTGTATATGTATATATGTGTATTGTTATATAATGTGAGAGGGAGAGGGGAGAAGATATATCTATATATGAATATATTGGTGCTTAATTGTAGCCTTGGAAGGTGGGGGAGGAAGGGGGAAAAGAATAAGGGGAAAAGAATAAAGTAAAAAGGACATAGCAGAGAACAAAAGGAAACAAAAGGAAGCAAAGAAAGAAATGGACAGCTTTCAGTGCAATGCCAGTATTTAATTCCTTGCTGTATATTTTGAATCCTTTGCTGTGCACGTGGCAATGGGTTTTTTTATTTTGTATTATTTTAGTTTTAGTATTTAAATTTGTTTTTTCTTTTCTTATTTTGTATTTAAGTTCAAAATTTTAAAAACTTGCAAATTAAAGAAAAAGAAAAACAATTAAGTAAAAACCAAAACAAAATAAACTGATTCAGTGATTCCTCCCCCCCCCCCCATCCCCCAACCCCCAATCTTCATACAGCATGTTTTCCAAGGAGTCAGTGGTTTCATTACTTTTCTCTGGGACTATTATTGATTTTTTTTTAATTCCTCAGAGTTTTGATTAAGTGATTTTTTTTCTTTTGCCATTATAGTCATTGTTTGTATTCTTCTCTTGGTCTTGCTTCTTTTACTGTGCTTTGGTTCATGCAGCTCTTCCCAGATTTCTCTGAATCCTTCATATTTGTTGTTTAAAACTTTACAATTCATAGATCATTAGGTTTTATTTTCAGTATTCCCCCAAATGATGACACCCACTTTATTTCCAGATCTTGAATAGTTCAAAAATGATTTCATTAATATTTTTGTATATGTTGTATTTTTTACCCCTTTGGCTTTCTTGATAGATATATCCAGAAGTATGATCACAAGGTCAAAGGCTATGAGCAGTTTAGGAATTTTATTATTTTTTTTATTTTGCTTTTGGAAAATGTTTTTTAAATTATCTTTTGTTTTAAAATCACTTTAATTTCCCAATACTCCCTTTTATCAAATAATTTGAAAAGGGGGTGGGGGGAGTAGTTCAGCAAAACTAACCAACACAGCAACTGAGTCCAACAGTATAGGCAGTATTCCACATCCAGAGTTCCCACATCTTCAAAGAGTGGTTGTTGTTCAGTGGTGTCTGACTCCTTGTGACCCCATTTGGGGTTTTCGTGCCAAAGATACTGGAGTGGTTTGCCATTTCCTTCTCCAGCTCATTTTACAGATGAGGAAACTGAGGCAAATAGGGTTAAGTGACTTGCCAAAGATCACACAACTAGTAAGTGTCTGAGGCTGGATTTGAACTTAAGTCTTCCTTCCGGGCACTGTATCCTGTGCACCATCTAGCTGCTCCTCAGAGAGTGAAATATATTATCATATTTCTTCCCCTGGTTCATACTTCTGGGCCAATAATTATAGAATGCTCAGTTTTCATTTTTTTGTTGTTCTTTTTCTTTTCATTTACTTAGTTATAGCGATTGTTTTCTTAGTTCTACTTATTTTACTTTGAATCAATTCATATGTATTGGGAAGCTTTATTTTTAAAACTAAGGGATTTGTTGAAAATTCTTTTCCTGTAGAATTACATGAGATAAGGAAAATATGCTCTAGGGTGCTCTGAATCATGAATTTTAAGATTCGTTAACTTTGTAAAATAAAATCAAGTGACTTTCTAAATTAGAGAAAAGTGTTACAGTCAATAGTAGTAGTTTTGAAAAAAAAATCCCAAAGTCAAATAAATATAAGGGAAAATTTGTCTTGTTTAGTATTATTACAAGGATAAATATTTTAGCCTAATTGGAAAATTAATTCAGTTGTACTTAAATTAAAGATGAAATAGTATTTTTTCCTGTCCCAAGTTAATTTGATACCTTCTCATACTGGAAACTGTCTTTAAGCACTTCCCAGGAACAGTCCACTGTTGTACTGCATTGGGAAAGAGATGAATTTGCAACCACTGAAATGCTGACATCAGGAAATAAGCTATTTAGAGTTTGAGTAGATAGTATGTACCTTGCAGAAGTCAAATGCTGAAAGGTTGTTGAAATCATTGAGCAGCATAAATTAACTTTGCTAACATTTGAAGTAAATATTTTCAGTTGAATGCATTCTAACTTTGCTCATGCAATTAAAAAAAATGAGACTCACAGAAATATCTGCAAGATGCCATATCAAGGATCTCAGCAAACTTTTAAGGCATTTGGTATAGCTTGCAGACCTTATTACTCCCTTTTCTAACTGTAACTCCCATCTCTAAGTGCTCTCTCTCCTACACCATTCCTTCTGCCAGCTGGCTGCCCAAATACTGTTCACTGTTACTACCTACTTAAGCTTCCTTCTGCACTTTAAGTGACCTAATATCCAAAATTATGCCTTCTTCTCCCTCTTTCACCCTTCTTGCCCTCTACCTAAAACCCCAATCTATCAGTGCTATCAGCTTCATAGAGGGAGGAAAACCATCTGATTAATTTGCGCTAACGTGTCAATTGGAGGGAGGGTGTAAGCCTTTATTAAGCACCTACTATATATGACAGGCACTGTTATGGCTTTACAAATAGTCTCATTTGATCTACATGATCATACTGTGAAATGCTATTATGATCTTCCTTTTACAATTGAGGAGACTGAGGCAGACAGAAGTTTAACAATTTGCCCAGGATGACACAGTTCATGTCAAATTTGAGCTCAAGTGTTCCTGACTCCAAGCCTAGCACTCTTTATCTGTCCACTGCCTAGGAAATTTAAACCTCAAGGGGTTTTTGCATTTTAAATGAGACGATTAATCCAAATGGATTTCTAATTAGTGAAATGTGTAGAAGGAACAATTTTGAGCAGACTCAGCCTTTCTTCCTTCTGCTCCTTTGCCTGTTCCCTAATTGTGTTATCGTTCACCAAAGTCAAAAGAACAATAATTAGTAATTTGGCACCCATCCCACTTCTGAATGAGTACTGGGGTTAGAACTGGGGAGATGTAGGCTCAGATCCCATGCCTGACACTTATTTGCTATGTGTGTCCCCAGGACTTACCAACTGGTTGGTGGACAGTGTTCTCCATTCTGGGGAAATCAGATCTTTTTAGTACTTTCTTTTACTAGATTCTATAGACAGATTCTATACCCAGGTTAAGTCATTTAACTTCTTGCTGCTTTTAGACAACTTTGTAATTTTAAATGTATTTACTGATATATTTGGAGTTGTTTGCATAGGGAATGTCAGAACCAAGAAAAGAAGTATGAGTATAAATACTCAATGATTTATAAAGAATAAAAGTTTTAAGTACTACATGGCTTTGGAATTAGATGACTTGTGTTCAGATCCTGCATCTAAACATTTGTGACTTTTGTGACTATGGACAAATCATATAAATTTACTTGCCTTCATTTTCCTCATCTTTAAAATGAGGGAGTTGGATTAGAGGGCCTTAGAAATTTTCTTCAATTCCATATCTATGATTATATGAAATTTATTAAGATCTTCAGTTTACTTATCTACTTCTGGCTATATTCACTTTTAAAAAACAAACATAGTTTTTAATTTGCTTTTAAAGGCACAGTGCTTTGAACTATAAGATTACAATATATAAATTTCTGTGGTATGCTCACACTTCAGATTCTGTAGCCACATGGTAGCTTAGCATAAGGAATACTGGCTTTGAGTCAGGCATTTGCCAGAGTAAAAATTCTGACCACAGCACTTACCTGGCTATGTGACCTTGGACAAGTCACTTCTTTCCTGTCAGCCTCAATTTCCTCACATGCAAAATTGTATTAACCATACACAGTCTCTGTTATGTGGAGGTATTTGATGAAAGAACTCTGTAAACCTTAAAGAGGAAATTCAAGCTATTATCTAAACATAATATATCGAGAATAAGAAGAGTTGTTGCTGAAGGAAAATGCTTATATAAGAAAATAGGGCATAATTGACCCTGAATATCAGTTTGAGTCTGAAAATATTTTATATTCTTTAAAAAAATCACTTTTTCTTTTCTTTTTTTTTGCCAGGGTTGAAGGAGTTGGGAGTTGAGGGAGAGGTACTCTGGCCATGGGATTTAGTCAATATAGAGGACTTCTAGTATAGAATCTCTCTTTACTGGTATAAAGTGACAAATCATTTGTAGAACAAAGTTTTAGAGTTACATGGAGGAACTGAGAAGTTAAATCACTTGCCTATGGTTTCATGGTTAGTATCTGTTAAAGGCAGGACTTGAACCTAGATCTTTCTGACTTCTGTGCTATGCTCCATTAACTAGGCCAGGGCTTCTTAAACTTTTTCCACTTGCACCCCTTTTCATTTTCAGCAGCCTTCACTGGCATTGCTGGTCTGAGGTCATGCACAATGCAAAGTAGCCATGCTTTGTGTTCAGAACCCTAGGCTGCAGTGAAGTTGTGCTCAATACAACATGGCAAGTGCTGTCAGAAACACTTCAGATTCATTGCAAGTTTGACTTTGAATTTTGGTCATTTTGCATCCAGAAACCTTTTACTGTTGCCAGATTTTTAAAAACAGTTTAAGAAGTTCTGGGCTAGACCACACTGCTTTCTTCAAAGCCATTACCTCTTTAAAATCTGTTTTTTGAATTGAGTGATTGTGAAATCTTTCATCATCTGATCATCTTTTTTTTTCTTAATTTCCTAATTCAGATTGGCAGCTGTACTAATCAAATGGGCCAGATAGCCATCATCTCATTTCAACATTCCAGCCCAAAAGTGATTGAATGCTTCAATGTGGAATCACGAATTCTTTGTATGGTATACATTCCAGTGACTGAGAAACATAAAGAGTCCAATGTCACCCTGGATTCTGAAACTGTGGTTGGAAAAGCTTCAGATGTACCTACTATTTGTCTAGGCACAGAAGAAGGGAGGTAGTATTGTCTTTCACAGTCACCAATAAATTAATTCTCAAAAGTGTTCATCATTAGAATTAAACAGTGAACAATCATAATGCAAAGAATTATTTAACTCATCTTGATATTAAAAAATGATATGTATATATGCATGCTTAGTGCAGCAGAAAGAGCACTACTGAAGTCAGAGGGCTTCATTTGCAATTCATTTTGAGAAAGTCATTTTACATTTCTGAGTCACGGTTTCCTCAATTATAAAATGAGAAGCCTGAGCTAGATTGCCTCTGAGATCCTTTCCCTCTCTCTATATCTATGGTCATATCTCTCTCTCTCTCTCTCTCTCTCTCTCTCTCTCTCTCTCTCTCTCTCTCACACACACACACACACACACACACACACACACACACATACACACACACATTTATATCCTTTGTACATAAATATAACAATACATTGTATATACATGTGTACAGAGAGTGTAATATATATATGAACATTTTACAGTTATTACCCTTTGAAGTACTGAATTAGGAACGTCAAAATTATTCTAGGAATCCGCCCCTCCCCCCC